>VWZD01006115.1:37899-67800 GCA_013396695.1 Sakesphorus luctuosus
AAAAAAAAAAAAGCTCTCGGAGGCGCACGCATGCGCAGAAAGCTCTCGGAGGCGCAGAAAGGCGCCTAGAAGTGCTCAGAGGCTCAGACAGACGCGCAAAGGCGCAGGGAGGCGCAGAAAGGCACACTCAGGCGCACTCGGGCACCCGCACACCCACCCCGGTGCCTCCGCGCCGTCACTCGCTTCTGGCGGAGTCCCCGTCCCTGGAGGGATTTAACAGTGCTGTGCATGTGGCACTTGGGGACACGGGTTAGTGGTGGCTTAGGCAGTGCTGGGGGGAAACAGTTGGACTGGATGGTCTCAACTTCTGTGATTCTGTGAGTCTAGGAAACATTGAGGAAAAAGTTAAAAATAGGCCAAAGGAAAGCTCTCCCAGTCCATGGCAGAGCAGAGGAGTGCTGGGACGAGCATCCCTGTACTGCAGCAGAGAGATGCCAGGCAAAGATCTTCCACATTGCAGTGAGGACAAGAGAAACAAAGTGCCTTAAACTAAAGAACCTGACCCATTCAGAAGCTCTGCCGGAATCGCCACACAGGATCAGTCACTCAGTCTTTTGTGGCACTTTTCCTCTGTTTTCTGAGTCACGCACCTCACGCCAAGCCACTATCGGCTCCTTTAGATGAAGATGTGAGAACCAAATCAGTTATGTTCAGGCATGAAAAATGTTTATTTTGCCCCTGTCGATCTTCTGTCAGTCGGAGGTTGTTCCCTCCAGCCCAGATGCATCCCTGTGGCGGCAGAGGGAGCACTGGGTCCTCCCTGCTCTCCAGAGGATGCTCAGCACAAACCCCACCTCTGACATATCCCTCTTCCCTGAGGCACGAATGATGTTTGCTGCTTCACAGCTCCGGTGATGCTGGGCACAGCTCCTGCTCTCGCCTAACCCGCAGAATTCATTTTACAAGCCTTTTTTTTTTCCTTCAATGAAAAAAATGCAGCATTCAGACCTTTCCAGGACAAAATTTCTCCCTTGCCCACAACACACTTTGGGATGAGCTGGGGTGAAAATTCCGGAGAAAAGGAGTCCATCACATCTCCTTTCTGCAGGTGGATGTGCCTGCCGAGCATGTTCAGGGGGTATTTAATACCCAGAGGGAGGACTGAAAATAACCAGGTCTGTGTTTAGTTTCTAGTTGGTAAAGGACAGACATTGATAAATGAGGGGCCTGGTGACCAAACGCAGCTTCCTCGGAGTCCTGAGGGTGAACAGGAGGTGCTGAAATTCCCCCCAGGGACCTTGGAAGGAGCTCATGCCCTAAGGAGGATGTGGCAAACTGGATCAGTGCCTGCTCCGAAGGGATTAGGGTGGGAAGAGGTGCTAAGCCCGAGCTCCTCTCTGCTTGCTGGCTTGGGGCTGTTGCCTTGGCTGGGTGCTCATGGCCAGAATTGGAATTGTGGAGTGGTTTCGGCTCCAAGCTTAGGAAAGATCCCACTATCTGCATTTGGCCACTGCAGTGGGGCTCATGAACTGGAGAGCTGAGACTGTGGGAACAGCGAGGAAAGCTATTCCTGCCCTCCCTTTGGGATGAGGGCAGAGGTGTCTCCAGTGGAGAGCAGTTACAAACTGCTTTTAAAGCCTATTTAGGGTGTTGTGCTCTGAAAGCCAAGGAGCTCATTGGCAGTGCCAGAGGGTGCAGGATCAAGCCTTCCCAAAGCTACCAAGGGCAGATGGAAAATTTCAGAAGCCATTTCCTAAAGCCATTTCCCAAAGCCATTTCCCAATCCCAGTGGTCCCTGCTGCATCCTTCTCACCTGGCAACCTGTGCCCTGTCTTCATGTTCTGCCTGCAGAGCGTCTGTGCTCCTTCAGGACAAAGCCCTTCACCTGCTGTGACCCTGGATCTGATTAAAAAACACCATTTCAGCCCAAAAAAGCACCGGTGCCACCCCTTTGGTGGCAGCACTGTCAGCTGGAGGGATGTCCTTGCTCCCTGCCTGGAGCATTCCTGGCCATGTGAGAGGGAAGGGAAAGGATGGGAGTTGCTGTGTCATTACCAGGTAACCCAAGAGGCCCAAGAGAACAAGCAGAGTGTTCAGGAGACATAAATAATCAATGAGAAAATGTGCTGCAGGGCATGCACAGAGCCTGTCAGCTCAGCCATGGGCTAGGAGGATGCTCTGGGTTCATCCCTCATCCCTGGGCTCACTGGTTCATCTGGGTACATCCCTGGGCTCACTGCAGAAACTGGGAGCAGAAAACCAGCCTGGAATACCATGGGAGCCCTGGGCCATCTGTGGGGGATGTGGGATAAACTGCATGTGGCAAAATTGCCATGGCAACGCTGCACTGCCTGGGCTCTGTCGCAGCTCTGCCATCACAGAGCTGGTCCTGCTCATTGTGGGCAAGGATTTGCCTCTGGAACCAGATCCATGAGGATGCTGATGGGATGAGAAGGATGTTTGTAATTCTGTTGTGTGGCTTAGCCCTTGTGGGCTGATCCCACAGTGTGGGCAGCAGGGNATCCTGGAGACCTAATTACCCCTTCTAGTACCTGAAGGAGCTGTAAGAAAGATGGATGGAGACTATTTGCAAGGGACTGGAGTTACAGGACAAGGGGAATGGCTTCAAACTGGCCGAGAATTTGTTTAGATTAGGTATTAGGAGGAAGTTCTTTGCCCAGAGAAATTGTGGCTGCCCCATCCCTGGAAATGTTCCCAACCACGTTGGAGCAACCTGGTGTAGTGGGAGCTGTCCCTGCCCATGGCAGGGGAGTGGAACTAGATGAGGTGATTCAGCCAAATGGGAAACTCTGGGTTTCATCCCATCACAGGGAGAGCAGGGCTTTTCCCTGGAATCTGGAGCAATGCCCATGCACAGTCACACACAGCCCTGAGTGGGTGCTCACGCTCCTTTTGGCTTGGGAGAAGTCACTTCCTCCAGCTGAGCCCTGCCACGATCCCTGCTGGCCCTGGCAGCTCCCAGCAGCCTGGCAGCCCCTCTCCTCCCAGCTTGGCTTGTATCCATGAGTGGCAGTGTGGCCTCTCCCGTGGTTTTCCCTCTCTGGGCTGTTTGCTGCTGCTCAGTTTGCTGTGAGCTCACTGTGCCTCAATCAGGCGAAGCGACGCACGGGCGTGAAAAATCAGAAATGTTGGCTTTCCTTCAGTCACAGATTAATTTCCTGTTTCCTGGCTTTCTTCCACGACTGTGAGGGCTGGAAATTTTGTTGGTAGTAATAGATGGAAAGAGATGTTTGAGTGTGGGGAGGCCCTGCAGTGCCTCCACTGTGCCTGGGGGAGTCGTGTCGTGCTGGGTCACAGCACAGCCCAGATGGGACACAGTTTAACTTTCCTGGAGCAAGATAATCAGCTTTAAAAATTCTTCTGGAGGCTGATTAACCCTCAAATACACTGGACTTAGTTGTCATCTCCCACGAGGTCAGTGTTTCCTCCCAGCCAACGCAGAAAATCTCCATCAGTGGATCTGAACTGTATCAACATAATCTTTTTACATGATTGCCCTGCTTGAAATCAGTGTTGCCTTGGAGATAACTATCCAAAGCCTCCTCACAGGGAGAGGTTTGGAAGGTAATCACCACTTCCCAACATGGGAGGCACTGGTGAGATCCTGAGAAGTCTCAAAGCCTCCACGCTGCTGTTATTCCTGGTAAAGAAGGAACTGCTCAGGACTTTTATCCTCTGGAAGGCTGTTCTGCCTGTTTTCCAGGGAAATAACCAAGGAGGAGTGCTGACATTCAAGGGAAGGATAATTCTCCCACCTAGGCATCCAAAGGGAAAATCCTGCTTTTAATTGTGTCTCTCTAGCTGAGCTCTGAAAACGCAGCGTGAGTGCCCAGAGTGAAACCACTTTATGGGGTTCAAAGTTTCATGGACAGAAATATGCTCAGATGGTAAAAAACCCTCCACCATTCAGGATATTTTAGAGCTTTCTTTAGGGGAAAATAAAAAAAAAATAAAAGCAGAGGGCTAGGAATTGAAGGATTTGAAGTATGAAGTTTCATTTTTACAACATCTCTCATGGGTTTTCCAAACTTTTTGGAGGAAATGCTCTTTGGACAGGTGTTTAACACAGCCATTATCCTCTTTGGGGGGGAAATTAAAGTTTTATGGGCTGGAGCTCCTGTTATCCTGGGCTCTGTCCTTCTCTCCTTGAAGACAAAACACAGAGGAGGAGGAAAGAGCAGCAAAGGCACCGAGATCTGGAGAAACACACTAGGGACATTTTCATTGGACTGCTGGACTCAGAATGGAGTCAGTTCTGCTGCAGATGCCACCAGATGTACAAGAAGGAATTATTACACCTGATTTCATCACTCTCTCTGTGTCCAGACTGTTTCCCTTCTCTCTACCAGAAAAAAGGATAGAAGAGGACTTAAGAGAAAGTCCTGATTTATGGTGACCTACTTCCTTCTTCTTATCTTTGTCTTCTATTCACTTCTATCAGTAATTTACTGTAGCAGACCAATCAAAAGGTTTATTCCTCCACACTCAGCCAGACCTCTCAACTGGAGGGTTTGTCAGTGTGTGCAGCCAAGAGAGAGTTCCCCTCAGGGCACAGACCTGACAACTTTGGAGAGGAGAGCTGTTACACTGAGCTTTCTAAACTAGGATAGATCATTCCCTTTTATATTTACAGTTTCCAACACTTTGCTATGCTCTAGGTACCCAAAACACTTCCTGGATAGCAGTCCCACAGCCCTCTGCTCATCTTCCCAAGGTGTCAAATCCCTCTGGAGAGCTGCTTCCAGCTCTGGAGTCCTCAGCACAGGAAGGACGTGTTCAAGCAGGTCCAGAGGAGGCCACGGAGATGCTCTGAGGGCTGAAGCCCCTCTGCTCTGGAGCCAGGCTGGGAGAGCTGGGGTGGGGTTCAGCTGGAGAAGAGAAGGCTCCAGGGACAGCTGAGAGCACCTTCCAGTGCCTAAAGAGGCTTCGGGAGAGCTAGAGAGGGACTTGGGACAAGGGATGGAGGGACAGGACACAGGGAATGGCTTCCCACTGCCAGAGGCCAGGGTTAGGTGGGATATAGGGAAGGAATTCCTGGCTGGGAGGGTGGGCAGGCCCTGGCACAGATTGGGCAGAGAAGCTGTGGCTGCCCCATCCCTTGGAAGTGTCCAAGGTTTGGCTGGGCAGGTCTTGGAGCAACCTGGGCTAGTGGAAGATGTCCCTGCCCGTGGCAGGAGGTGAGATGAGATGATTTTTAAGTTCCCTTCCAACCCAAACCGTTCTGTGATTCCATGATTCTATCCCTCTGCAGTGCCTGTTGTCACTATGGCAACCGCTGAGAGGCTGTGAGGCAGGGTGAGGATGCTCTGTGGATGAGGATGCTCTGTGGATGAGGATGTTCTGTGGGATGAGGATGCTGTCTGGGGTGAGGACACTCAGCAGGATGAGGACACTCAGCAGGATGAGGATGCTCAGCAGGATGGGGATGCTCAGCAGGATATGGTCACCCGACTCTGCTGCTCAAGGCCAGGCAACCAAACTAGAGCTGATGCAGCCAGATGGGGGATATGGTTCTCTTCCTACTGGCAATTAAATTATTGCAGAATTCCATCTGGAAGCGCTTCTGAGCACAGAGCTCATCCCGCGGGGCAGCACCATGCCCATTATCCTCTCAGAGGGAACAGATGATGCTCTGGGCACCCCGATGGGCACAACCGGGCAGGGTTTTAGCTTTCCCTCGGGTCCACCACCCAGGGCTCGGGCAGTGCCCGTTCAGCGGGGCAGCGAAAGACACACGGGGCTTGTTTTCTCTATCAGGCAAGAGGCGGGACTCGAACCCTCGGTCCCTCTGCCCTGTCTCCCTGTCCCCGCTCCCGGAGGCGCCGCGCGGCGCGGGGGCCGCTGGGAGTTGTAGTTTTTCCACACCTGTCACCCTTTAGACCTCGTAGCTTTCTTGTTGCGCTCGGACTACATTTCCCATCATGCTCCCGAGAGGGGCGGTGGCTCCGGGGCGGGGCCGGGAGGAGGAGGAAGGGGGCGGGCGCTCCCCGTTAGTCGCGGATAAAAACCGGCCCCGCGGGGATCTACCCGCTCCCCAGCGCTCCTTTCCTTCCTTGGGGTCTTCTCCTCTCCCGCGGGCGATGCGCGGGGCTGTGCGGGCCTGATCGAGTGAAGGAGAGGCTCCTTCGTCTTCATCCTCCTCGACCATGGGCGACTGCGGAGCCCCCGGGGACGTGAACTCCAACGTGCTGGTGGCCCGCAGCACCGGGGACGCGCAGCTGGACAAGGCGGTGTGGCAGTGGCTGAGCTGGGACAAGGTGGGTGACCAGGGCGAAAAAACACCCCTCAAAATCCTCCCCTTTCCCCCCGAGGGGCTTCCCCCCCGCCCCGATAGGGATGCTGTGCCATGAGGTATCCCCTCTCCATCCCATCCCATCCCTGCGGGTGTGGGTTGGTCCCTCCTCCCTTCGCTGCCCTTGGGAAAAGAACCCCCTCTGGATCGTGCCTGTGGAATTGCTCACCTGGGAGATGGGAATGGTGATGCTGCTGCCACCCCGGGCTGTGCTTGGGCAGGGATGGCTCATCCCTAAGGAACAACGTGGAACCGAGTGCCAGGGTGGCATCATCGCCCAAACAGCAGCATCACGTTTTCCTGAGCTTCCCCAATTTAACCCCCTTGCCCAGGAAACAAACAGCCCATGGAGGAGCCAAATCCTGGCATGTCCCTTTTCCAGCTCCAACAGCAGTGTCAGGAGCGCTGCAGGCTTGATTAATTCGAATTAAACCATGAAAGCAGTGAAAACAGAGTGGTGTTGGAGGTTATTTGGCTTATCTCAGTATTGAATGGGTTATTTCAGTGTGCTTTTTGCAGCTGGTTTGTCCAACCATCATGGCCTATTTAGAAAATATCCTGGAGATGGGGGAGAGTAAAAACGGTGGTTTAGGCGTTTGACTTATTTTTTTATTTTTTTTTAGGTTTTTCTCTCCTGTCATCTCTTTACTTTGTTTTTAGGTTTCTACCTCTTGGCTTCTTTTTTTTTCTCTTTCTTTTTGGAAAATCCTGTTTCTTTAATGATGGTGATTGTCAATGTGTTTCTAGCGTTTCGCCTTTAATTTGCTCCTGTCAGGATCAAAGCAGGAGGGCTGCAAAAAACCCCCATCTGATGGCTCTTGGACGAGCTCTCTGCTGCTTGGAAATGTGCTCTCCCCTCTCGGTTTTGCAGGAATTAACAGTTGCCATCTGCACATTCTGCTCTTAGAGCTGCTGCTGTGAAAATATCCGGGAATAGTGGCAGGGAAGGAGTGGAAAAGGGAAATGGCATTGCTGATAATACACAGCTTGAGCCTCAGCAAATATTTTTCTTGGGTGACTTCTGGTTAGTATCTTCAAAGGTTTTTGTTTGGGTTTTTTAACTGTTTGTTGTTTTTCTTGTAAAGTAGGAGAAGTTACACTGGGGAAAAACGTTTTGATTAAGACCAGGAACAGTGAAATATCAGCACTTCTAGAGCTCCTTCCAAGGCCATCATTAAGCAATAAAATACGAACTGCAGTCAGTTTTAGTGCACCTGTTTGCCCTGCTTCCCTAGGTGATAATCATTACCTTTTCTAAAGGAACTTGGAACGACTTAAAAGACATTTCCAAGAGAGCTCCTGGGAGACTTGATAACTCAGTCACCTGGAGAGGGTGTAAACAAACCAGGTGAAGGTGTTTTAGGATGGGAAGGCAATGGGAAGCCAGGAAATAGGGCATGAGGAGGGTTGTTGGTCCATTTCCCTGGAATTTCATAGGAAACGAGGCTTTGGAGATTCATTGCTTACTAAACTGGGTGAGGAGCTGCCCGTGCTTCCATCCCTGCCCAGCTCCAGCTTCCTGAGCCTCGGGGATTTTTGCTGCTTCTGATCAAGGCAGAAATCTATGCACTACATCCACAGCTGTGGGAGGCTTTTGTCCTCTATCTTAATTGAAAACTGCTTGCTGTAATTAATTGTCAGAGCTGTGCTCGTCATCCTCTGTGGTTTGGGTGTACTGGTGGTGGGTGGAGGAAACCTGCCCATGTGATGGTCCTTCTGCTTTCCTCCCCCTCTCACCAGCATCCTGCATCTTCATTAATGCTCCTGCCACTCTCCCTCCTTTCCCACTCCCTCTCCTTAATTGCTGTGCTTTTGCTTTTATCTTGGAGGCACAAGGGCTTTTGTTCTGTCCTCCTTGGTAAACTATGTGAACAATTAGTCATTGTTCGACTTTTTTATCCCGTTAATTCCCTTTCCTCATTTTCCTTTTGTACTTTCCAGTCTCCTAAGTGAGTCTGGTTTGTGGTCTTTGTACCCAGGCTGCTCCTGGGGGTGGTGGATGGACGTGGGAGAAGGGGATGCTTTGGCTCTCACAAAGGCACTGTTAGAAAATCCCATGGGAGGAAAAGCTGGAATGGATTCTCCAGGAGCTGTTTGTGCCACTCGCATTTTATTTTACTGGACTCATTTGACTCAATTTTACTTTATTTTGTAGCCTCAGTGTCATTGTCTCAGGTGTAGCTTGGAGAGCTCATTCCTTGCTAATAAGGTAGTTTGGTTGGTTTTTGAGGTGCTTTTGGAGTGTCCCTCAGTGTTCTCTTAATTTTTGTGGCTTTTGAGATGCCTTTCAAGAGGAAATGGACTTGATAAATGGAGACCAGTAACTTTCTCCGGTTACACTTGACTTGAAGTGTTATTTCTTAATAGGAGTTTTAATTGAATTTTTAAGAATAAAAATGGGAAAATAAAGTCTAGGAATTGGCGCCTGAAAAATTAATTCTAACTACATGTGAGCACTTCAAGTTCTAATGTTAAAAAAGAAGATAAAATAATGAATTATCGAAATAGCTGATTTTGGGTAGACTGGGGCAGAAACCTCTTGGTACAACCAACATTACTGGGAGCAACTTGGAATGGGGCGAGCTGTGAAATAACACAAGTTTTGTGCTTTAGTACCTGTTCTAAGCCATTAAACTCCCTGAAATCCATCAGGATAGGCTTGGAACTTGCACTTGGTGGCATTTTTGGCTATGTTAGTTGATAAATACACTGCCAGTGTTATTGTGGAGGCAGCAAAGGGCATCTCTGGGCTCTTTCCACACTGACTTTCAGGTATTAGAAGAAATTGAGCATTAATACTTCCTTTGTCTATTAAGTTTTATTCTAGTTTAGTTAAAAAGTATGGAGAAGAGTGTAAAAAAAAACACTTTCAAGAGGCTTTTTGTGTCTTGTTCTGTGTCAGGCCAAGATAAAAGTTGGTGCATTACTTGACTGATTTTTCTCATAAAAACGATGGTGAGGTTCCTTACTAGAAAACAAGCATTTCTTGCTTAACAAGAAATGAGAACCTACAATTTAAGTGAACTTATAAACAAGAACTGGGTGCAGGTGCCTCTGCTGGCCTTAGTTGTGTAATTAAGGTGATTAGCTATGCCATAAATAATGCTCTGTTTGTCTCCACTAGGAATTCCTACAGATCCTTTGTGTTTTGGGGGATCAAGCCTGACTTGATTTGGAAATAAAGCTTAAAACAATTGCTGCTTAAAAAACAAAGGCTGGCCAAGCTTGATGCACTTAATTTGTGGCTGTCAAATTTGCTGAATTCTAAGCAAACTTGAGACCACTTTTCCCTTCTCCCAGGCTACACATGCAAAAAGTGTCTGCAAAATAAAAGATGATTAGCTGTGAGTAGTGAATTACCACTTATTTTGACAGGGTATTAGCTGTGAGAATGAACTCTGGCAGTAAGTACAGATTAACATGATGGAGAGTGAAAGAACCTGTAAGAAACACTCAGATGATGCCTTTGTCTTTCATTCTCCATTTGTTTCTAGTTTTGTACCCTGAGGAGCTACAAAAAGAGTGTGATTCTGCCTCATTAGGCAAATGGAAGACTGAAAATGTAGGAGCACTGAATTTGGTAGAGAACAAATGTATTTTTTTTGTCTAATAAAACTTTCTAAAATGTGTTGGTGTCTGAGTGCCAACAGCTACATTGGTCTCCTTCCTGCAGGTTCTGATTCTGGCAGTAAACTTTTGTAAGCAGTTGTTTAAAGTCTGTCTCACATTTCCAGCAGCTCATCCCCCTTCCTTCTTAAAAACCTTAACAACCAGTTCAAATTTTAACTCCAGAGCACCACTGGAGATTGTAGGTTTGCTGTCTGAGAACTGGAGACAGAAACAGCACAGGTCACTTGTAAAAAGGTATTTTATGAGGAGGTAGTGCTAACTTTTTAGGGATGGCTTGTATATGGATTAGTGGAATAATTTAGAGAAAAAAACTGCAGAACTGTCTCTTTATGGTGCTTATGTGAGCGAGATTCTGCTGGAGTGGATTAGGAAAATACTGCCTGGGCTTTGGTTGCTCTTCCCAGGTGTTGAATGGCCTCAAAGCTCCTGAAAAATTAGGACTGTTTTGCTGATTACATCTTGGAATGGCGGGCTGAGGTGTGTGAGGGCACTCACAGCATGTCGGGGGTGCTGCCAGGATGGGAATCAGGGGGGTGAGGGCAGAATCCAGGGCTGGGGATGGAGCAGCAGGGACACAAAGGGAAATCCAGGGAGCACAGGTTGTGCTCAGGGAGGAGGAATTGTCAGAGCCACAACCTCAGGTTGAGTCCAAACCCCAGCACAGGCACCTCTTTCCCTCCCTGCCCTTTTTCTGGCCCCAGCAGTGCCTGTTCAGGTACCCTGAGCTCCTTCCAGGGCCCTTCTGCCACTGTGCCCTTATCTGCCACCTCCTTCCATGGGCAGGGGCAGGACACCTGCTCTGGGGGCAGAAAGAACTGGTCTGTTGGCTCCTGATTGCTGCCTTGTTCTCCCACTGGCCTTTTATATAGGTATTTTATCTATGTTTAACTTTTATTTTTCTATGTTATTTATCTTTTTACATATTCTTCTGTATTTTTAGTTTTTATTTGCATTTAGTACTCTCAGGCACATGGTGTGATTCTTGGGGATGATCCTGTGCAGGGCCAGGGGTTGGACTCAGTGATCCTTGTGGGTCTCTTCCAACCTGGCATTTTCTGTGATACATATATAAAATATAAATGTATGTGCATAATATTTATGACGTGTGTGTAATATTTATTACATTATATGGGGGGTGTAATATTTAGTATGTTTTATAAGTTTTATATATTATTTTACGTATTTATACAGTAACATATATTTCTAAATGTATTTGTATATTTAGATGCATATTTGTTTGCCTACTTACAAGTGCATTTATATACATTTATAGTTACACACCTGTAGTTACCTGTAGATGCTTATATATATTTATATATATATTTATAGATATATGTTGACATGGTATATGTATTCTAAAAATACACATATCAACATGTAAGTATTTATATGGTAATATATGCTAGTTCTTATGATATATAGTAGTCCTTATACATATATATGGTAATATACGGTAATTATTATACATACTTATACAGTAATTTTACATATTTCTATGATAATTACATATATTTATATGGTTATATACAGCACTTTAATATACAGGTTTATATGGTAATATACGGTAATTTAATGTACAGTAGTGCACATTTATGCAGTAATATACAATAGTGCTCATAGTTATATGGTAATAATGGTAGCACACATATTTATACAGGAAGATATGGCAATGCTCGTATTTATACTGTAATATACAGTAGTACACAAATTTATACAGATGTATATGGTAGTACTCATATTTATACTGTAATATAGAGTAGTACACATTTATATGGGAAGATACAGTAGTACTCACATTTACATGTTTTATAGTTACTCATACACCTGTAGGTACCTGTAGATACTTATATATATTTATACATATGTATAGACATACTGATATCAATATATATAGAAATATATGTAAGTTTATCAATCTGTGTAGGAATATACATCCTTAGAAATGGGAAGCTGTTTGGCAGCAGAGATGTGGGATGTGTGTCTGCACCCCAGTTGCTTCCCTTTTCCCTCCTCTCTTTCCTTTTGGGTGCTTGGGCCCTGTGGGCCCCAAGGGCACTGCTCTCTGCCAGATGCTTTTTCTACCAGTAAAAAATCTTTGATAACCAGTAGCAGTGTGGGGCTTAAAGGCTTTGAAGGGTCTGTCTCTCCCTAAAACCTGTGTACTCTCGGACCATGAGAATTTAAATTGCTTTGCTAGAGCCACTGGGGGTGCAGGGATATCTCAGTGTTGCTTTTTTTAAGGAGTATTTTTGTATCAAACAGCCTAGTTTATTTTTGCTTAAGACAGGAAGATTTGGACAGTTTTATGTTCTTTTTTTTAAACTTTAAGGATATTAAAAGTCATCCAAGGACTGGAGTCTAAAATCTCTAAGGAACTTTTTGTGCTTATCCAGTGAACAGGTGACAGGACAAGAGGAAATGGCCTCAAGTTGTGCCAGAGGAGGTTTAGGTTGGATGTTGGCAAAATTTCTTTCTGGATAGGGTTGTCCTGCCCAGAGCAGTGGTGGAGTCCCCATTCCTGAGGGGATTTAAAAGCCATGTGGATGTGGCACTTGGAGACATGGGATGGTGGTGGCCTTGGTTGTCCGTGGTTGGACTTCATCACCTTGGAGGGCTCTTCCATCCTAAATGATTCTATCAACTATTGCACCTGGAAAAATGAACCATCATAAAAGCCACAGTGAGACATTCAGTTGTAGGACTTGATTTAATAACTGCAAAGCAAACCACCAAAAAATCCTGGTTTTTTTCAGGATTTGCAACCAGGTTAAATGTCAGCAGTGGAAGCAGTTTTGGAATTCCCAGGCCAGGGTGGTAAACGCTGCTCATACCCAGGCAGGATGTTGCAAGAAACTAATCCAGAGGGCTCTGAAGCTCCAACTTGGAATAAAAATGATAAGCTGAAAAGAATAAAAGCAGTAAGGATTGTGTCAGGTTGGGATAAGGGCTCTCTGGTGGTCAGTCTTTTAATGCTGCTGAAAGTGTGACCCAGAGCATGAGACTGATCATCAACATACCTCAATTTATACCAAATCTTGTAAAATCCCCTTTTTCTGTTGGCCCAGGAGTTTCAGGTCATCTGTGGAAAGGTTGGATATTAGCACATGTAACTTAATTTTTTTTCTCTCCTTTTCTTTCTGTCAAACTTTAACTGAGTGTAACTGGAGCAAATGAAAATGGTTTTGTGTGCTATTTTGGCTGGCTCATTTTTATTTCTTTGGGAATAAAGTAGCTTCAATCAGAAATGCTTTTCAGTCTATTTGTAAAATAAATGTTGGTGCTGTTGCTTCAGGGGAGTCTTTGCTCAATTTTGCCAAGCTCCATAAACTACAGAATGTACAGTTTTTATTCTATTTTCTGCAGGGAAGCAATACAGTGTATCCTAAAAATCTATCAAAGATGCTGTGTAATTTAATAACCTTATTTTAAAGCAGAACCATGTACTGTTATAATGTGAAATGAGGGTTTTCATTACTTAGACTCTTTTGAGGTCAGTCATTTGTTTTCTGGTTGGCTGCCTATGAGCAGCTGAAAGAGAAACTTCCCCTTCTGCAGTTTAATATTTGTTGTGCCCCATTGTTTTGGTTTCTTTTTAGGCCTGGTTTTATCTGTGTTGTGAACAGTGTTTTGCTTTGGTTGCTGAGCCATCCAAGAGCATGGACAATAATCCCTTTTATTTTAAGGCACAAAGGAGCGAAAATTTATCTTAAATTCCCTTGTCTAGTGTTAGCAGGCTGCAGAAATCATTTCAGATTTTTCAGTAAGCTTTTACTGAGTGCTTTTTCTCATGGTGAGTGTGTGCAGCTCCTGTCTTTGCCCAGCATTTCCCCACCTTCCTGAAGAAGCTCCCTGTTCCTGTGCAGAGCTGTTTCCCAGTGCTGCTGGAGCTGCCTGACCTCTGCTTTAAATGTCAGGGGTGCTTCACCCCAGCCCTGCAGATTCTATTTGCCTTTTTTAACTCTTCCCTGGGACCCTGCTTTGGAGAAGCACTTGTGCCACCTGAGCTGTGTTTTATACCTCTGGAGTCACTGTTTTCTCCAGCTGTGTTTCCATTGCTTCCTCCTCTGGTGTGTTTGTGGGATCTGGGAAGTGTCCGGTCCAAACTGGGTGTGGGTTTCTTGGTGACCAAGTGAATTCCATATTAGTTGAGTAACTGGAGCACAAAGAGTGGGTGTGTGCAACATGCAGCTTGTTTACTTGGAAGTTTTTAGCTGTGATGGAAGTTTAGGAAAAGCCTGAATGAACAGAAGGATTGCTCTGGATAAGAATCCAGCCTGTTACATAACACACTTTGTGTAGAGCTGGATAAGGCTTGGAACAACCTGGTCAAGGGGAAGGTGCTCCTGCCCATGGCAGGGGGTGGAAATAAATGATTCTTGAGTTCCCTCGCAGCCCAAACTATGCTGTGGTTCCATGATTTTACTGTGCCTTTCCCGTGGGTGGGGAGGAAGGAAACACTGCTTTGAAGCTGGGATTTTTGTCTGTCTTCCAGCTGCACAGACCAGAGATTGGATCATGTTACCTGCCTTGGAAAAACTGGTTCCAAAGTCTGTGTGCTCCCCACTTACAGGCTTTGTGTAGCTGGAAGGTGTATAAATGACCAGGCAAACATATCAGTGTGTCAATGGCAGCAAGAGCTCTGGAATCCCTTATAAATAAGGATGATATGGGAAAGAACATGATAAAAGTGAGTTGGAATGAAGGCCACTTGGTGGACAGGCATTTATAGGATAAGGCCTTGCACTTGGAATTACTTAAACCCACCAATCATATGTAGTTCAGGTCCTGATTTCAAGCACTAAATGCAGACCTAACTCCTCTTTTGCAGAACCAAAAAACAAAGGAACAGATTGAAAGCTTGTTACAGGATGGGAAGCACAAGGAGCTCCGGGATCGGCTGTGCTGCCGGCTGAGCTTCGGCACCGCCGGGCTGCGCTCGGCCATGGGTGCAGGATTCTGCTACATCAACGACCTCACCGTCATCCAGTCCACACAGGTGAGCTGGACACAGTGTGGGGAGAGGCAGCTGGGGCAAGAGTTGGATCCCACTGAAGCGCAAGCAGAGCCTGGAATGCAGCAGCTCCTCAACAAAATGTGGTGGTGTGAAGTGTTTAGTGCTGGAAGGGAATTCAGTAGCTTGAAAAGGTTTAACTGGATGTTCCAGGAGGCAGAATATAATCACTTCCACTGGAACTGGGCCAGAAGTTAGCCTGTTACAGTGCTCTGTAGTTGCACATCATTAGCTGTCATATTTTAAAAAGCTAAATGAAAAAAAACCAATGAGAACCCAAAAAGCAAAGCCACCCCCAAACAGACCTTTTCTTTCCTGCAAATGACCACATGAAAATAGTAGGTTTGACTAAGCAAAGGGAGAAGAATTAAGATGAAAAAGCAAATGTAGGCTGACTGTGACGGTCTGTATTGGGAATCATTTAGCTTCTGGGGAATCTTTGCAGTATCATTCATTTTGCTTCCCATCAGCTGGGTTATATAGTTGTGTAGGTGTCCTGGTGTTACTGTAGCTCTGTCTGCAGTGCCTTGCACTTCTTTAAGCAGAGAAAGTAATTTGAGATAGGAACTTAAAGGTCTCAAACTTCAAATCTGGTGTAACATGTTGGATCTGAGGTATTGGTGATTCCTGGTTTGTCTGTGATTTAATATTTGTATACTTGGGTTACAGATACCATTATGGATTTTTTTTTTCCAAGAAAACATTGTCAGGTGATCTTTCTGAGGACCAGGCCTTTGAAGTTTGGATTATTTTGAGATGCACTTCTTGATTTGGGTAGACAGGGGTATCTTGGAGCTGGGACAAGGCTCTTGCCTGGGCTCAAACCATGATGCTGCTGTTTTGATAGTTGTGTGTTTGCGTTGTTGGGGAGAGTCTGATGTTGTGTTTGTGGGGTAGAATTCTGTCCAGGGAGGCTTCAGTCCTAATTCCTGCTCCTCTGCCAGAGATCAGCCTCTGCTTGATGCTGGTGCAGAAGAGCTGGAATGTGGAGTTAAAGATCTGGATACAGAGGCAGCTGTGGAGTCGTGACTGGTATTACTGCCATGGGGGATGCACTGAAGGGAGACTCCTCACTTCCCTCAGCCCTGTTTCAGATTCTTTTGAGGGGCTATTTCAGTTGATTTACAACCAGAAGGTCCTGCCAAGCTCATGTGCCAGAAATGCTGTAATGGTGTGAACAAAACCACCCCTTGTGGTCCAGGTGGTCTCTGTGGATGCAGTGGGAGCAAACTGAAGAGATTAATAAGGAAACAGTTTAAAAACTGTCATTCTGTTGCCCATGGTGGAATGGTTAAAAGTAGCTGGGTTTACTTTAAAGAAGTCCACCTTGCTTTGAAGCAGAGTGGACCTCTTACTGGTGCAGAGGAAGTTTGTAAGAGTCCCTTCCCTTGTTGGCCTGTGCTGCCTTTTGGGTTTGGAGCTCATGGTGCCTTTGTGCTCCTGGGAGTGTGGCTCTGCTGACTGATCCACACTCTTGGCAGAAAGGGAGGAGTTTCCCTTTGCTTGGCAGGGAATGTGTGTGCAACCTCAGTTTCATGGGAATGACCCTGTTTTGAGAGCAACAAACTGGATTTGTCTGTCCACTCCCTCTGTAGAACTGCTATTTTTAGCTGTTTATTGAAGCCAGATATCAAGTTGGGAAAAGCAGCCTCTGGGAAGTGGATTAGAATTTGTTTTTGAAGTAAACTGCATGAGGTTTAATCTTTGCTTGAGCACTCTTGTGTCAGAAGTTGATGGCAGGAACAGTTTTGCTCAGCTTAGTCTGAAAATGGGCAACCCTGTCTCTGTATTTCTTGGCCAGGGACTGATAAATGGCCAGTCAAACAGTAGACTTGAGCATAATTAACATTTCCTTCAATTAAAAGAAACTGTAGTGAAGTCATACCTTAATCATGCTGTGTTCTTCCTTTGATCTGATTTTTTTCATTTGATTTTGATTTGATTATGCTCATATTATGGAAAGTCAGATCAGGAAGGTACAGAATATGCAGCAGCTGCTTTGGACTCTCCTGAAAATTGTAGGTACAGAACCTTCATGTAAAGCCCTAGTTTTCCTGCTCAAGTATTGCTTCTGTCCTGCTTTTATTAATATCCAGGTGCTTTTATGAATGGGTAAGAAACCTGTCACTGGGCTCCACAGTGACAAAACCACCGTCTGCATAAGGAGTTTCCTGTTGGGCTGTTGGACTTGGGCTGGTGATTGTGCCATAGCACAGCCTCCAGTCTTGTCATTATTCAAAGATTTGTATTTCTTTTGAAATTTTATTCTTTATTTTAAAGTTTTTCTCTCTCTGTGAATCCCTCAACATCTGCAGCTGAAACAGTTCTGCAAAGAGGTGCCCGTGTCCACATGGTCATGCTTTGAAGCAGATCCTGTGAGAGTCCAGGGAAGGGAATGGATCAGCAGGAGAGGCTGTGAGGGAGCTGGGGAGGCTCAGCCTGGAGAAAAGAAGGCTCGGGGGGGACCTTCTTGCTTTCTGCAACATCCTGACAAGAGGGGGCAGCCAGGTGGGCTCTGCTCCCAGGGAATGAGGACAGGATGAGACAAAATGTCCTCAAGTTGTGCCAGGGGAAATTCAGGTTGAATATTGAGAATTCCTTCATGTAAAGGGTTCTCCAGCCCTGGCAAAGCTCCCCCAGGCAGTGGTGGAGGATTAAACGAGTGTGTGGATGTGGCACTTGGGGACATGGGTTAGTGGTGGCCTTGGCAGTGCTGGGGGAACAGTTAGAGTTGATCACATACGGCTTTTCCAACCTAAACAATTCCATGATTCTAAAGGGCAAAAGCCAATAAAAATGGAGCTCAGCTGAATTCCAGGGTAGGAGCCAGGCTGCATCTCAACTGAGACTGCAGGTTGGTGATAAGACAGATCCAGATAAAAACATCCAAAATAATTGCACAAAATACTGGTGGGGGGAAAAAAACATCTGTTCAATTCTGGTACAAAACATCCTCCCTGTTATCAAGAGGCAATTACCCCATGAGAGGCAGCATTTTTAGGGTTAAGTTCCCAGTGCTGCTGTCTGACTGTAGGGAGCTGTAACCTCTGGAATGTTCCATTAACAATAGTGCTTCCATCTTTTTATCTGGGCTGTTGCTGTGATGGATCTCCAGAGAGAGTTTTACTGGGAGAGGAATGGGTGTGAAGGCCACAGGGAAAGTGGAACTGGAGCACAGCATCTTTAAAAGTCCCTTCCAGTGCAAGCCATTCCACGATTTTAAGGCAGAATTAGGACTAACACTTTGGAAACAGTGTTGAAAATGTCTAACTTGTCCTGTGAGCTCAAGGGTAAAGATTAGACTGGCCCAAACCTTGTATTGGCTGAGTGGATGGACTTCCAAAAAATGTTTTTTTTCTCAATTGAGTCTTTAGGGCGATAATTTCAATGAATAAAAGCACAGCATGAATTGACAACAAGTGTTTGCTGACTGAGGATATATTGTTTTATGACTTATTCCCACAGCTGATTCTCTGGTTGCTTTCTTTCAGTGAACACTGTGGGGGGAAAAAAAATCACTCTGCTCTGGGAGCATCATTGAGGGTTTTGGGCTGTATTTTGCCTACTGGCATTATCCATCCTCTGTGAAAGATGAATTGTAATTGTAATGTTTGTGTGCTAATTCTTTTTTTCCTTTTTTTTTTTCTTTCCAGGGGATCTACAAGTATCTTGAGAGGAATTTTTCAGACTTTAAGCAGAGAGGTTTTGTTGTTGGATATGACACACGAGGTCAGGTCACCAGCAACTGCAGCAGTAAGAAGTATGAGTATTGATTACATTTGCAAGACTAGAAATGAAATTGTGGCTTTCAATGCATTCTGTTCTATCAGCATTTTTTGTGATGAACTGGGCCCTCTCTTCCCTCACCCAAATCCATTTAAATTGTAGGGAAGGGAGGCTGGGACTAAATTCTTTATGGTATCAGTTTGCCAGAAATTTGGAGTGTAAGGCTGGTCACTCCAAAGAATTTACTGGTTAAATGCACAAGAACATGAGGCAGATGTTGGGAAGTTGATATGCCTGGAGAAAAATTTGAATGTGAAGGTAAATTCAGAATATTAACATCTATCTTGAAATCCCCAAGTGTTAATGTGCTTCCAACACTGTCATTCTTTTGTATTTTGTACCTGATTTAAGCTTGTTTGGGGGAGAAAAATTCCACCTGCAGCTCCCTGTAACCCAGTGTATTTTCACTCTGGGAATATTCGACCTGGAATGCTAAAAATGTATTTTATAGTGATGTCAAATTGTGCCTTTTGGAATAAAAGGGGAGAGACCTTTCTGAATTTGATGAAGAATCTTAACTCCTTGTCATTCCAGGAGCAAAAAACATGTGGGAATGGCATTCCTTAAAGAAAGCCAAGCCAGTAGCTAATTAGTATTTAGGTAATTAATAGTTAATTATTATAGTTAATTGTTGTAACTAACAGTTGGGGATTTTTTACATTATTTTTGTTGCCATTTAATGTTTTAGGAATGCAAAAGTTCTTGGTATAATGGAGCACAGAATCTAGTGATTCTTATTCCAAGAGTTTTTCCTTTCCCAGGAATTCTGCCTCTCCTTTTCCCTGGGCCTTTGGATATGTGTGGCCCATTATCCTCTAAGCCTTAACATGAGCGGTTTAAACTCACCTCTTACACTGTGTTTGCAAATCCAAGTTGTGTGGGTTTAATGCACAGCTCAAAAATGGGGAACTGTAAGAATTACATTCCTTTGAAAGCTTGGAATTCAGTTGTGCTTCACCTCTCCAACGACCAGTTCTCAAGTACATGTTCCTTCTGTCCCCTTGGGCTGACACAGTGACAGCAGTGCTAAAATCCAACTGAACCTCCCCAGAAAGGGTGTTTCCAGTGGGACCAATGCTTTTCTAGCACTTTTTCCATGGCTGCTGTTATAGACATGTGGTACTTCAAACTTTCTGGGAAGTTGATTCTGTCCTTCAGTGAAGGCCAAGTGTCCCACCAGTAGGTTGTGTGTCTTTGCTGGGTGTCACTGGTTTATTTGGGTGATGCACTGAAGAACAAGCCAAAAAGCAGTGGAGGGGTTTGAGAAAGAATTGACTGGAATGCCATCAGGCTCCTGGATTGCTGGGGGGAGTTGGATTGACTGAATATTTCCCTTTTCTGTTGGTAGGCTTGCCAAGCTCACTGCAGCAGTGCTGCTGGCTAAGGATGTCCCTGTCTACTTCTTCTCTACCTATGTCCCTACACCCTTTGTGGTGAGTCACCTTCTCTTCCATATGGGAGTTTACTAAAATGTGAACTAGCAATTTGCTTCATAAATTGTTACTTAAACAGAAAAAGAGGCTGCTTGGTATATTTTCCTCATCAAGGAGGCTGTAACAGCAATGTCACTGCATTCTTCTGTGCCTCTACTTGTGGTATCTCAGAGCTTTCTCTTCTAGTCACAGCAGCTTTTCCTTGCAGGGCTTTAAATCCTTATTACCATTCCACAAGTTTTTCTGGTGTGTTGTGGATCTTGTTTTGAGGGGAGGACTGAAATGCCTGGATGCTCTTTAGCTGGGAATACCTGTAATTTGTTTTTCAACAAGCCTTTTAGTGAATTCCTTCATTCTGCTTCAGCCTGTTTTTCTAAAGTGCTTTTATAATCTGAGTATAGACTTTAGTTGGCCAGTTAATGATTGCATTTATGTAACTGATAAAAAGAGCAATGTTTTTATGCAGCATAATAGGACAGACTTCCTATTGCTGGCTGCAGGAGACAGGATGATGAGCTTCATTTACACACTTTTCAAATAAACTGGTGTAACATCAAAAGCCACTTCTGTAGCATCCTGTTGCATAACTGTGCTAATAATGTGGTGTTATCTGTGGCAGTTCTCTTGGGTAAATGGGCATTTCTGGGTTTCCTTTGCAGCCCTATGCTGTGCAGCAGCTCGGAGCTGTGGCTGGAGTGATGATCACAGCATCCCACAACAGGAAGGAGGACAATGGATACAAGGTAAAGCTTGAAGCTGAAATTCCAGCATTACCTACGTGCATTTGGCTCATCATGGAACAACAGGATGGTTTGGGTTGGAAAAGACCTTAAAAATCATTTCACCCCTGCTATGGGCAGGGACACCTTCCACTATCCCAAGTAGCTCCAACTTGGCCTTGAACACTTCCAGGGATGGGGCAGCCACAGCCTCTCTGCCCAACCTGTGCCAGGGCCTTACCACCCATAAAGAGGCTTTTTCTGGAGGGTTTGTGTACATTAGGGGAGAAATTATTTCAAATGATTCCCTCTTCTATAACCAGAGTTTCTCTTCTGCAGTGAGAACACAGACTGTGGGTTGTGTATGGTGAGCACAAACCTGTCATGACATTGCATGGAGTCTAATCAGCAGCTGAAGAAGTGCTTCAGCAGTTTGTGTTCCCTTCTTAGACCTAAAAATTAGTTTAAAACTAAGCTAGAACTGAGGTGAATTAGTGCACACAGTAGATGTGTGCTGAAGATGGGGACAGTTTAGAAGCTGATTGGTAAAACTTCGATGTGTTGTTCCCTGCCAGGGTGTCTTTCTGGGTATTGGAGATGTGGGTGGCTACACTTGGAGAGCTTGGGACAGCACAGCCACCCACACCAGCAAGTGCTGCTCATTCACTATTGTAATACAGTATTTAATATCTTCATTTTATAAGAATCTGAACCAAACTCTCAACTTTGAGCTGGGTATTCCAGAAGCTGTGTAACACATCAGTGAGTGATGACAGTGTTGGGAAAGCCAATCCCGTGCATGGAGAGCTAGTGGAGGTGATGGTATTGCCCTTGCCTTCCCTGGAACAGGTTGTAAAATCCTTCACCAGCCTTGACTTCTGCTTGGCTGGAGCAATGAATAAGGAAAAAAGCCACATGAGTTTTCCAGGTGCTGCATTTGTCAAAAGCTTTTATGTGTGTGTATCAATTTTGTCAGGATAATGTGGGTTTTTTTCTAGTCTTTCCCAAGAACTATTTTATCTTTCACAATCTCCTGTGTGAATTCAGCAGCTTCTGAAGGTTCTGGACAATTTGAACCAAGTATGACAAACTGGACAAGAAAACAGAGGCAGATTATCTGAGCAGAAAGTCTGTGCTGTGAACTCAGCCAAGCAGCAAACTATGGGAGAACTGGCATCTAAATAATTCTTCAGCAAAGGCTTTTTTCATAGTTCAGGGGTTGATAGTGTTCCCAGCTAAAAGATTAATTGTTCAGCCATGGAAAAACACATACCTTGGCACTCTGCTTATCTATTCTGCTCTGGGTTCAAAAACAAGTTGTGTTTCTGTTTCCAAAGGAATGCCAGGCCATGGAGAAGGGGATATTTTTCTCCTTTTACAGTTTGTACAACACATTCAGATATAAATGCTCAGGTCTGGTTTCTCACATCCCTGGTGTTTCAGTCATAATAGTTAAATACCAGTGGGTTTTTTTGGAAAACAGGTTGTTTTGTTGAGTGGCTTTATTATTACAGAACTGAAATCATGAACTCAAAAATTCATTTTAAATGATTCTAAATGGCTTTTGAAACTAAAGTCAGTCAGATGCTGAATTTTCTATATCACTTGAAGCAGAAGTTATGTGGAATCCCCTGTAGTTAAATGAATTTATCTGGCTAATCATCTTTGTACATTGTGTCTTGTTTTCCCTCAACTTCCATCAGGTTTATTGGGAAAATGGAGCACAGATCACTTCTCCTCATGACAAGGAAATTATAAAATGTATAGAGGAGTGTGTTGAACCCTGGAATGGCTCTTGGAATGAAAACCTCGTGGACACCAGTCCCCTTAGGCAGGATCCTCTGAAGAAAATTTGTGACAGCTACATGGAGGACCTGAAAAAGATCTGTTACCATAGGTATTGTATAAAGCAAAATGTGCTTAAATTATGTGTTTAATTAAGCTCTGGGCTATGTGTGGAGAAACTGAGTGCAGAGAGACTTCAGTGTCTTTGTCAGTAAATTAGAGGGTCTCCATCCTTAGGATTAAAGCATTTTGTGGAGGATAAAGCTATAACTATTTCTTGCAAAGGAATATGCTCCAAGAGTCCTGAATAAAATGCAGAAATTCAGAGTAAAGGTGAGGTGTAGGAGTATGAAATGGAGGTGAGAAGATTCAAGTTGAGGTGAGGCAGAAAACAGGAATAAAAGGAGTAGGATGAATGACATAGAGTAGAACCAGAGTAACATCTTGACGGTGGTGAAGGAGCTCAAGTTCAATGTAGAAATCAGCAGTTCATTCTTGGGAGACTTTCATCCAATTCAGCAGAAGGTAAATATTTCATTTTCCAAGAGAAGGAGCTTTAAACCAGCAGTTTCTGGTGAAAGTCCAAATGAGCACTTTTCCCTCATTCCTTCTTTGAAATCAGAGTAGTACACAGTGGAATTGCATTTTCTTTTGCTTTCCCTCATGAAAATACGTCTTGCTGAATAACCAGAACCTCACTCAAGTTTTATTTTCCTCCTCAGGGAGCTAAATGAGCAAACCAGCCTGAAGTTTGTGCACACCTCTTTCCATGGAGTTGGCCATGACTATGTGCAGTTGGCTTTCAAAGCCTTTGGCTTCCAGCCCCCCATTCCAGTCCCTGAACAGAAAGATCCTGACCCAGACTTCTCTACTGTCAAATGCCCCAATCCTGAAGAGGGAGAATCTGTGCTGGTATTATTTCTATTTCATTAGATTTCTGTGGGGCATAAAATTGGGGGAGAGAACAGGGCAGGGAGAACCTGAGTTTCAGCTATGGAAAATCCATTATGGGATTTTTTTCTTTCATTGTGTTAGATATAAGTAGGAAGGCTGTGTTTTTATTTGGTCATATTTTTATCCTCTCCTTTTCCCACCAGGAGTTGTCACTGAGGCTTGCAGAGAAGGAAAATGCTAAAGTAGTAGTGGCCACTGACCCAGATGCAGATAGACTGGCAGTGGCAGAACAGCAGGAAAAGTAAGTGATGCCACTTTTTTTTATCTTTCTTTCCTTTGTGGCTTAGCTATTTGGGTGTTTTTCCTCCTAGTTTCACCTTTTGGTACAGCTCCAAATGTATTTTGAATAAAATCAGTTAACTTAGCAAAGATTAGCTGAAATACTGGTCTGATAGGAAATGGCCAAATAAAGCTCAACTGAAAACTGAGTGGTTACTAAAGGTGTAAAATCTTGTTGTGACTTTTTTCATTTATATTGGGCTAACCTGCCTTGGCACAGTTAAGTGTTGTGGGCTTTTTTTCTTGGGGTGTTTTTTTAATATTTTTGTTCTTCACTGCTTGTTCATATTGAATAGAAATTATCTTTATTCCACTAACAGGCCCCAATCCTGCCCATTGTGTAAGTAAGAGCTGTGCAGGCACTGCCTGACTGCCATGTAGAGACTGCATAGACTGCTCTGTGTCAGTCACTTCTAAACTGCTGGTGGATAAATCCAGGATTGCTGAGCTGTGTTAGGCTCACAGTGAGGATGCTCTGTGTGCTGTCTCTGCTCACAGCATCCTCTGGACTCCCAGATCCTCGGGATGTGCTGAGTGCTGTTGGTGCGGTGGCTTCATCTAGAGCAGCTTCTCAGTGGTGTGCTCAGATCCCTGTTGTCTCAGTGACTGCAGAAATCCTCTCCTGCTGAGTGG
The DNA here is from genome assembly GCA_013396695.1 of Sakesphorus luctuosus. Lineage (NCBI taxonomy): Eukaryota > Metazoa > Chordata > Aves > Passeriformes > Thamnophilidae > Sakesphorus > Sakesphorus luctuosus. The sequence continues at coordinate 62,383 of VWZD01006115.1, forward strand.
GTGCTCCTGGGAAACCTGGGAGAGCTCTTCTCTTCTCTCTGCTCTCTGCAGTGGCTGCGCTGGAGTGTTCACTGGCAACGAGCTGGCGGCTCTGTTTGGGTGGTGGATGTTTTCCTGCTGGAAGGAGAACTGCTCCCAGGATGCTGATGTGAAGAATGTTTACATGTTGGCCACCACAGTCTCCTCCAAAATTCTGAGGGCAATTGCACTCAAAGAGGGATTTCACTTTGAAGTAAGCCTGGGTTTTGTGGTATCTTGGCAGAGTAAGATCTGATTGCCATGCTCTTTGTCTGTACCCAACTTGTGACTTCATGGCATGCAAAGCAGATGACTTCCGGTCTTTTTGCTGGGAATTTTCGTGCATTCCCACTTGCAGAGGATAATCTTTTACCCAGGCAAGCCTGATTTCAGCCCTGCAGTGTCCTCAGTGCATGTCACAGCAATTGCAGCCTGAGAGATCAACTTAGGCAAAGCTGCATTATCAGGCAACACAGATTAACACCTAAATTACAGACAAATACCTTTGACATGGTTATTTTCCTGGAGATAAATTCTTGTGTGTGAGAATGAAAGCTTGTGCAGCCTGCTGTGTTCACTACAAAAATGCTGATGGATTTTTAATAAGCACTTTGAGATCATACAGTCTTCCCTCAGGTCCCTGTAGGTTTAAAATTGAGTTTTACTTCAAGTTATGACATACAGGAACTCTTACATTCAGATCTTTAATGTAGCTTCATTAAGAACTTGTTAAAAAAGGAGGTTGGTACCCCACAGACTGACAGTTTAGTTCCTACATTTAAATTTAACCTGATTGAGTCTGTTGGGTCTTTGCCAGAAGAGGAACAAGTCCAGGTCTTGTTTAATCCATGTCTTCATTACAACCATTTGCAATAGGAATAAATATTTTGGCAGACAGTGAGGAATTTAAAATTGAAAGCAGCTCTGAAAACTGTTTTGAGTGATTGGCCTGATAAGCTTAATCAGGTTGAATATCAGTTCCTTGTAGTGGAGTTTATCTCAGTAAATCCTGTTCTTTTTTTCTGGAAAGGGACATATTTGACTGAGAAAAGAAAAGCTTTTTATCCCTTCCTTTTCTCTAAGACTGCTTCTAAGCTTTTTCTCACAGCTTTTGCATAATTTATAAAGAAAAGCCATGCTTTTCCTTCCCATCACCTAAAATTGTTGCTTGTGTTTCTGTAGCTTTTCCTTTTGAATAACTTTGTCTTATCTGATAAGCAGCACAGATTTTATCTGATCTCAGAACCACAGTCCCTCAAGCACACTGACTCCTTTGCTACTCAACTAGGGCATGAGTATCCACTAAGAAAATGCTATTCAGCAACTCTTTGCCTTAAATTCATAATCTAAACTGAAGTTAGGACTTGTCTGCTGGTTTTTTACTGTCCCTATTCAGCTTGTCAGTTTATTAGATTTAAATTTAGAAAAATTATGTCAAGCGAATCAGAAAAATGTCATTAAGCTTTAGTGTTTTGACTCTGCAGCAGTTCTTTCCCACTGATCCTAAAACTCACAATATATATTTTTCCCTTTGGGTGTTTCCTGAGTCTGAAGTGAAGGAATAGTGGCTGCGCCTTCTTTGACTTGAAACTGAATTCAAAGTGTGTATTTTAAGCACTCTTGGGTTTTTTCCTGTTTTAGGAAACACTCCCTGGTTTTAAATGGATTGGAAGCAGGGTGAAAAATCTCCTGGATAATGGAAAAGAAGTTCTCTTTGCATTTGAAGAGTCTATTGGTAGGCATGTGAATATCCCTTTAAAATGTTGAGAAGTGTGCGAGGGAAATGTGATTAGAAAGGACTGATCTTACTTACAAAACAAAGCACACAAAAAGTACTTTATTTTTGTCCTTGTAGTTAACTGCTGTTGATATTTTGCTTTCATCAAATCACCTTGCCACCTATCATAGGAAATTATTTGGGTATAACTCCATGATTCTGGTGTTGTGCTTTGGATATAAACATGTTCTGCTACAGCTTGAAAGTCTGAGATTCCAAAGGCAAAATCCTGCCAATTCCATTCCCACAATGAAAGAAGCTTTTAGCCATGAGGAGTGAAGCTCTTGCTGGTGCATCCCTTCAGGAAGAAGGAAGCTTTGTGGAGCTCTGGTTCAGGGGTTGCCAAGGCTGTATCTGTATTTTTGTTTAGCACTGCACTGTGACAGAACTCTGCAGGGACCAGATGTTATCAATCTGGAATTAATTGACTACAGCACAGCTCTTTGCAGCCCTATAACCCCCAAGTTAATTAGATTTCTCCTGCATGTGCAGTAATAAACCAACTTATGTGTACTGGCCAATTTTCCTTTATAGGATAAAAGGTTAAAACCTAATCAAGGAAATCAGTGTAATAATCTATCACTTCTTTTATTTCCAGGCTTTATGTGTGGCACATCAGTGTTGGATAAAGATGGTGTAAGTGCTGCTGTTGTCATTGCTGAAATGGCAACGTACCTGGAGGGCCAAAACCTGACCCTGGCACAGCAACTTGTTTTGATATATGAAATGTGAGTTGTATTCTTCATTAGTGTGTTCTACTTAACTATTTCAGAGCTGGGAATAATCTAACATTTTTCATGTGTCCCCTGGTTGTTTTCTCACTAAATTTTGGTGGGTTTTTTGTTGTATTATGGATTACAGTCCATCACTAGTGCAGATCCCACCTGTACCTGAAGGGGCTCCAGGAGAGCTGGAGAGGGACTTTGCACAAGGGCCTGGAGGGACAGCACAAGGGGAAGGGCTTCCCACTGCCAGAGGGCAGGGCTGGGTGGGATACTGGGAAGGAATTCTTCCCTGTGAAGGTTGGAGGGGGTCTGGCACAGGTTGCCTTGAGAAGCTGTGACTGCCCAATCCCTGGAAGTGTCCAAGGCAGGTTGGAGCAACCTGGTGTAATGGAAGGTGTCTTTGTCCATGGCAGGGACTGGAAACTAAATAGTCTTTAACATCCCTTCCAACTCAAACCATTCTGATTCTATGAATTTCTATGGATTCTATGAAAACCATATTTCCCAAAGGACTGAAGAGGCCCTTTCTAATGTATTTCTGCAATAAATAGTGAAACAGTGGAATTTTGCATATGGATCTTCAAGAGGAAACTCTTGTGAGATTCCTGCTGTGGTACTTCTCTTATGTTTGGATAGGAGCCATATCTTAGTTGGGGCCTGTGTCCCTCTCTTTAAACACTTCCCTTTTCCACTTACAATAATCCTCAGGATGTGGTCATCTCATGCTGAGATCTGGAACAGGGCAGAGGTGACAGGAAGGGTTTGTGTCCAACAGCTACAGACACAATTCCATCAATAAAACAGGGATCATGTATGTCAGAATTAAGTCCTAAACTCAGATCATCAGCACAAATTCCTGTGCTTTAACAGAACTGACAGCACAGAGCAAATCATGGATGTCATTCCATGTCCTGCCAGCCCAGCAGGAAGACACTGTGGCCTTCAGAAACCTGGCATGAGGAGGCACAAAGGATGATCAGCTTTTACCCCTTTGTGGCACTCAGGAGTTCACTCTGCCCTGTGCAAACTGTAGCCAAACAACTCTGCACAGGTGGATCAAAATGACAGAGATAACAGCAGGATTCATCTCCCAGTCACACCTCATTTTTAAGCTGGGGGGAAGGGTCTCTGTGGGTGGAATGGTAGTGAAGAACAACTTAAATCTCAATGTGCAAATATGGCTGTTGTTCCTAGCGAGCATTAGGTCTGACTTGGGATGGTAATTGTAGCTTGGATGGAATAATCAGCCACCTTCCTCAGAGGTGGGTGAGTTAATCCTTTGTGGTGGCTACCACATGGCTCTGGCACTCAAGTTTTAGTTGGGGGAGTGGCACCGAGTATCCATATTTTGAGGGCCACCAAGGCTGCACTTACCCAAATGGTTGGCCTTTATTTCTTTGGGGGCTGAAACCTTTGCTTGAATACCAATACAGCATAAGATGATCTGAGTAACGCAGCAAAATCTGTTCCAGAGTCCAAACATTTGCCTATAAATACCTGTTCCCACAGCTCTGAGAACTGACTTCTTTCTCTGTCGCTGCTTTTCCAGCCAGGGGCTTTCCTTAGATACCACATGTGCTGAAAACTTCTGAATCTTGTCACTGAAAATGTTCATCTGCTTGTAGGTATGGAAATCACATAGCCAAGACTGCCTAGTTCCTGTGCTATGACCCTCCTACAATCAAAAGGATATTTGAGAGATTCAGGAACTTTGATGGCCCTCAGCCTTCCCCAAAGAGCTGTGGAGTTTACAATGTATTACATGTGAGAGATGTCACCACTGGCTATGACAGTAGCCAGCTGAACAAGAAAGCGGTGAGTTGCCAGGTGTTTTTGCAGACGTGGGTCTGGTTTTGAGGGAACACAAAGGCGAAGACACCAAGAACAGGGCAGAGATGTGCTGTGTCAACTAAGATGGCAGAATAATTCCATCATCAGTTTTTGCAGAGGTTGGTCTGGTTTTGAGGGAACTCAAAGGTAAAGACACCAAGAACAGGGCAGAGATGTGCTGTGTCAACTGAGATGGCAGAATAATTCCATCATCAGGCTGATTAACATCATTTACTGTGGGAGCAAACAGCTTCAATGGGAAGTGTGTTGACTATTCTGAAACAACAAGGAATGAACTGGATTGGTTAATTAATTGAGCCTGATGCTCCTGCAACATTTAAGCTGCCCAATAGATATTGGGGTTTCAGTGGGAGTGAAGAGGCTTGTTGCTGTTTCTGCAGGTGCTGCCAGTGAGCAAAAGCAGTCAGATGATCACCTTCACCTTCCAGAACGGTTGTGTGGCCACACTCAGGACCAGTGGCACAGAGCCAAAGATCAAGTACTACGCTGAGATGTGTGCCCTGCCTGAGCAGAGGTCAGTACAGCTGGGCCTCAGGGGGCTGCCAGTCTCCTAAACTGGCCAGGGGTGCACATTCCTACTCAAAGGGATTTCCACTGAGAAAAAGAAAGCCCTGAATTTTCATCATCTGCTGCAGTAGATTTGTTTAATTAACCCAGTTCTTCATTTACTTAGAATTAAAGAGGGATGAAGTTACAGGATCACAGAATAATTTAGGTTGGAAAAGACCTCTTGGACTGGCTACTTGTCAACCATGAGTGCCATGTCCAGTCTCTTCTTAAGTTGTGCTGTTGCTGATAAATGTTCTTAAAGCCAGGGGCATTCCCATTGCCTTTGGGAATCTGTTGTCTTCTGAGCTACTGGATAATAACTGGAGATTGATCCTCTTTTGAAGTCACCTGGATTGAGCTTCTTCCATTGTAAAAGGAGGGGGAAAACTTACACCACTAAAGTCAGGAGTGAGAATAGAGGAGCTGAGGTCTCAGTCCAGCTAGTGGGGAGAAGCTCTTGGATTGGATTCCCAGCACAAATGGTGTGATTCCTCCTTT
>VWZD01006116.1:331-154123 GCA_013396695.1 Sakesphorus luctuosus
CTTGTAGGCTCCCTTCAGGTACTGAAAATCTACTATTTGGTCACCCCTAAGCCTTCACTTTTCCAGGCTGAACAGACCCAATTCTCTCAGTCTTTTCTTATAGTAGAAGAGCTGCAGCTCTCCAATCGTCTTGGTGGGCTCCTCTGGACTCACTCCAACAGGTCCATGTCCATGTGCTGGGAGCCCCAGAGCTGGATGCAGAGCTCCAGGTGGATTCTCACCAGAGTGAGCAGAGGGGCAGAATTCCCTCCCTTGACCTGCTGCCCACCCTGCTTTGGACACAGCAGAGGATTAGGTCTGTTTGATTTCTGGGCTGTGAGTGCACATGGCCAGGTCATGTCCAGCCTCTCAGCCACCAGCACCTCCAAGTCCTTCTCAGCAGGGCTGCTTTTGATCTGTTCATCTCTCAGCTTGGATTGATCCTAAGGGTTGTCCTGGCCCAGAGCAGCACCTTGCACTTGGTCTTACTAAACTACTTGAGATTCCAATGGGCTCTCTTCCTGAGCTTGTCCAGGTCCCTCTGAATGGCATCCTGTCCTTCAGGCGTGACAGCCACACCACTCATCTTGGTGTCATCTGCAAATTTGCTGAGGAACCTTTTGTTTATGCCAACAAGGAAGATTTTAAGTGACACCAGTCCCAATACAGAACCCTGATTGGGACCACTTGTCACTGATGTCTATTGGGACTCTGAACCACTGACAACTACCCTTGAAATTGCTGTGTGGATCACTGTGTGACAGAGTCAGGTAGGAGAACTCCTGCAGCATGACTGAGCCGTTGGAGGATTAGCATATGCTGGCATGTTCATCCAAATTCAGACCAAGTGGGGAATTTTATTCTTGTTTAGTATCATCCCTCTAGAGCAAGGCTCCACATCTTCACTCCCCAGAACAGTAATTAATAGCATAGCTGATCAACCACTGGGTCTGCATGTCAGACCTAACTGACATCCCAGAGTAAGAGACATTTTACAAAGCAGACGTGTCTGCCAAATAACAACCTTTCAAGAAATTATTCTTTGGTTATTTTTCATACAGCTTCCTGTATATTGTGACACTGAGTTAGAAAGTGGGAATTAATGTTGTGCCATTCAGCTTTTTTCCCTTTCAGCAAACACTGATTTTTTTTTTGGTTGGTTTTCTCCTGTCTTGGCAGGTTTATTTCTCATATATGTTTGTGACTGACTTTAGTACCAGCAAAGAAGCCAGACTGACAACGAACCCTGAGGAACCACAGTCTTTTGCAGAAGTCACAGCAGCAAAGGCAAACCCACCTGGGTTGGGTGCTCCCTACTGAAACAGAAGTACCTGCCTGGGGCTTGTATGGAGCTGTAATGAGCAAAACTAAAAGAATTAAAAAAGCTCAAAACAAATACTATGGTCAAAGCATAAAGCAAACTGCTCTGAGAGGAAGGGAGCAGGTTGGCTTCCACCAGTTCTGCATCCCATCCCCATCCTGGCTGCATTAGTGACTAATCCTTGAAAAGCGCCAGGTTGGGGTCGATAAGCAAATGTTATTCCCCAGGAGTGCAACAGGGAAATCGAGCCTTTGTGACTCATTTAACCCTCAGCCTCACTGCTGAGACTGCAGGTTGCAGGGATTTCTGTGATGGAAGGGCTTCAGTAGAGCATCGCAAGCAGGGGTTTCTGAAGTGAGGCACTTAAATGCGGGCTTTTGTCTGCTGGGTAAATGGTCTGATTGGAACCAAGGGGAGCTGCAGTGGCAAATTGCTATTTGGCTTTGCCTCATGCAGGATGGATGTTGTGCAGCTAATGAAGCAGGACTTGCATAAGCAAGTATAAAATCCAACTTTGCCAATCACTCCCTCCACAATACGTCCCTGAGACAGCCTGACCCCATCCATTGGACTGTCTCCTCCCATCATGCCCAGGACAGCCTGTGACACAGCTACTCAGCAGGAACAGGGGGATCTGTGTGCAGTCCCTCTCCTGACACAGCTGGATCCATGGGGCTGTTGGAGACAGCATTGTGCGGCCAAAATAAATGCTGCTCATGTCAATACAGAAAACTTTCCAGCTGAGCCAGGGAGCCCCAGGAGGGAATCAAATTACTCAGCAATCTTGGAGCTTTGGCTAACTCCTTCCCGTTCACCCTCTCACACTGGACTCAAATGCAGGCAGAGTTCAAGCTGTCCCATGCAGCATTCACCTGGGAATGTCCTGACTCTTCAGCTGCAACTTTTATCTGAATGACACATTAAGATTTTTTAAAAGCTATTAATGCTACAGAAAGACATTACCCTGTCAGACTACCAGCTGCAGGCTCTAAACCCATGTTGGCATTTTGCTGGGCTCATACAGGATATCATTTAGACAAACACAACATGCTGCTGGGGCTCTCCATGCCTGGCACTGCAGAGGTTTGTCTGCGCTGATAGTGTGTTACGGTATTTCAGGGACAGGCAGCAGGTGCAGGGCAATGGAAAATGACTTTGGGTACCTGATGGAGATGTCTGCAAATGAGTAACATGCTCTGTACCAGGGCTCTGCTTCCTGAATCAGGGAAGTGGGGATGGTTTGTGCATCCATTGGACACATATGGTTACAGTGTATGTCTGTGTTTACTTGTATGTACTCATGCATAATGCTATGGTGTGTTCATTGTAAGTCTGCAATATATTGAATGTGCTTGTATGTGTTATGAGAGTGTGTGTGTGTGTGTGTGTGTGCCGCTACAGTCTGCCTGCAAATACAACAACAGTGCTGATGAATGTGACTTGTGTGTGTTCTTGGTCAGTTCACAGGCATTGGCTCTGTGTATACAAGTGTAATGGCTGTTTCTGTATGCTTGGGGTGAATGTGCGTGTGTTTGTGTGTATTCCTGGGGTGTACAGGCATCCTGCTGTGTGTGCCCGCTGACCCAGTAAATTAGAGTTTGCATGTGTAATGCTATGTGTACTCAAGCAGATCAACCTCCCTTTCCCCACACTATGTATGATTCCCTGTGGGTTGTTCATGACTCCTCCTGTCTCCCTCTCATTTCCAGCCACTGCTGCTCTGTGCCTGAATGGGGAACACTGAATAAATGGTGTCAATGCCCAGCAGTTTATTGGTCCTGAAGAAATCCAGAAGTTTGCTGGTCACTGGAAGGGCCCTGCATTGCTCTTCTCTCTGCAGCTGCAGCAAAAATGATGGTTTGTTGCACAGGATGCAGCCCAGGGCAGTTGGGGCTGCAGCACCCAGCCAGGCACCATCACCCAGCACACTCCTTGGCTCCATCTCCACACTTGAGTTGCAAAGGTTTCTGTCCCTGATGTGTGCAGTGGATGAAGACAGCTCAGGCAGGCTTGTGTCTGTAATGTCCCAACTTCGGGTTAAGTAAGAGTCCTTCCTAACCAAACATGGACCTGATTCTCCTTGCTCTAGTTGCTCATGTAAATCCCACCACTGGCTGTTGGTGCTGTATGCAAGACTGGAACCAGGTGACTACAAGCATTCAGCATCCAGAAATTTCCAGGACTCACTGCCAATGAACTAAGCCATGCTGTGATCTCTGCTCTGAGTATGGCCCTCAGGCTGGGTCAGCTCAGGTACTTCCTGAGGGAAGAAGACAGTCCTGTGCACAAGAGGAGCTGCTGTGGTAAATTGTCCAAGGGAGATGACTGCAAGTAATAACACCACTTCCTGTCCAAAAGCTTTTATTTTAAGAAGGCACACTTTCTCTGTCTACTGCAGAAGTCAAACACCAAGAAAGGATAGAGTTAGGAGGGAACAAGCAAGTGTTGGTTCCTACCACAAGGCAGGATTGTCTCCATCCTAGACAGATGTGTGTTTAAGCTCCTTGTAAGTGCCTCAAGAAATGAAGACTTTACCTCTTCCCACACAGTTTATGCTTGCATGTCATTATTCCTAGTTTTAGAGGTTTCTTAACATCTAATCTGAACCTCCTTCCTAGATGAGGACTTCTTGTCCCATTGCCCGTGTTGATAGAGAATTCTGATCTGAAGCAGCTTTTTAAAAATTTAAAAGCTATGCTTATGTCTTGGGCTTCTCTTTTCAAGACTAAAAAATCCATGTGTCGTCTTTGATCTCTCCTTACTTTGTTTTCACTGCTCTCCTCTGGACAGCTGACAAAAGGTCCATCTGTCTCCTGAAATACTGCACGCACCTTGGACATGGTGTTCCTCCTATTAGGAAATCCCAGTTTCAGGACCATTGCAACTGTTTCAAATTCAAGTCATGTTCACAGCAGTTGGCTGGTAGAGGTGAGCAGGGAAATGTCCTGTAAGAATTTTTGAGTTGAGTCTACGGTATGTGGGTGCTTTTCTCCTCTCCAGTACAGGACAAGAGCTAGACTCATGAGGTGCACTGCCAGTTCCCCAGCATGTGGAACTACACTAAGTGCTTCTGAATTCCATTCCCTGTTCACCAACATGTTCAGGGCAAGCTTGGCATGTCCCCAACCTCTCCAGCAGACAAAGGGGCACTGGTCTTCTCCAGCCCCAGATTCCTGCATGGTGGAGTCACCCATGGCCTCGGTAGGCTTTGGGACTCTATGCTGAGCTGGCAGTCAGTCAGCAAACTGAGGTGATGGTGAAACCCCAGTATTCTGTGGTTCTTCTGAAACATTTGGCTTACTGTTCCAGAAAAGAGATCTGAGATGTTATGATGAGAAGTTAGGGATGTGATTTTCAAGGAATGCACACTTGCTGTTTATTGCAAGACCCATTTTCATAATAAATCCTTAGCAGGAGAATCCAGAAGCCACAAAATCCTTCATAAATACAAAAAAGTGCTATCTGCACTGTTTTCTTTTGAAGTATGAAACATGAGATAAAATCCTGATTCACATACTCCAGCCAGGCCAGAAGAGCTACAGTAATGGCACCATCTGGCACCTTCCTGGCTCAATGCTTACTCAGGGGGTGCACCTTCTCCATGGGAGATGGGCTGACCTTACTACACAAACTCTGGGAGCTCTTTCCCACCCACTAGCAGGTGTTTCAATGTGATGTTTCTTTCAGTGGGAGCCAACAAACTCCAGAAAGAACTACAAAGCCTGCAAAGTCCTTTATCAATAAGGTGTTACCCTGGTTGCCCTGGGGTTTGATTGTCTTTTTTTCCTTCCTTTTTCTTTTCTTTTTTCCTTTTTTTTCTTTTTGGTGTGGTTTTTTGTTTTATTTTGCTTTGTTTCCTCATTCATGGTCATGTGAAAAAAAAGAGAGAGGAGAAGAAAGTGACTGAATGAAAATCCATTAAATCTAACTGGTAGCTTAAATGTTTATACCATGTCTAACTGCCTGATCCTGCCATTATTTTCCCCTGCATCCTGCTGTACCTGCAATTCAAGAAAATTGCCTCTCAAATTGCCATCTTTAGTTTAAGATCCACGTACAACCTGAGTGTAAGCAGCGGATGAAAATGAAATGGACTAAAAATTTAATCCAGGCAGGATTTCCTTGTATTTTTCAATAGTCCTTGCTGTCAAACTGTATGTCCTGCTTATTAAAGGTCATGTGTATTAGACAATTAGACAGGGAGAATTACAGAAACTGACATCTATAATGAGGCAAATAAATTTTAAAAAAGTAAGATCTTTACTTGCATCTACACATTTTCCTCTGTATACAGGCAGAGAGACCAATAAAAAGTTGTGTTTGTTACAGTGACATGTGCATGCAGAAACCTTTGGCAGAAAACTTCAACATTCAAGCTGTACTGAGATTTACCCTTAGAATGGGCTAAATCCCTCTGTTTCACACTTTAGTGATCAGATTTCTTATCCTAATTTGACCTAACAGTCTACAGAGATTAATGAAAATTTCCATGTAGGGGGATTTTTTTGGTGTTTTCCAAGTAAAGTACTCTTCCATCCCTCCCTTCCCTAAGGAGATTGTTAAAAAATACTCTTTTTGGAAATACGGTCCTAGTTATTCCTCCTTTATTAGGGATTTTCTAGCTAGACCACCACTGTCCTAGTTTCCAGTAAACTCACAACTTCACACACAGATGTACACACTAACATCTTGGCTGTTAAACTGGTCCTCAGATCATCTGCAATGAGTTCTTTGGTTCCCAAAGGGCAACCTCTTGCCTCTTCCTTTCTCTCCTTCTCTTCTTTACTCAACCTCCTCTCAGTAATCACTTATTTTTAGGATCATTAATTTGAAGGTTCCAAAAAAAAAAAAAAGAAAGAAAACTGCTCATTGCTTTGCAGAGTGGTGGTGAGCCTAGGGAGAGATGAAGAATGGGGATGAAACAGAAGGAAGGAGCAAATTTGTGAAAGAATGGTTCTGTGGAGAATCATTAGCTGACAATATATCATCGCTGGCTCAGGATGTCCCTGGTTCACAAATTGCTGATGACTGGGAAAGTAGGATTGCCTTCTTCTTCCAATCTTGTCCAGTTATCTGCTGTTGACCAGCTCTGGGAGGGGGATATGAGGTCTTTGGTCTAACCCAGACGTTATGAGAGCTGGACCCAGAGTGCTGAGCCTTGCAGGGAATCATATGTCTGCAGTCATGTCATGTACCTGCAGGCTCCATGCTGAAGTGACCACACCCGAGCAGTGATTCATCTCAGCATGACCTTGAGGAAATACCTGCAGATCCACAGTTCCCTGGAATCTGCATAATGTGTAGGAGCTGACTGCCTCTCTCAGGTCAGCGAGTACAGGGGGTTTCCTAGCGGTAAGCAACGTGTTCCCATCTTGGGGGTGTTCTGCAGAGCTGATGGAGAATCTGGTGTGCCAGCCCCCATGTGCCAGCATCAACAGCAATCACCCTATGCCCAAGGGCAGGCATTACTGAGTGGTTCTCCCCACTGCCTTGTCCCACTTCTGCTCCCTCCCTACTGAAAGGATGGACACAATAAATATTCATAGTGCACTTATGGGTCTATTAAAAGCTACATCTTTTTTTTCCTCCAAGGTAGGTTCATCTATTCTGATTATGCTAAGGGCCTACCAAATCACTCTCTCTAAATATGCCATAGCCTTAGTGATAAATGCAGCTGCTGGAGTGGGTCCTTTCTGGTGTTAATCGAATGCTTTAATGAAGTCAGCATGCTGTTCATATGCATTAAAATGCTTGGTCCCAGCCTGAAGAGGTGCGGTAGCTCTGGCTCCTGTGCCTCTGCAGTAGAGGTAAATAAAGTACTTGTGACCTCTGTAGAGAAGGGATGAATATACATTTGTTACTGCTCCTCCTTCAGGCACCTCTCCCACCCTTTATTTTGTAAGGTATGAATGGTATTTAGTGCCTCCCCTCACAGGATTACACAGGAAAGTGTCACGGATGTGCTCTGACAGCTGTTTGTTCTGTCCTTCCTGTTGTGTGCAACAAACTGGTGCTTTGACTCCAGCGTTCCAGCTTCCTTAGAGACCATTGTCTTCCCAGTAATGAAAGGACACTAACCAGGGTCGGGAGAGGGAGGAACAGTGACCCAGTGAGCAGGTGACACCTTGAACACCCAAGATCTTGACTGCTGCATCCACAAGAGTAGTGCTGGGCTCACAGGGGTGCAGGCAGGAGAGAGGCTTCCTGGGAAATCCTAATGCGCTTGCCTTCAGAAGGCCTTTAAGATCACTGATGTGGCCAGCAGCTTGCACATGGAGTGAAGAGGGCAGCAACGAGGGAGGTGAAGGATCAAGTGCGCAAGTCCTATGAGAAGTAGCTGAGTGTATTCAACCTTGAGAAAAGGAGGCTCTAGGGGATCCTTATTGCTCTCAACAACATGGAAGGAGGTTGTAACCACATGGGAGTCACTCTTTTCTCCCAGGTAACTAGTGATAGAAGAAGAAATGACCTCAACTTGCACCAGAGGAAGGTTAGGTTGGATATTAGGAAAAATGTCTTCACCAAAAGGGATTTCAAGCACTGGAACAAACTGTCCAGGGTAGTGGTGGAGTCACTATCCCTGCAGGTTTTTATAAGATGTGCAGATGTGGTACTTGCGGACTTGTTTAGTGGTAGAGTTGGCAGTGCTGGGTTAATGGCTGTACTTGGTGATTATAGGGGTCTTTTGCAACCTAAATGATTCTATGAATGATGGATAGTCCATTAAGTGTGCTGTCCATGAAGGCTATAAACCATGGGTAACATAAGGGATAAGTAAAATTCCAACTTGGGACTCTTAAGTCTCTGATGTACACAAGAATTAGGGATCCAGGCTTCTGTGGGAGTCCAGAGAACTGTTTTATCCACCCTGAGTTAGATGCTGACATTTGAACATCTGAATCACTCTCTGCTTGGTTGTTTAAACATTATTGTCTGCTATGTGGGTGTCTGCATCTGAGCTGGGTGCTTACACATCTGTGGTGGGATTTAAATCCCACTGCACCTCCAGTTACATTGACAGTCTTGGCAGTGACTCGGTTTACACATGCACAGACGTTTAACTCATCAGGGACCTATGGGATCCCTTTGAGCTTTCTGCTGTCTCAGAAAGAAGAGTGTCTTGTAGGCCATCTCTGCATTTGGAAGCCCTGTGTAGATGGCCAGGATATCCTGAAATATCTTAGGGGACACTATTTGTCTATAGGTAGGCAACTGAACAGAGCAATAATTCCCAGAGAGACCAAATTACTATGGTATGGCTGTGTGCAGGCACCTGGATTCAGGTTACTGACACCCACATGAGGTATTTTTTATCCCCATCTGTGAATCTCCATATGAAGAGCTGGAAGGGCAGTTCAAGGATGTTCAACATCAAATATTCAGGCTTGCTATTATCAACAAAAACTGCATTTTGTGGACTCTGAGTGTAGATCTTTGTGGGTGGTATACAGACAAATAACTCCCTAGAACCAAAACAAGACCCACCAACGTATTTCATGTGGGCTACAAAACAACAGCTGCAAACATCACTACCAAGTGACCTCAAAACAAATGCTCAAGGGAAGCAGTGAGACTATAAGCGCTTCCCATATTCTGAGCATCTTGAATTTACTTATTTGACATCCATTTTGGAAGGGAAAGACACAATCCTCACTTGGGGAGCTGAGCCGCATGGTGAATGGTGTCTTTGTACCACACCACAAATGAGTATGACCCAACTGAACACAGACAATTTAAAGAACACTGACTGTTCTGCTCTTTCTTGTATCTGATCTATTTTTAAAAAAACTTATAATCCATCCTTCGAGCCATTTTTTATCTCTTCCCACTGGTCCCGCCTTTTCTCTTTCTTTTTCCTTTTTCCTTTTTCACCTGTATAGATGAGAACCACATTCACTGTTCCTGAAACATACAGACAGCTGAAAAATTGACACCGAAAAAGGACTGGAGAACTGAATGGATTCCCATTATAAGAGTCTAAGACTCTTCTGGACAAACAGATTCAGAAATGCACAGTGTTTAAGGAGTTGTCTATCAAGAACCATTAAATTTTATATATTCACTCTGAGTTAATGTCAATAACTTATGCTTTGTTAAAATGCCTTTCCTGGGGCTGTATCATATGACTGAGGACATCAGAAGACAGAAGGTTATCCATTATTCTCTGTGTTTTCTCAGTCACATTTAGAATTAAAAATCGGGATGTATTCCCAAACCTGAATTTTACTTCAGGTTCTTGACACAGTCCCTACCATGTCTTTCTTATTGCATTGAACAGCTCCTGAAAATCTTTACCAATAGCCATATTATCCTCTCTAAGAAGTGTACGTGCTGCTGCAACATGCCTCTTGATCTTGTTATCAGTAATCTAAGGAGTCTGAGGGCAAGACTCAGGCCACCTGCATCAGCAAGTCATAAGGGAAAGAGACGGAATTCATGCCCTCATACTAGAGACAAAAATTCAGACAACTTGTGCTCCTGCTTCACCCACCTTTGTAGAGAAAGTCAGCTAGCCATGTCATTCAATGCTCACCTCCTGAGCCTGGTACCAAGTTCACAAGAAAGGGACATTTGCTGTCTTTCACCCTGGGGTATTTTTATATGCAGCATTCCAGGTGAAATTTCATTGGCCATTCTTAAAGTTAAAACACTTCCCTACTCCTATTCTTGCTTGTACTCATTACATCTTGCATCTAGTCTGTCTATCCAAATACCACAAAATAAACCTGACATCAAAAGAGAAAATTGCTTGCCCTTACAAACTAGAGACAGTACCAAGATATCCAACTCCCCTTATTCCTATGGGAAGACACTTTCTTCACCTCTGAATGTGTGTCCTGTTCTTGTAAGCACAGGCCATTTTTGTGTCAGCCAAGAACTTTGTTATCAGCAATTTTGCCTTTCCTCCCAGATTATGGATGACAAGACACAGTCACGCCAGGTTTCCTACCAACTCCTACAGACCTTGCCTCCTTGGAAACACCCTCATCTGCCCTTGACGCCTCATAAACAACGACTTTTTACCAGATCACTTAGCAGTTTCTAATCCAGTCAAGGCATGCTTCATGGACATTGCATCACACCAATTTTTAAATCAAACTGTCATGGAGCTGCAAAGTCAAAGCTTTATAAAAGCCTAAATATATTACACACTCATAGTCACCTTTATCATCCCAAATTTTTATCTCATCAAATACTGTTTGGCAAGTCCTATTTTCTATTAGTCTGTGTTAACTGGTCCTAATTATGTTCCTGTGCATTAATTCTGTATTGATTGACTCCTGTATTAGTTTTTCCATTATTGTGATGAGATTATGTCAGACTTGCCACTCTAGAGCTGCTGGGGTCAGACCACTTTCTCTTTTCTAATACTGGCATATAATGAGAGCTATCCAACTCCTCTGGAATTTCCATAGTGCTCCAGGAGTTGTCCAAGACTGATGTCAAGGGGTCAGAAATTTCCTCAGCCAGTTCTAGGAAGACTCTTGGCTGCAAGTTTGCAGATCCTGTTCGTATAAAATGTGTTTATCCCTAGAAGAAGTTGCTTAACTTCCTTCTTAGTTGCTAGTAGAGTGGAAAGTATTTCAACATCTTTGTGTGATATAAACACATCCTCTTCTTTCTGTCCAAACTCAGAGCAAACACATTTATTGAAAAGTTCTACTGCCTCTAAATCATTATTCACATTTTTTTCTGTCTCCACATGGTTGGCCCATGACATTGCTAACATTTCTATTTTTCCTAATTGGCCTAGAAAACTCCTTCCTGTTCAATAATTTGGATCTTTGCTTGCCATCTTTATCTTCTTCTTTCCATTTTCTGTACTTCCTATCTTAAAATTTATACTGATTTGCATTTCTGCTTCATGTCCTTGCTTTACTTTGCTATTCTAGGTCTAATTGCTACCTTCATGTCAATGCTGAACTAAAAATGTCTGTTTGGCCAAAACTGGTCTGATCTTTTTCTTATGAAATCATAGGGTTTAGGCCTTTTTAAAGCTCTCCTTATACATATATATACTTATATTCATACTACACATATATGTGTTTATACATGTTTGTTTGTATGTATATCTGTATATACACACATTTTTCCCCTGCTCATGGTAAGTTTGTGCTTTCCCTCAGCTTTGGGAAATTGCTTTCTGAAGTAATAGCACACATCTTTTCGAGGGAAGTTATTTTTATTAGGTGTCGTGAACCAGAGTCCAAGGAACTGAACCACTTGGATATCTGATACACCCGGGCAGGCCCTTTGCTGTATCCTCCAAACGCTTTTACGCTTTGCAGAGACAGACATAGCTGGATATGACTGGTCAGGAGCAGAAAAGTTGTCCATCTAATGTAATTAAGCATAAAAATCCTCTCTTTTGGTTGTTGGGGTTTTTTTCCCCTTATGCCACCTTTCTTAAAATCACATCCAGGATTACAGATGGCTCAAGTCTAAACACTCTATCAAGGTCAGAGATATTTTACAACAGTTCTCAGGACAGTTCTGCTGATATGTAACATTTGCTGTTTACTGAACACATCCATTTCATAAGATTCGTTTGGGACCCAGATTTGTATGACCAGGAAATTCCCTAGTTTAAATAACACTGCAAGGAGAGCCTAGGTAGTTGGAGGGAAAAGGTCTTTCACACTAGTAACATGTGGAAGGCAAGATTGAATTTGTTACTTTAAGTCCTGCTTGAGGGTTGATTGACTCAATTTGTTGAATGATTCAGAATGACCTTAGGTGTTGATAATTCTGGCTCCTGAGAGATTTGCTAGAAATTCAAGCTTTTTACAGCTAATATGACTTTACTCTAGTTGTGTGTCTGAGGACTATTCAATAATGACAGTCAGTTTGACTTGTTTGCAATCTCCGTGTGTCTGTTTAGCCTGGAAGGACGTCAGAAAACGCTTTATCAGGGTTCAAGATGAAGGAGTATGAGAAATCTTTGGTAAAGTGAGATGAAATTATAAGTGAAGTAACTGTCATACAGCAGGTTGTGGCTGACAGACAGTTTTAGAATCATTACAAAGTTCTGTACATGCAAGGCGTAAAACCCAGCCAGTTCAGCCCTAGTCAGTGAGTCTGAAATGAATGGTTCAGGTCATGGTTAATTTATTCAAACTGGCTTTCCATCTTGATGTGATAGACAGGTATGATATGCCTATCCCACTTCGACATTTTAAATAGTTCTCACAATAATGCATCAAATTGAGTTCCATCACTAGTTATAATGCAGAACATTGACCTGTGACTTTTGAAAATAAATGATGGGAACACAACCACACTCGTTCCCGAGTGATCAAGCTTTTCACACGGATGGAACATTTTTGTTCCAGCAGCCATTTTGTTCCAGGCATAGCATCCGACTTGTGTCAATCACACTGAAGAGTCAAAGAGCTTCACTTGCTCAAAGCGAACTGAAGGGAGCAATTGCTCTCACAACTTGTAACTAAGCTGCTGAGCTCTTTACCGCAAGGTGCTGTGGACAATGAGAGTTTGTGAGGGTCTAAAAGATGATTGGACAAATTCATGGAGGAGTAAACTACCACTGGCTTTCAAGCACAATATCCTCACCTGCCTCAGGATGTCTGTGTGATGGAAGTTGCTGGAGGCCAGTGAGAGTACTCAGGGGAAGTATCACTAAATTCTTGCCATGTTCTGATGCTTTCAATGTAGGCATCTACTCCTGACCACTGCCAGATATAGGACAGTGTTAAAATAGATTTTTTTTGTCTGACTGAGTGCACCCATCCTTATATTTTTAATCAAATCCAATAGAAATGCCTGATCATGATTAAAATGGGTGTGGGAATGGGCTGAGGGTACCTAAATGCTTGGCATGGCAGGTCTTCAAATGAGAGTGTGTCATAAGAGCTGATGTATAGCGGGGTGCAGCACCGCACCACCAACAAAACAAATCTCCTCCTTGGATGGGGATTTCATAGCTGAGCTTGCACTCTCCTCACAGACACAATCTTAATGGTGAATGAACTTCAGGGTAGACTGCATTTGATGCAAGATGGCAGTCATTATTCAAGCTGACATTGACAAAATGACAGAGTGGAAAAGTAATGGCACATTCTTTGATACTGCTCTCAGGGTCAGGGTACTCACTGTTGTAGGATGGTTTATCGATCAGGCTTGCCATTTTTAGAGACCAGACAAGATGTCAGAAGGAAGCTGCAACTGGTGAATTACAAGAATTAAAGGATTTTGCATTGATTCATGGCTTTCATGGAGTATGGACATGTAAGTTTCTTATGGTCTCTGAACAAATGATCTGAAACTTGTGTTCCTCCATGTGATGCTTCCACGGATAGAAGGTACTTTGATAGCCAGCAACTTTCTTGTTGTTGATCTCATAATTTTATTCATGTGAGCTTCCAAAAATGTTACATAGAGGGATGGATTTCATTTTGGGGCCCGCAGTGACACAGAAGAGCAGCTCTGATTTCATAGCTGCATGCTTTCCTCTGAAGAATGAAGGTTTATGCAAAGTCTTGGTGCACAAGGAAAGATGCCAAGCCAAATGTATTTTTAGCTGTTCAGCCAGCTGGGTTTCTTGTGTCTATGAATTCACTGCTTTCCCCCACAAGGATGAACAGAAACACCACTCTTGCAAAAGTTCTCAGTAAAGTAGCTGCTAAAATTGGTGAACCCAAAGGTGCTGTGAAGCTCCGAAACTTTCTTTGGACCCCATCCAGCAATGGCAGAAATGCTTTAGTTTTATGGTTATTCCTTCTGAGAGGATGATATACCCAAGGAATTGTACTTTAGTGAACTTTTAATGTTTTATGTACAATCTGTTTCCTCAAGCATCCGCTAGAGAGGACCAGCATGGTCCACGCAACCAGCCAGGAATAAGCTTGATACATCCACACAAATATTACGGATGTAAGGCATCAACAGGAACAGGCTGTGAGGCATTGCTAAATACTCAAATGTGTGCTACATAGTCTAAAGCCTTCTAGTCAACACCTTCATAAATACACACCAAGCTGTAAGCTCTATTTAAGCCCAACTCCATAAACATCCTGGCACTCTGTGTCCTTTTCAACAGATCATTGATTAAAGACAGATGACATTTGGTTTTGATCATTATTTATTTTTCACAGTTTGATGTAGTCAACAACAAGGCATAAAGACTCATCCTTTTTTAACAAACACAATGTGGGCATAGAGGGAGATATATGAGTGAATGAAATTCTTTGTTAGGCTTTTTTTAAGGTACTCCTGTGGGGCTTGAAATCTAGCCTAGAGAAGCAGTAAATTATTTCAGCTGAGGTGCTGCCTTCAAAATTTTAGACATCAAAAGGTTGATACTGAATTACAGTACCAGACAGATTTCACCAAGGTATTTTTCAGAGGTCTGGGGGAGAGGTCCACTTGGGCTTGCTGGACACCGGTGTGGTCAGTGTGACCACGTTAGTTGCAGGACATTAACAGTGTGTACAAAAAAAATTGCTGCTTTGTACAAAATACTAATAGGATGTTTTCAAAATGCATAGGTGATGCACTACAAGCAAAAGCAGGGGAATGTGTTATGTTGATTGCATCAAACTGTGTGTTCACAAGATTAGTTGGTATCAGAACTCAGGGACTTCACTCAAACACAACCACCAGCAAGGTCAGCAGGGGCCCTGACTCTGCTGGACCAGAAAATGAAGCTTCAGGGTAGTCATGAGGTTTCCAGATGTGACAAAGTCACTCAAAAGAAACCATGAGGCACAGCAAGCAGAGCTGACTTTCTGTGTGCATGGGAAAAGCTGGCTTAGCAGAGATATCAACTTTCAAGTCTCACTAAGGCTGGGTGTTTTGCACATTTCCTTGGCTGAACAATCAGTAAAAACTGGATTTTTTGAGTGTGTTATAAATAAAGTCTAAGGAAAACTGTCCTGGATAGTCCAGCTGGTGCCTTTTTTGGTGCCTTGCCATCCTATCCACCAGCACTGGTATAAACAAGGTTCTGTGTGGGGACAGTAAGGATGATCTGGGCAGGAAAAACTTTATTTGCCCTTGATTTTGCAGACTTTGCAGGTCTGTCTGCAGAGTTCAAGCAGGGGTATGTACAGGTCTGGAGTGCTGACCCCAGCTGACTTAATCCTTCTCTTTATTCTATCATCTTTGGCAGAAACAGGCTGAGGCACATCAGCCCATTCCTGGTCAAACATCGTGCGCAGCAGATCAAAGCAAGACACACAGTGCCTGTTGCTTGCCAAGAGGGCCAGGTGGCAGAAAGCTTCTCACATGTCATCAGGCACTAGGAAAAGTTTGGGAAATGTTAATAGACAGCTGATGTCTTCACGTAGATCTCAAGCTGCATCTTCCAGAAGGTCACTGCACCTTCAAGCACAGCTGCTGAGGAGTCAGGGTGCACACAGCTGGGTGGGACACAGGGATACAGGGCTGAGCAGAGATGAATGTACGTGTTTTACTGGTGTGGGTCAATGCAGATATGACAACCAAGGCTGGTTAGGAGCAGAGGCAGATCGCAAGACAGAAATATGCGTCCTTGTACCCGTAATAATCAGCTTTGTCTTTCTCCAAATCACAAAACAAGTGTTTAAAGGGAAAATCATCTTCTTCCATGGGTTGCTTTGGTGGTCTGGAATAGACTCCAGGAATTGTTTCCAGTCAGCTGTCAGTTCCTACATTCAGCTTGTGAGTAGTCGATGTCCCAGATCTTAGAGGAATTTAAATGGAAAAAGGGCAAAAAGGCTAATCCAGGGAGGGAATCAGGAAGACATTTAGAAGTGGGAACACAGTAATGCAAAATCACTGTTCCCAACAACACTTTCAGTCTCCTCCCTAGGAACAAGAATTAAATGGGACAGAGAGCTGTTATGATTTGGCTTCTGCTGTTCATATGTCGAATTTTATTTTCCTATTTAATTTTTTATTGTCTTTTTGTCTTGTTTTGTTCGTTTGGGGCTTTTCGGGGGGAAGTTTTTTTTTTTCATTTGGGAAGTGACCCAAGAAACTGTTTCCCACATTGCCATTTCAAAAGAAATTTGATGCGCAACAAGGACCCTGGGGGAAACACTTTGGGAAAACAGCACCAGTTCTGTCCTTCTTTTCTTTTTTTTTTTTTTTTTTTTCAAAGAAGGGGAAAGGGAGAGGAGCCCTCAGTATGGGGAGACATGAAGCTGGGGAAGATTGGGTTTCAGAAAGGTAGGGAACGTGGCTGCTTCATTCTGCTTTTTGAGCCAAGGACTCAGCCTCTGCTCAGTCACACGAATATCCTACTCTTCAAAGCTGAAACTTTTGTGTTCCTTTTTTTTTGTGCCTTTATCTTTTTCTCCCCACTGGAAGGCTCCATAAAACCTGTCCTGATTTAACTTAACCTGCCACAAATGTTCCTGCCCATTTGAAGGTGGAGATGTGATTCCTTCTAGTCTTCCCTAGGATATAAGAACTTTGGTGGGGAAAAACTCTGTGCTGTGGTCAGACAGCCTTTGGCAATCTCCTGGAGGTCCAGAGACTGGGCTATTTATGCCAGGGCTGGCCCTTTTAGGTTAAGTATACTCATGCACCCCACATGTCTAAGTCTGCCCCCAGAGCAAGGATCTCAGTGATTTCCAGGATCAGACTGATTGCCCAACACAGCAGTAATAGGGACTGTGAGGACACTCCAGGCACTGATTGGAACATTCAGTATCCTGAAGAAAAGGATCCCCCTCCCCAGACAGCCTCAGTTTGCAAAATGATCTCTCCCAGTTTTGCTGAACTTGGCTGAGCTTGGAGAAAGGAGGAAAGAGCCTTTCGCTAGCAGGATGGCATCCAGCTGTTTACCCTGCCTTGGATAAATAAACAAGGGCTTTGATCAAAGCCACGTGACATGAATATCTGTCCCAGTCTCTGAAATGCAGCTTTGCCCTGCCAGCTTGGATACATAATGCTGGAGGCTGGAAGGAGCCAGTGCAGTTTGTGAGGGATGTCCTGCTTCTCATGCTGGTTGGGTGAGCAGAGAGAGAGACACAAGGTATGTGCACCTGCGCTGCTTGAGCCATGCAGCTGCTGGGCTGGCTGGGCTCAGACAGCTCCAGAGTCACCAGCTCCAGCAGTGGCAGCAAGGTCAGTGGGACTGATGTCTGGAGGCTACAGGAACAGACTCATCTTATCCCCTGCAAGGGGCTCTAACCCAGTGGGTCAAGCAGGACTGGAGAAATAATGGTCTTTCACCAGTCAGCTCACTGTCATTCTGCTTTGTGGGATGGGAACAGTGGCAATGCTGCACCAGGCTGTACACAAATGCCCTGAAGAACCCAACAGCTGCCAAAATATTCATCTTTGGAGTCCTTTCCCCCTACCCTTAACACACATGATAACCCAAAGAGCACTGCTGACTAATGATGCCAGCCTGGGTGGATTTAGTGCCTCCACACATTTTTGTCCATCCGTATGTCCCTGGATGCGTTTTCTGTGTGCCTTCTGTTAGGCAGTTCCTTCCCAAGGGCTAAGAGCTGTCTAGCAGGAGGACATCAGGAATCATCTGCCAGCTCCAATCCTCACCATCTTGGCACAATATGAATGGAGAACTGCTGCAACAAGTATGCATGTGTTCCACAAGCCATTTGCAGCAGCATCTTTAGGTCCCAGGGAGTCACTGAGTGGGAAGGACTCCAGGTGCCTGCTCCCTAGCTGTCCCTCACCATGCCATCATGATGATGGCACAGTGTCCACATGACACAAGGATGTCCAGATCTGCCACTTGCACAGCCCCACATGTCACTGGGATGTCACAGCAGGTGGGCAACTGAACCCTTACCTCGTGGAAAGGATGTGCTGCTGCTGAAGGCCCAAATGAGATGTGCAAAGTAGTTCCTGTCCCTTTTAGCACTCCTCATCCTCCCAGCCTCACTTCACACAGCTCTAAGGAGCTGATGTAACCCCATACAAGCCCCTCAAGGTCTCTTCAGACTTTGAAATTGCCCCAGGCTGGTAATCTGCCCCTATACACCACAAAGCACTGAAAAGCCAAACCTGCCCTCCTGTAGCTGAGTACTCTGCCCATTCAATAGAAACATAGAATACTTTGAGTTGGAAGGGATCTTTAAAGGTCATTTGTTCCAAACCCCCTGCAGTGAGCAGGAACGTTTCCAGCTAGATCAGGTTTCTCAGAGACCAGTCCAACCTGGCCTTGAATGTTTCCAGGGTTAAGACATGTACCAGCTCTCTAGGCAATCTGTGCCAGTGTTTCACCATCCCTATTATAAAGAACGTCTTTATTGTATCTAGATTGAATATCCATTTTTTATCTTTAAAACCACTCCCCTTGCCCTGTTGCTAAAGGAAAGCACACTTCACGTGGCAATGAGACTGCAGAAAAAGTCTGCTGGGTGGAGAGGCCATCATTAAGCCCCAGTCCACTCTTCCACGACCTCTGCTGGTGCCCAGAACATGTCACTGTGGATTTTCACATTTTCACTGATCCCTTCCAGTTGAGCCGTGCTGACCATCACACAGTGATTGCAGGACACTGGGTCTGGCAGATCAGGAGACTGCAGGAATTATGCGTGTTGCCACAGAGACATAGGAGGTTTCCTCTGCCTGTGTGAGGTTGTCCTGGATGTGTACGTGGATTTTCAGGGTGAAATCCCATTGTTTATGCTGGGATTCAGCTCAGCCACCCCAGGTATTGCAGCCTGATAAGCTTCATCTGCTTCCCCTCTCACCCTCCAGACAGCAAACCCCCACTTTACCCCAGAAAAGGGGACATTTTTCAGAGCAGGACAAGACTTGTCAGTGTCTAGTACAGTCTCTTGTCCTCAGCAAAGGATTTTAGATAAGATCAGTTGTTTGATTTTTTTTTTGCCATGTATCGGTTCACTCCTCAACAGTGGACAAAGATCCACAAGATTAATTTCATGGATGGCTCCAAACAACTGTGACTCAGAGGCAACTTTGAAGTGTTCTCAGCCCGGTTGCATCTGAGTAAGTGTCCTGGAAGCCTGATTTCTTTCTTTCCATCTACCTGTGTATTTGAAACACATTGCCACCACAGCATCTCCATCTTAGTTTGTCTCCATATCTTAGTGCATATTCCCAAATTATGTTGAATAATGTGTCTGCAATATTACTTTTTAAGTGACCTTAATTGTCTGATTTTGATTTGTGTTTAAATAGCTCTTTTTCCTGCAACCTGAGAGGCATCCGAACTATACACATGGGGTTTCATTGGAAAGTATTTTTGTGTGCTCATTTGGCAAGCACTCCTGTTGGAGGGCATGTGCATGAGGGGGCAGAATTAAAGCTTCTGGGGAAAGATCAACTTCTGAATTTCCTGAGGTTTATGAGATTAAAACCTCACATTTAACACTGCACCAAAAGAGAGCTGTCAGGTTCTATTTCACATAAGACGTGTTTTTGTGAAAAGTGCTTTTTACAAAACATATGGCCAAGGTAATTTTTTGGGGTTGGGAGGATGGGAATAGGGAGAGGGAGTTATTCCAGGGAAAGCATGTCTTTTGAACAGCTCTGACCTGAAAAATTTCTCACCCTCAGTTAATGCATGAAAATGAAACTGAGTTCATGGCACAATGACGTTTGCTCTCCTGTTTTCTTTTCCAGGAGGGAAGGAAGCAAAGGAAAGCAGGCTGCTCAAAGGAAAGCACAATGCAATGTCTCAGCACAAGTCATAGACACCTTCCATGGCTCCAGGTCCACCTCAAGCTGGGCTGAATGACCACAACCCAAGGGGTGGAAGCCTGTTTGCACATGGATGCATTTAATGAACAACACACTCTGTTCATTACATGCCTTCACTTTAAATCATAAAAGATTTCATGAAGGCTTTTCCTTTCCAAACATATGTAGATTGGTTGCTCCCCTTTAAGGTGGCTTTTGTGTGCACACCAGAGAGAAATGCTCAGTCAGGCTGAAGCTCAGGGCTTACATCAGTGGGAGCTTTCGTTAATTGAATTACTGTTTTGTGGCAGAATGTTTTAAAAATAAGCGGAAATGTCCCACATACTTTTTTGGCTGAGAGATCAAATGTATCCAAAGGAATTCAATAATATTCCTACATCTGTGAGTCCTGCCTGTCCCTGGAGTAAAAAAAAAAAAAGTCAAATTCAGTCTCCACCATTGTTTGTGTTCATTATATTCCCTTATCGTCTTTTTGGCTCGTGGGCAGTAGGGGGGAACTAGCAGAGTTCCTCAGGCCTCAAATGGAAACACATAGTCATATGCATATCACAAGAGCAGGAAGGACAGTATCAGAAGAAAAGACTCTCCCCTATTCATCTGAATAAGAGCCATGATTTGCTTTGAAGGCATTCACCTCCCTTATTGCTTGCTTTTCTTCTGAATACTTATTGTGGCAGAATCCAGGCTGAAAAGGTGCAGGTAAAAAAGGAAAGCACTAGGTGAGATTCTTTGAACTAGCATTCGCATGCAGAGCCACATGTGGATATGAATTTGCAGGCAAGTGTATCTCTAGATACATATTGGCAGGCAAATCCCAGAGCAAGTACTTGCACTTATATGAACTGATGAGGATTTATCTAGGAATTTGCTGGCAAAAGAACACTCATGCGAGCACTTATTCAGATATACCCCAGCAGGGGAAATACTTGTTCACAGGCTTGTCCACAAATGCATTAACTGGAAATTCATATGTAAATACTGGTGCTGCAATCCCTCCATGTATGTCTGGGGAAGGAAGGTGTGTGCATGTACAGGTGAGCAAGGCAAGCAACAAGCATAAAAATGCAAATATGAAAGGAGAGGAAAATGGTGTTTGACACTCACATGTATGAAGTTAGGTCCTCATGCAGTGTCTGTGTAAGTGTGCAACCTGGAATGGTGGTGAGACCACACATGGAAACAAATTAGGACAGGACTTTACTGTGACAGATGTTCATGCATATTGGCAATGTGGTGAAGTATTAGCACATACCCATTTTCCTGGCCCGTGTTCAGGCAGCCAGGTATTAACTGGTGATTTTATGGTGGCATCGGAAAGCAGTAACTTGCCAGCCAGACTTTGGCTGCTTGGGAATTTTGCAGGGGTCCTCCCTCAGGGATGGAGAAGTAAAGTCACACATCTCACACCCGAAGAGAAACAAGACCTACACTAAACTCATAGAGATAGAACCCAGGTGGAACTAGCTTGCCAATTCCTGATCTTGCGATGTCAAAGTAAGAAACAAGAATGACATAGAATCCTTCTGGATATATTTAATCTTCTCCACCAGAAAAATTGTATTGGACATTCTGAGTTATTTTTTAAGCATTCTGCCACTGAACAGCTAAATCTCCTTCTGACATTGGCTTCAGCGTCAGGTCAAGTTTTATTTAAACTGCCTTAAATGGACATGGCCAAGCTGGAAAGAAAAATAATTCTAGGAAAAAACTGATACTTTAAAAGCAGAGAGCTGCTCACCCCATGCCCCTAGAACAGACACTCTTGCACTGCAGCCTTGCAGGGTGGGATTTATCAAGGGAATAGGGAGGTGAATCCCTTCTGTCAGAAGGCTTCATTGCAGACAGACCACACTAGCCAATGCCGGGCCTCCCACTGAACATTAAGGACTTCAAGCAGCAGCAAATATTTCAGCAGTGGTTGCAGCTTGTTGCTGACAGGAAGCCATTGTGTATTGTGTACCTGCAGAGTCAAGTAAGGTGTACAGCTGAAGAACAGCATGATCCCTGTGAGCATGCAGTCCTGCTGGAGTCCTGTGCTGCATGGAAAAGGTGCTTGTGGTGTGATCGGCTAGAAGAGGAAGAGGATGGGGGGTTCGGGAGTGGGTGCTGCCTGGATCTAGCTTTGGGACAACCCTCCTCCTCACATGTCTTCATCTATCTCTGTCCTTCTGTGCAGCTCTGCTTTCCATCTCTTTCCAGCACATGCATCCACATCGTAAAGCAGCCCACCTCACCTTTCTCCACATGCCTGGAGGACTGCAGACTGCAAACACACCTTTCCTATCATCAGACGCACACTCCTCCATACACCCCATGTGAAAATAGCCATCCAGGCTCCCTGAATGCAAGCTCAGGGAGTTATAAAAAGGTAGATGTGTTTTTCAGGAACACGAGCAGCCCAGCTGAGCAAAACTTCAAGGGGGCCACTTCTCGCTCCCTTTTGTTTCCACTCCAAAGAGCACATGAATGATGTCCGGTGGGAACAAGCTCGCCAAGAAAAATGCAGCTGAACTGCTGTCGTAAGGCCTGTGTGCTTCACACCATAAAACTGAAGTGGAAGAGCTGTGTGAGAAGCTAAGACCCTCACGCACAGGCCATAACGTTCTTTTCTGCTTTGAAGTGGATTTAGGGCTGGCTCAGGCTCCCTGGGGGCTGGAGGTTGCTGCTTATCCATGCACACTAGCAGCAGCAATAAGCAGCTGAATGTCCTCAAGCTTCTTCTTTTACAGAGAGCAGAGAACGCTCCACATCCCTCTTCCTCCAAAGTGGTGGCTGCAATCAAGGAATTGCAGGATGGATTGTCACAACAAATCCACTCCTCTCTCTCTGGTAAGTTTTGGAGCTGAGCATTCTGCCTCTCAGGTCTGTCAGGGTGAGAAATACCTTGCAGGGCACCCTGGATGAGAGCTGGGTACTCTGTGTCCTCCCCACAGTTTGTGTCCAGCCAGACATCTTCTGGACAACATCCCTCAGGTTTTTGAAGAGAGGTGGATGCTGCCTGGATGCCTTGGAATTTGCCAGCTTTACTTGCCATATACCTCCCTTCCATTTTACCAGTATACAGGGCAATTCTGGGGTTTTCCCTTCTCTTCCTAAAAAGCCCAGCTGTTCAGCTGTGCACAGACCAAGGTCAACTGCTTTCTCTAAAATCCCAATCAACAAGGTTCATCACCAGTTGTTGGATGGTCAGACTTGTCTAGCTGCCCTGGGGACTCATGGCAGAGAGGAAGAGCTCTGGTCAGGGCAGGTGCTGTTCATAACAACTGCCCCAAACTGCCCACTCTAACTGTTGATCATGTTTGCTGGGATGGTCTGTAGGAACTGGTCACAGGGCAAGCCCTTTGGGCATTTCCTTCTGACTCCTTGTCTTTCTCAATCAGTGGCTGAGTAGGGTATGCCTGGGCCAGGGTTGATGTATAAACCCCTTTTACCTGAAAACTCACCTATGGGGAAAGGGGATTTTGTAAGAAATGCAGCTCTGGATGTTTGGGTTACTTGCTTCACTGCAAGCTTCTGCTTCACAGCTGGCTCACTTGGAGTGGTCACCACAGCACACATTGATGGTTGAAAACAACCATCCACAACTCAACAGCTAAATCCTGCTTTGGCCATGAAAGCCAACCACATATTCCTACAGCTGTCCCAGGGGGCTGCAAAAACAAGTAGCTACTAATGTGTGACTTTTCTCCACCAGATGCAGCTACCTGAAAGCTCAGTATCTAATTTGCACTTGTCATCTGGGACATCTCTTGTTTGTGGAACACCTTTTGATGCAGATTCACCCTGTCTGTCAAACACCCTTATTTGAAGAAGAAATTATTTTCCTCATTGCCTGGAGTTATCTGTTTCTCTTCACTGGCTGTGAAAGGAACAGACAGCAACTAAAGTGGAGATCAGAACCATAGCACTAAGACAGCCAAAAATAAGTGGGATGAATCCTACCCCCTGTATCAGATGTGAGGTCTCTGCTGTATCATGCTGCACGCCCTTTCTCACTGTCTGTAAAAAGAAAATTTTTATGGTTCTGGTACACTCAGATCTCAGGTGTTACACTGGGTACTTGGGAGTGACAGTGCAAGAGGAGACAAAACCAGCATTTTCAATAATCTTTCTAGGATACAAAGCTTTTCTGACTAGAGTTCTCCACAACCCATGTATCTGCCTCCTGGTGTAGGGAGGGTTGGATATAACTTGTACCCACCACTCAGACACTATAGTTTGCAACATATTATTTCACTAAGGTCCAGCCAGGTTTATTTCAGCTGGTAGTGACATAATCTGCTCTAGCCATTGAAGCTAAATGTGGAGCCAGTCCAGAGGAGTCACCCATGAGTGTTCTGTGTCCTTTGCATTGGAAATCCTGATGCTCAGCTCTACACAGTGAGCACAGGCTGCCTGCAAACCAGGCATGTACAGCAGAAGTGCCAGTGCTCATGCTCATGACCTTCTTCCCAATCAGATCTGCCAGAGAGGTCTCTTTATTTTATTAATGACAGCAGAGATTCTTGAGAACAATTAAAAGAGTTGCTTTAGGCACACACAGTGCATGTGCAGACCTATAGTGGTCCTTCAGGTATTGTGCAGAAATTAGGGAAAGACTGATAAAGTCAGAGCCCAAGAAACACTTTCCCAATCAATTATGATAGTTTAGAATGGAATCTTGGTTCCCCAAATAGACATACCATAGTTCATCTCTCAAATGCATGTATTAGACACATTCAAATGGGCTGTCTAGGTTGATAACAGACTTGGGGAATGACCTCAGGTTGAACTGCAGGGAAAAGAAATTGTTTCCTCATTAATATCTCTGCAAAATAAATGTCAACTGGAAAAACAGTTTCTATGTAATCAATCTTGGTTCATAGACATTGTGCTCTGACAATTCCTCTCATGGAAAGGAATATATTTCCCATAGATCTGTAGTGTTTCATACATTATAGCTTTCATAATATCAAAAGCCAGTGCTTGGGTTTACATTGAGCTTTTCTTTCTAACCCTTTGGTTTCACATGACCATAATTCTCTGTAAAATTTCTCTGTTCAGACTAAAACTTCCACACTTTGTATAGGGCAAGGAACGATGATTTTTCTTTCACTGAAGAAAATCCTTTTAGCTATCTTTGATTTATTAGAATGAGTGTAGGGGGAAATTACACTTTTATGGCTTTTTAAAATGTATTTTTCTTCTTGGCAACTAACAAGGCTAGAAAAGGCCTTTTCCTAACCTACTTGGCATTTTCCTTCCCAAGAAGCTGAGTTTTTGTAGGAAGTGGGCAGGGAAAATCATGTGCAAGAAAAACAGCAACTGAAGGATCACCTCTGAGCATGTTTCTCTGAGATATACTGCAATTTTAGGGGAGAGATGAAAGACCTGTTTAGATACATTTCTTGCTAGACAGCACTGTGTACAGAATGCTGAGCCTGGAGCTGATTTAGGGTGGTCATCAGGTTAAGCATAGGAATGTATGGTTGAGTGACAAGCAAATCTGCCTCAAATGCGGAATGATGGTTCCATCTCTGAAAGTCAAATGGTAAGGCAGGATCTCATGCATCATTGCAAAGGAAGTACTTTCTCCACTTTATGCAGAAAATTGTGAAAGCATGACTTGGTAAGACCTCAAGGTTTGTCACATCCTGAGACTGGTTCCCACCTTCCTCTTTGCCTTGCTGCTCATGGTAGTAGCAATGCATTGCTATGTCACTGGTCAAGTAGCCCTTGAGGAAAGATCCTTCCTTTCTATAACCTCTTGCTCTGACTCACCTGGAGTTACATGCCCAGAGCATAGTATCATGGAATGATTTGAGCTGGAAGGAATCCTAAAGATCATCTCATTCCAACCCTCCTATCCTAGGCAGTGACACCTTCCACTAGACCAGGTTTCTCAAAGCCTCATCCAACCTGGCCTTGAACACTTCCAGGGATGGAAGATCCACAGTTCCTCTGGGAGACCTGTTCCTGTGCCCCACCACCTTCATGGTGAAGAATTTCTTCCTAATATCCAATCTAAACCTCCTCTCCTTTAGGTTAATGCCATTCCCCCTTGTCCTATCGTTCCATGTTCTTGTCAAAAGTCCTTCTTTATCTCTCTTGTAGGCCCTTTAGGTACTGGAAGGTGCTTTAACGTCTCCTCAGAATCTCCTCTTCTCCAGTCTAAAGAAGCCCTTCTGTCTCAGCCTGTATTCATAGGAGAGGTGCTGCATCCCTCTGATCATCTTTGTGACCTCCCCTGGACTTGCTCCAACATGTTCACATCGTTATGACTGGGGTCCCAGAGCTGAATGCACTACTCCATGGGTAGCATGCTGTTCCTGTCCCTGACCCACCATAGTGGATACATGGAGTCAGGTAGATGGGGACAAAACACCTGCAAGACCTGCCAAACACTGAGGTGAATTAAAGACTCTTAATGTTTTAAGTAAAGAACTCTTTTTAACCAGTGTCATATTGCCCATGTGAACTGGCCGATGTGTTTTAGCACTCGGCATTGCCATCTCCATGAGCTTGCCCATTTCCAAGGGACAGCAGAATACAAGAGAAATGCAAACAGCCATACAGTTCTTTCTTCTAGCCTGATCTTCCCTTTCTAACAGGGGGTAAGCAAATGTCATGTAAAATTACCGTGTTAATGCAACAATAGGATTATATATCCATTCAGTGAAGGATGGCAGGAAGTGGAGAGGTCAATCCCATCTCAGCCACATTAATTTGTAGCCCCTATTTGTTGTGCTGTCTGCCTCCAGTGCTGGTGACTGTGGCAGTTAACTCCATCAGAATATCAACAGAACTCAAGGCATCTTAGCTGAGAAGTAAATTTCTCACTATGACTGGAATTTTTAAAAAACACAGGGGAATTTTGGCTCACCTTCTTGCCTTACTTTCTGACCTGTGCAATAGTGCTTGTTCTGTTATCTCACCTTTTTTTACTGATGTTTTATATATATCCTACACATCCCTTGCATCCATTTAGAGATTGGATTCATTCTGCTACCTAAGAGCATTTCCCTCTGAGATGTCTGCTTTCTATGCAAGAAAATTCTAGACTACATTTGCAACTCACTGTAACTAGATCCAGGCCTTGCCCTATTCAGCAATAGCAATTGGCTATCCCACAAAGATTTCCTTCATGTCATGATATTTGTCTTTGGAAATCTTAATTGTAGACCTGTTGTTACTGCATACTGCTGTTTGATTTTAAACCTAAGCTAGCAGAGTTGCTTGATCTCAGACTGTTTTCTGCAACATGTTTTTTTACAAAATCCTTTGTTACTTTTTAAAAAAAATCATACAGCATCACAACACTAATATCTAAGAGTATTTCGGAGAAAAATCTGTCATCTGTCTGTTCTCAACAATTTTGTCTCTCTTTCATAATTGGGCTGGGAAAATCTGTCAAAAGGATTAAGTGATGCATTGCTCAGGGGCTGTCAGGTGGACACCTCCAGATTCGAGACCCTATATCACACTGACTCACAATGGAGGGCAGTGGGGAACTATATGGCCATTAGTGGACATGTTGGATGAAGCCATAAGGCTACAGATGGCAGATAAGCCATACAGTTTTCCCACTCATGCCTAAATCATGAAGTGCAAAGATTTCCCTAAAATGTGCTGTCCTTAGGACTGAGAACTGTTTTATTACCTGTAGAAATAACCCTGAACAAGACCAGGGGACCATTAATCAGTCTTTGGCTCTTACTGAGATGCTGCTTTCAGTGCCTTTTTTTGGCAGGAAGCTGCATGTCTTAATACCCTTGTCCTCCAGCTCACACAGCATCCAGCCCTGTATCAGTGGGGTAATTCACAGGGTTAATGGTGAACTGACCTGAGGCCATACACTGTACATTTATGATACAGCCAGTGAGACCAGTTGTCAGGAAACGCAGCTCTACAGTCAGGTAGGAACATATTTTAAGACATTATGTATTAAAAATATATTTACAACATAATAAGCCAGGCTGTATATTTCAAAGATCAATGAGAAGGGGCCAGTTTTGGTGATGTTTGAAGTCTATCTCCTGGGCTGTCATATATATTCAAAGAATGCCTGCTATACATTTAGATCAACCCCCATCCCAAATGGAGGGGAACACAGCTCTCTCTCCATATGGGGCTAATCTCCGGGAAGGCAGCGCGAGCACATGGTACCAATTCCTACACACTTTGGTCCCTTAACTCAGTCCTGAAGGCAGGGAGCTGAGATGGGGGCAGGGGTAAAAGCCTGGTGTCACCTATTTATCATACAGAAAGTGGTGTCTGCTGCTCACAGGTGATGAATTTTGCTCTGCTGGCATAGCAGAGGAGAAATACTAGAGGACTAATCTCAGGGAGTGACATTTCAGGACAGGAGTGGCTCCTGATGGAAATGCAGAAGTTGCAGCTCCCTTCCATTTTCTGGGGCAATAGCAATAAGACAAATCAAACTTAGAATGAGCTCCACCTCTCCACAGCATTTTTACAGCTGAGTCCTGCAAGCCCAACCTCATGGACAGGCATATACATTGTGCACAAGCAACAAGTTTGCAGGGAGAAGTCTGGCTTCAGGGCAGCGGGTCTGTCTGAGTCACCAGAGCTGCCTTTACAGCCCAGAGGGGCCAGATTGAGCACACAGGAGCCAGACACAGAGGTGCTCTGCACATGCAGGCTGCAGGTGTGAGAAGCAGCCACTTACTGCTTGTGCTGGAGGATAGGTAGAGACATGTCCCTCTGGGTTTGAGGCATCCTGCAATGGGGATTGCACTGGAAGACCAGGCTGAGAACAGAAACACTTCAGGGCAAAGCAAAATCCAAACCTTTAAATAATATGTTATTTCCTGAAGGTTTCCAAAAGCTGTTATGGTTTGGGTTTTGGTGGGTTTTTTTTGTTATTGTTTTTTGTTGTTGTTGTTGTGGTAGTGGGGTTTTTTGTTGGTGGTGGTGTTGTTTTTTGGGTTTTTTTGTGTGCCACATTAACAAAGTAAACCCTTGTTTAGTCAGTTTTGAAATTTTTTTGTTCCCTCTTCTCATTTTCTTTTACATGCAAGAAAAATGTAGAAAAGGGAAAGACTAGTAATACAAGAGGAATAGATCAAGAAATGTTAATGTACTCAAACTTGGAAAGCACGATTTTCAAACTAACTTTAAAAATAAGGGAGTAAGTGGTCTCTCTTGCTTCAGATTTTGAAACAATAAATAATGATAACTTTTTTTCCCCAAGATTTCATTGATTTTTTTACTCCTCTAGTTGCATTAGGGAAAAACAGTTTCTAGGAAAACCCATAAAGAGCCGAGAGAGTCAGAGCTGTGAAGTGGAGGAAAATTGCTTACCTTCTTTAAGATGCCTTCATTACTGTCTAAGCCAATTGCATGAATATACTGTTCTGGTTGTATTCATCTTGCTCCTGCACAGGCTTGATCCGTGCCCTCTGACACTCCATGCAGAAATGTCTGTGCCTGTAGGCAAGGGGTTGAGATCTGCTGAGAAAATCAGCCCAATCCCTCTTCCACTATAGTGGGGTCTTTTGGCTCATGAATGCACATTTTTGGTGCAGGAGTTTCTATTTTTCAGAGGCATTTCAGAAGGAAAGAAGTTTTTCCTTAGCAGTGCTAGATAGTCTTACTTCCTGTTAGACATTAGAAGTGAATTGTCTTTCTTAAATTTTGTGTGTCTTACACAGCAAGAGCAGAGAGATGAACTTGCTGAGTCGACATCCTGCCACCCTTGCAGGATTTGGCTTTGCATTTGAAGGACCTGCTGGATCCCAAATCTGGGTGACAGCTGACATTCACATCAGTAATTTTCAGATGCATGGCAGGAGACAAGACTCCTCTCTTGTGTTGTGGTTGCTGTACAGTCTCAAGGATGTGGACTAGGTTTGGGGTACCACTATCATTACTCAGCTCCATGTCCTTGTCACTGCACAGCTCTGAAGGATCAGAGTTACCTTGGGGTGATTCTGTTTCTTGGGGCTTTCCATCCTTCCCAGAACCCACCAGCTTCCTGCAGCCATGCAGCCTTGTGCATGGTCTCTTATCATCCCCCTCCCTGTCCATGCCTCGGCAATTGCTGTCAGGCCTCAAACTCTTCAAGCAGCATTGTCAAACTTTAATTACATGACTACAATCTGTCCAAGAATTTTATGACATTAATAAGAATGTTCCTAATTAGCATTTATTGTTTTTATTATTGAAATCCCAAATTACACAACCAATTGATTTTTCCCTGTTGCCCTCATTAAGTTGCAGTGAAATGCATTTTAAAATAGATTGGCATTTAATTCCTTTAGAAAGTGCTGATTAGATCAAGGGTCTGTTTCACTGCATTTGGTTGCATGAAGTCACGTTAGGTTTTAATTTTGCCTTGTTAGTATGAAGCTGAGTCACTGACTGAGTCCCTCGTCCCCTGCCACACAGGCATCTACTGGAAAAAATCCCCTTCCATGGCTTAGACTGGGACTTTGGAATAAATGAAAGCAAAACAAATGTCTCCAGACAGCGGATTCAACGTGAGATGAAATGCAAAGCTCAGCCGGGTGTTGAAAGTGTTCAACTTGCTTTGTGAGCCGACAGGATGGGAAATAAACCTGGAATTATTAAGGAGTGTTAAGCTAAATATACAGACTGATATTTTCCTGTCTTCTTTAGACAGTCTGTCCGTGTTTGCTGACTGTCCCCTCTTCTCCCTACCAGCCAGCCAGACTTCTGGTCTGCCATGCAGAGACAAGGGAACTCAAAGCATGGGTGGGTTTGAGGTCCAGCAATGATAACACATCTCCAGTTGAGGCACAGGTCTCTTGCACAGCTTCATCAAATTGCTTGGTCCTAATTAAGATTTCTTTCTATATAATGGCATAACAAACAGTATCTCCCTATCCCATGTGTTTAATAAGACTGAAACTACATGGCTATGTGAGGACCTCCATAGTTTCATAAATGCTAAATCCATCTTTCCCCAAAACTTGTTACATCCATGAGGACAACCTGTATGATCTTGAAAATATGGTCAGAGTAATGCTCTTTTTTGTTGTATTTCCTGAGTGACACTCAGATACCTTTGCAGACAGGGAAGGGTCCAGCAGGTTGAACAATGTGCTGTGGAAAGGGATGAAGAGATCCTGCAGCCTCCTGCCATAACTAGGACCTGGCTAGCAAGACTTCCAGCGTCCTGTCTATATAACATGCTAAGAGTTTTCCTCCAGGTCAGCAGTCTGATATCAGTGTAGCCATGCAAGGCATATACCTCCTCTTTCATTTTCCAGCAAGTCTTCCTGTATCCAATAAATTGTACAAAGACAAGAGAAATAAACCCAGAACTGATCCAGACAAGTAGGCAGACAGGGAACAACTCTTTCCTGCCCAGCTGATGCCTGGAGTTGCTGTCCTAATTGTGCACTACAACTACAGCAGTCCCACCTTGGGCTGTCATGGTGGCTGTGGTGGTGGTGGCTGTGGTGTACAAGTTGGTGGCAGCACTCTGCGGGGCACGGCGTTGGATGAATCTCCATTGACCCAGCATTGCACAAGCCAAAGAGACACCCTGCAACATGAGCCAATAATGAGAAAAGGACAAACACGTGAGGGTGGAAGAGGATCTATATATGGTTGAAGAGGGGTGTTGAAGGACAATTTTCTTCCATGCTCAGTTTACAGAACAGACTTTACTCCAAAGTGGAAGCATTGAGGACACTTCCAAACACTTCTTGATTATGCAAAGGTACACAATCCCTCCCTCAGGTGTGGCTCTTCTCAAAGCTCCTTTCAGAGATGTTGTCTTCTCTTGTGGAGGGGTGATTCCCTTTTCCCTCCTTATAAACTCCAAATTGAACTTTGTAGAAATGTCTTTCATGTAATGCCACTTGCTGGACCTAGACCATGTCTACAGTTGTGTGTACTGGAGGTATGTGAGGGGCTGGTTGTATGAGGCAGGCAATCCAGGGTGCTGGTCCCAGGCTGGCACCACTGTCTGCTCCTGTAAAAGCAGTGCTGAGAACAAAGCTGGTCATAAAATTGCCTGATACTGGGCTCCTCTCATGATGGTTTTACATGTGAAGTAAGACAAAACACAGTGCTTATCTTAACCTCCATGTAAAACTTTTCTTTGGACAAAATTATTCTTTTTTGCTAGAAAAAACAAGATTTATCTCCTATTTTATATGGGGTTTCTTTTCCTCAAAATGCATACCCCAAAGAGAGTGGGTATGTGAATCCTTAAAATTCTGCCAAAAGCAAAAATGTTTTGCTCTTCACCACATTTGCTCACCTCAAAAGAAAGCACAGCTCCTTTTGCCTCCATCAGTGGCACTAGTGGACCCTGTGAATGGAAGCAGAGCTCATCATGCACTTTTGCTGTTTCCTTCATCCATTTGGCAATGTCCACAAAGCTAAAACCTCTTTTTGCCAAAGTGTGAGGTAGAACTCTCTTTGAAATTAGGTGGTACAGTGTCAGCTCACCTGTGTGAGTAGCTAATCCTGAATCTGCATCCCTGCCCCAAGCTTCATCCTAGGAGTCCTGGTTTTCACACAAGCTTCTGGCCAGGCCATCTGTGAGTCCTTGAGCATGGGGAGTTTTTATGGCACAAGTTGCCCACAGAGCCTGAGCTCAGTCTGAGGATGCAGGGGCGATGATGCTACCAGGGACGGATTTTAGCTCCCTGATAACATTTTGTCCTCTGAAAAGGCATGGAAAAGGCAGGCTTAGGATCTTGCTTGTTAGAGGGGGAAACTGAGTCACAGAGCAACGGAGCATTCGTTCTGGAGTTGTGCCAGCGCTGGGAAGGAATCCAAGCATCCTGAATGTCGAGCCCTTGACCCAGACACCACCCCATGCTGCCTCTTTATTAAGCATCCTCTAAGATGTCTTTAAAAACCCTTACAGAAAAAGACTCTCTTGTTCTCTTGGGAGCTCTATATTAGCATCTGAAACACCCGTGCTAAATTTGAGGAGGGAGGGGGAGGCGAAAACGCATGAGTAGCTACTTTGATTAGGTAATAAAGTATCAATTTATTTTTTATAAATACAGAGAAAATTCAAACCAGCTGGAACTTGCGGTACCTCTTTGCACGCCACATTTCCAGCAGAATTTCCTCCGATTCCCTGGAATCTACCCTATGCATTATCATGCCTGAGGGTGCACGGACAGTTTCTTTGCTGTCTCTCTGCTGGTCAGCCAGCCACATATGAAGTCAAGGAGCAGAGAGACTTCTACAACTGTTTACATCGAATCTTTTCCCTCTTGAATGCTAAGGGGATTTTTCACAAGGGCTGCAGAGCCCATAGTACCTGGGGCTTTGGGAAAGCTGGTTGTTTCTCTGACAGCTCAGAGACCTGTGCTGCTGCCAGTGCTATGAGTAAAGGATGCTTAGGGAGAAAAAGGCTGGATGCAACGTGTGCACGCTTGGCAGCACTCTTGCGTGGGTGTGCAAGCCCATGTGCATGTTTCTCTTGGGTCTCTGCTTCTCTCATCCTGTTTGTGTCTGAATGTCTACCTGTGTCACTCCAACCTGACCTGTAGAAAGAGAAAACGTGGGGTTCCGCAGGAGAACAGACTGGGGAATTGTCATGAGGCTGCAGAGAGGGTGGGAATGATCCATAGCCATTGGACAGGAAAGAAGAAACAGGTCTAAACTGCAGGAAGGGGATTTCAAGCGAGATACAAGTAAATCACAATGACAAGAATTAAGTGTTTGCTGACTGTCTGGAGAGAAGGAGACTTGCTATTTGGGGGAATTTTTGAGAATAACATGTCTGCCAGGAAAGACTGGAGAAAGACTAGTTTCGGGGAGGGAGATGACTGATGGGTCTCTGGGTCCTTTACAACCCTCTCTGCTGTGAGTCTATATCCCTTAAGCTACAGCAGGAACTGAGCTGTTGGAGTGCTGATGGGAAGAAAAACTTCTGAGAGCAGCCTGAATGCAATCCCCACTGTACTTTCCCCAGGACGCCAGGGCCTGTGCTGGATTAGGCAAAAACCTGTTCATCAGACAAATCTTCCAAACAGCCCACATTCCAGCCCAAAGAAATGGCATCTTCTGATAAAGCTTGTTTTGATTGTGACACTCAGGAGTGAGTCCAGCTAAAGGAATATATAGTCTTCCGTCTTTGTGTTGATAAAAGCAAAGGTGAAAAGCACAGAGTGGAAAGATCTTGTTATTAGAGAAGATTCCCAGTGGAGTCTCTGAGTACTTGGGACTGATCCTACAGAGTGGAGGCAGATGTGGGGCCCTGGTGCAACGTCCGATTTCTCCAATCCATTCTACACAGCACCTCATGTTTGTAAGATCCCTTCTGGATCTTTCCCTTTTTGGAACTTTTTTTTTCTGACAGGAGATCTATATTTTGCAACACGCTGAGCTCCACAAACAAACTAGGATTCTATTTTAAACTCCAAATTGACGTATCCAACTGGCAAGGAAATTAGCATGAATTAATTAGAGTGAAGATGAAAGGCTTCAGTAAGCAGTGTTATGAGCAACAGCCTTTATTAAAGCTCCACAATACATTCTCCACTTATTGAAGAATATGGCATGTAATGAATACTAGATCTGAGCAAACCACTGACTGGGGCTGGCAGAATGGTACTCGTGCTTAACTAGGACCTCCCATGGTTAGAAAACCCTGAGCTTTGGCTGCCAGAGGCGGTTTTGTATCCCAACACCTTCCTCTAGCCATTGTCTCCCCTGGCTCCATCCAGCTCTGCAGCCTTGCATGCTGCTTTAGCATCATACAAACAAGTCCCTGTTCAGCTCCACTGATAAAGAGGCTAACAAACAATCTGATAAATAATAGCTTCGGTGGCAAACAATTAATCACAACAACAAAAGCCTGTAAGGGGGAGGAAAGAGGGGCAGTCAGCAAGACAAAACTCCGGAGCTGTTAGTGAGGCAACATGGGGAACTCACAAGAGTTTATGCCTCTCCTCTCCATCCTCTTGTGCATCGGACTCTCCCAGAGTTTCAGCTCACATTGGCAGCCAGTGTCACTTCAGAGCTCTGACTCATGGCTATTTTTCAGCAACCTGGAAGGGCACAAGGACACAGCCGCTGAGTTAACGAAGTTTGGGGCACTTAATTAGAGAAGACCTCACTGCCCTGTAATCCTGCCCTCAGCTCATGGTGTCATTTCTAGAAGATGGATAAAGTGTGTGTTAAACTCGCGTCCTCCAGGATAGCAGCTGATTTTAATGAGAGATTATGTACTTCTACCCCTGTAGATTTAAAAGAATCACTGGGCCACTCAGCAATGCCCTTCTTTGCCTCCTCTTCCTCCTCCTGCTCTTTAATTGCTCCTTTCTGCCTCCTGCTGCTCCTTCAAGCCAATCAACTCCCTTCAGTCTTCTGATACACATTATATATTTCTCATTATTTGGGTTTATGCTGTTAACTATTTGCTGTTTGAATTCCCTCCTGGCCCTCAAGTTTCCACCATAAATGTGATAAGTTACAACATCTGTTCTGCCAGGGCTGGACTTCCATTCTCAAAAGATTGTTATTTTACTTTAAAAAGCCCCAAGTGCAGCAGCTCACAGCTCTCGGTGCTTCATGGGAACACTGTAACCCCCTGCATGTCACCTCTGTGGCCATGGGAATGCAAGGAAATGGCACTCTTTGGGTGAAACTTTCTGCAGTTTGGTGTGGCAAGAGCACTTTGAAGCCTTGTGTCAACTTAGCAATTAATTTGGGTGTGAAAAGACTGCTTCAGTCAGAAATAAACCCTTCTACAAGCACTTTGTACAAATTGCATTTTTTTTTCATTTTTCACATGAAAACTGTGGGTTTTCTCTTTGCAGAGATCACATTAGGAAATGTTGTGAAGCTCTGAAGGGAAACAAGAGGCTTTCTTTAAGCCAGAATAATGCCTTTCAAATTCACACAAAGTTTCACTTCTGGGGCAAAAATATTTTTCAACTCTCTTATCGAAGCAAGCTTAAAAACAGCAACAAAAAGAAATGTTGTTTGTCCAAGCCAAGTTCTGAGCCTAGCTTCTCTTAAGTAATTATTTATTGCTGGCAGGGATTTTGAGTGCTAACCACAGTATGGCCTCGCTGGGTGAGGTACAGAAGGGCTTCTGTGTGCTGGGAAACACGTCTAGGAAAAAGGCAGACCAGAGTGAAAAACATCACCTTGAAGGGCTCCCAAATAATGCAGAAAAGATGAGGAGAGCAAACAAACATCTTTCTTCAGTTCACAAAGCTGGATGGCAGGAAAAAGCATGGCCCTTTGCCTGCCTGCCACCAGCAGAGAGGCAACCTGTGTGACTGGAGGCTTGGAAAAGTGTTTTTCCATTATCCACAGGTGATGGTGGAGGAACAAGTCTGAAGATCATGCCAGGAGTGATGGAGAGCGGGTTCTAGTGGGTGTGGGTGTCCTGGTGGGGTGGACACGTGTGATGTGTGCCCCCTGCTTGGTACATGGGCTGCTCCTGAGCATGCAGAGCTGACATAGCTACTACTGCCAGCTACATCTCCAGTGGCAACACTCAGAGCTTGTCTTCAGGGAAATTCATGGCAGTGAAAGGCATTTGACTCACAGCCCTGGAGCCCAGCATTTTCTCTTTCTGCCTAGAAAAGAATGGGCAAGTTTTCTGCCAGCTGCCTGCCTCTTTTAGCAGAGCTTAGTGTGGGCTGCGAGGATTATCTGGGGCAGCTGGAGAGTGGCCTGGGCTCAGTATCTTGGCTTCCCACCACAGAGGTCATCCCAAAGAGCAGGGAAGCGGTTGTGTGAGAACCTGGGGGAAGTTCAGTGGTTTTAAGAGGTTTTCCGTTCCAGGACGGAACAAAAGCCAGGGAGATTTAACCGTCTTCTTGAAGGAAAACAGCAGGGGGAAAAGATGAGGGGATGACTCAAATGGTTCTGCTTCAGTTGCCATTTTTTTCATTTTTCATTTGATTTTACAATGAATTTCCCTTTTTGAAACAGAGGAAGAACTCATCTTGAAACACTGCACTTGAGAAAGACCCAAATGAAACACTTCAACCTTATCAAAGTGCTCATCCTCTTTTTTATTTTCTTTCTTTCTTCTCCTTTTTTTTTTCCACCTTCAAATGAGTTCTGTCCCAAAGGCAACACTTCTAAGTGAAACATTTTGCTTTGGACAAATTGACCTTTCTTACTGGAATATTGTTCCAGTGGAAGGAGATTTCACCATCTGGGAGGAGGTCTGGCATACTGTCAGTGCCCACACTGCCAAGAGGAGGCTCAGATACCTGCACAGCCCCTTCCTGCCAGATAATCACCTGAGAGAGCATCATAAAACCACAAAGATATCTCTATATAGTTCATTCCAGCAATACAAGGTCCTTGAGTGTGTGTATCAAACCAAGACTGATGCAACATGACTCTATGATTTTTTTTTGCTGTGTACCACCTTCAAGCTTGCAACAAAACACTATTATAGGATTAAGCAATTTTTGATGAACTATCCCCCTGTGAAATAATCTCAGTGTTTTTTAATACTTTTTTTTTTAATAACATTTTTACCATCAATGTCCTACGACAAGAAGTTAACCTCCATATATGACAGCCAAATCCCTTTGCTTCTTTTGAACCTATTTTCTTCTAGTTTGATGTGCTGCCACCTGAGAAAAGGCAGAAGAACATCCATCCATCCCCAGTCATCTTTTCCATGCTATTTTAGATTTGCTGAACTCCTAATCCATCCTTAATCATCACTCAGGCCTTACATAGATTGAGGAGTCCTAATCTGTTAGTGGATGCAACCCTACTCCCTCTCCTACAGGTGACTGCTCCTTGTCCCCAATTACTTTTTGACTTGAAGAAGTCCAAATCAACCCTCGTTCCCACATCTTTAATTAAAAAAAAGAGGGCGGGGGGTGGAAGCAAGCTAGAAGCTGCAATATTTCTACTCATACTTTTCCCGTCCTTCCTTATTTAGAAGAATGCATTTCTCCTGGAGCCTCTTACACAATGCAGAAATTGTCTCCATTCTCATCCAAAGTAGGGACTTTTTCTCCTCACTGAATGAAACCTTTCCTCTTTTCAGTCTAAAAATACACCCTGGGATTATGGAGGTAGTTCTGATATTTTTATCAATTTTGTCAAATACTGTCAGTCTGAAAAGTCAGTGAAAAATATTTCTGAAGAGTGCTGGAACAGCTCAGTTTTGCATTTTCAAAGTGAAACTTTTGCATTTTTCTTCAAAATGGTATTTTACTTAAATTTGGAAGGGGAAGCAAATGATTTCCTATTTGCTTAGGAACAACACTCACCTCCTTACTGTAGGGAAATAGCAGTGTAAGAGGTATGATATTCTACAACAGTGGAGGGTATTTGTCAGATGGGAGGAAAGGATCAGTGGTCTGCAAACAAAAAAATAGCCAAGGTGATGTAATTTGGCAGCTGGTTTCAAACAGGCCAAGCTATCTGCACTGAAGTTCTCTCTTCCCAAACAAAAAAACCCTTAGCCCCTGAACTGAGTCCGAGAGGCCAAAACCACTCCAATCCTGCAGGATGCTGGTGACATCCCATGCAGTGCAGGCTCCCTGTTGGAAATTAGGACTCTTAGAAATCATCACACTACAATTAGAGGTTCCTTGATGAGTGCCCAACAAGCTGTTAGCTCTTCCAAAAAAAATCAGACTGTGAAGTGATGGCTCTCCTGTTAAGGGTTAGTCTTCGGAGGATGCAATCCTCGGACCCGGCTTGCTCCCGGCTGCAGCATAGACAGCCGAGTGGGGAGGTGAAGAGAGTAGGAAGAAGGGAGGGATTCTTGTTCCCAGCACTCCTGAGCCACTGCTTAAATCATTTAACGCCGAATAAATTACGGTGTAATTTAGTTGCATAGCATTTCATGCTCAATTAGTGCCACTTTAGAGAGAGGCAGTTCTCTGTGGAGGATGAAGCTCGGGAATTTTACTTTGCGCTGGGGTGGGGGGAATGTATCT
Organism: Sakesphorus luctuosus; assembly: GCA_013396695.1. Classification (NCBI taxonomy): domain Eukaryota; kingdom Metazoa; phylum Chordata; class Aves; order Passeriformes; family Thamnophilidae; genus Sakesphorus; species Sakesphorus luctuosus. Next base: position 39,152 of record VWZD01006116.1, read on the forward strand.
CTTCAAGATAAACGGGTAACCATGGCAACAACACAACTCTGGAAGAAGCGGGGAAGAGAGGAGCCGCTGCAAAGGAGGGAAACGTAGATAAGAGTCAGGCCACCAATAGGTCTTACTTGGAAAACAGACATATCTGTGTGAGAAATGGTGCTGCTGGTTGCTGCATTCAACGCTTCTGTAAGGGCCCATCAGTTTGGTAAGGGCGGATTGTCCTGGGGATGTGGTCACCTCTGGCCAAAGCAAGCCTAAGAGCCTGGGTCAGTGACCAAGGGAAGGTGAAAGAAAGTCAGGAACTGAGTCCATATACCAACATCCCACAGGAGAAAACTGGTGGGGAAAGCAGGGTGGGGCTGGTGGTCATACCAGAGCTAAGAGAGCAGGGTAGGAGGCGGACTCACAGCCGTGGAGATGTAACAAGCAACTGTGACTTCTCATTCATCACACCCATCACAATATGTGGGCACTGGTGTGGACATCAGTCTTAGATGCCCAGGACACCTGAGGAACCCTTTTCCTCCTTTCCATCTCCCTCACCACTAGCACCTGAGCAGGTGAAATGAGAGCCATTCAGAGGTCCACTCATGGGAGAAGGACACAGGAGCTGAACACCATGAGGAGGATGCAGTTCCATCCTCCCAGCCTGTAAAACCAGACACCTTGAGGTCCCAGGGCTGCACAGGGTGCCCAGCAGCACCCTCTGAAGGACATCAACACAACAGGGGAGTAACACTGGTTACTGGGACTGTCTCAGTTTGGCACACCTCCAAGACAATGACTCCTCAATAGGACATTTCCCTTCAAGCTCGAAGGCTGGCTGAGGATGTCTTGAGTAACCATGTCCTCACCCCATGCCCAGGGAGGCAATTTCCCAAGCTAATACATCTGTGTGATGGAAAGCATTTCCTGAAGTTCAGATGCAATTTTTCTTGCTTGATTTCATTCCCTTCTTCCCAGTAAAACCACCAGGGGACCCTTAATAACCTTCCTCCACTCTTCCCAAATTCTTGCAGGCAAGTCCCCCTTTTTTAACTCCTGCTCTACGTCTTTCCCCACAGACTTTTCATCACTTCTGCCCATTTCTGGAGTCTTCATGTTTCCTGCAACTTTATGGTGTCCAGGAAGTCACACAAGCACTGTTCCCAGGAGAGAGTTCTGATCCAGATGGGTGCTGTCTCCAGATGTCTCCTTGCATGAGACCTGTGCAAGCAGCAGCACATTCAGCCAGCTCTCTTACAGAGTGCGATGGCAGGGCCAAGCGTACCCATGATCTCGTCCTTACCTTTATCATTAACTTAAATAATAGCAGCAAAACCAACCTTCAGCTTTTCTCCTCCACCTTGGCTTCTTCGCCAAGTTCCAGTCCCTAGAGCCCATTGCTTCTCTTTTTGACAGCATCTGAGCTCCTCCTGCAGTCTTAAGTCAAGGTGCATTTAGCATCAGGTAGAGCCAGCAAGAACTTCTCAGGAGGTGCATTCAGTGTACCTGATATTAGGTTGTCTCAACTTGAGAGAAGAGGATGCAAGCCTCACAACTGGGGAAAAAAAATTTACTGGCACAGAGAAGAATAAAGCTTTCCTAAAAGGGAACACAGCGTCAGTTTCCTTCTTTAAAAGGCACCTGCAGTTTTAGGAATAAAACAGGAACTGTCCAATTGAGATCTTAACCACAGGTGTGGAAAATACATGGGGAGCAACGAGCTGTGCTTGGCAATGACAGACAGCAGTGTGGGATGAATTAAGATGCTATATAGCAAACATGACAAAGACAAACACTCTACAGTATCTAGACTGGACAAAAGATGATGAATGCAGATCTGGAGTTAAGGGTATAAAGAGGATATAAGAAACTTCTCAATGTATGTGCCAGTAGTTGTGGAATGAAAAGGAATGAGATGCAGCATAAAGTATTTAAACATACTTTTCCAGCCAAGTAATTCTGGAAGAAAACCACAGGTCATCTGTCATGACCCCCTTTACAGCACAGTCCTCTTGTATGGAACAGGGAGATTCATCTGGTTTCTATGGAACAGTATCCAGTATTTGACTGGAGCATCTTACAGAAAATCAGGCCTTACTTTAAAGATGTGAAGAAATTACCAGGTCCCAGAAGTTACCACATCCCTGGGATTTTGACTGAATGTCTGGTCACATTTTCTACTGAAAATCTGAGCCTTAGTCTTACTGGAATTTGTCTGACCTTAATTTCCAGCTGTTGGCTCTTTTGTTCCTTTCCCCTTGTGATTGAAGAGAGTTTCACACCTTGTATTTTCTTCCTGGGAAGGTACTTACACACTGCAATCAGTTAAATCTCAATCTTTTTGATGAGCTAAACAGATCAAGATTTTTCAGTCTCTCATCGAAAGGTTGATTTTTTTCCAACTCTAGAGGGGTTTTTTTGTCTCTTCCCTGCACTGTCTCCCACTTGCTCAACTTTCAACATCTCATTTTCCTGCCCTCATCTTTCTCCCCAAGAGTTTTGCTCATAATTCCCATGAAATGTTCAAAATTAGTCTTTCTGAAGAATTGAGTGAGTGTGTGTGTTTTCCCAGCCAGGACCATCCTCCAAAAGATGACATAAATGAAATAAAATGACAATTGCTGGTATTAAGCAATCACCAATTTCCGAAAGCGTGGATCTCACTGATCACTTCATGCTTACTTATGTATCCCTCTTACTGATATAGCGTTCCTTTGCACTGGTGCAATACCTCTGGTGTTGGGATAGACAGCATCTCTAATTTTAAGTGCTTGCCTGAGGCTTTCTTGGAGGAGCACAGCATTTTGAAAGGAGCATTTAGCTGTGGAGGAATAGCTGCTGATTTGTACAGCCTATAGCCTGTGTGTGCAATGCCCTTCCTGGGTCAAAAGAGAGGATCTTGGGGCGTTATGACACAGGATTTGACCCAAATTTGCTTTCACAGAATCAAAGGATCAACTAGGTTGAAAAAGACCTCCGAGATCATCAAGTCCGACCTTTGACCTAATACCACCTTGCCTACTAGATCATGGCATTGAGTGCCACATCCAGTCTCTTGTTAAATACCTCCAGGGACAGTGACTGGATGACCTTCCCAGGCAGCCCATTCCAATGTGTGATCGTTCTTTCTGTAAAGAATTTCTTCCTAATGTCCAACCTAAGCCTCCCCTGGAACAGCTCAAAAGTGTGCCCTCTTGTCCTGCTGCTGGTTGCCTGGGAGAAGAGCCCAATCACCTCCGTGCTACAACGTCCTTTCACATATTTGTAGTTTCCTTCATTATCTCAGAGCATTCATTCATGTTTCCTGCCTGGACTCCTAGATCCCATTCACTGCAATGGCCCCTCTCCCTCCTCCTGTGCCCAATATATCCCTTGACCTTGATAACAAAAAGAAAGGAACTTTGCAGGGTCAGCTCTTGCTCTGCAAATTTCTTCTCTTGGCTTGGTCTAGGGAACTGTGCTGTTTAGTATCATCCTGGGAGGTTATTAATGTGTTGTTTACTTCTCCCTCCATTCATTAATAAAGATGTTAAACTAAACCAGCTCTAACATCGATCCCTGTGGCACCTTCTGGACACCTTCCTCCCTACACAGACCCCTGTAGTTTATCATGGCTCTGTATTTACACACCTTTTAGCCAATTTTCTGTCAGATGTCTCAGCTTGTATCCATTCCAATTCAAATTCATTTGCCAGGTACGATTTTGCAAGGCACTCTGTCAAAGACTTTATTAAAGGTGGCCTCTAGATACTTGCATTTTTCTTCCCTTAATACAACTAGTTCCACCCGAACAGATAACGTACAGGTTGGAATACACATTTAGAAGAAGATAGGGTCGCATTTTATATACAGGCAGTGGTTATCAGCAAGAGTGTTTAGGTTCAGGGGTGTTAGGGAATGCTGATTAGAACTGCCCATGCTTTTTAAAGCCAAGTACTTGGTTCTGGACACCATTATTGGTGTGAATGTGTTTGTTTTGTTTTGCCCAAAATGTAACTGCTAATTTTTAAGAACTTTCCACAGAGCAGATGTGATGTGAGAGGTTTCCAAAGCGCTCGACAACGCTCAGCATGGGTGTATTTCCTGGAAACCCCCAATCTGCCAAAAACCTCTACTTTGAGGTGACTAGTACTCCATTCAAATTTAGACCAAATCTAGCAAAGGGCATGGGAGGGGTTGTTTGTCCAGGGCAGGATTACATCCTCGCTGTTTTCAATGTGAAATGTTTGATTTCTGGTCAGACCACCTATGTGGGCAGTTGAAAGAAAACAATGGACTTGCCACATGGATGGAGTCAGGACCTCACTGTCTCTCCATGCTCTTCCTTTGGGACCAGGGAGCTGGTTCCTGCACTTGGAGATAGTTCTGAGTGTGAGGGCTAGCTCCTAGGCCACACCAACCCTGTCCATGCTGCTGGGGGACACAGTCAGCCCTTGCAGACTGCTGACCTGGGAGAGGATCTCCAGACTCAGGTGACCTTCCTCCACCCCTGCAGAGAGCTGCCTTTTAGGGGCTAGGGATTGTAGAGGGACTAGTGCCAGGACAAATTTTGCAGGGTCTGCAGTCAATAAGCATCACAGCAGGTCAAACAGGGATCACATTCCCATTGCCCTACTTCATCTTTTCCTTCTCCTTCCAGCCAGGCTCTCCATTACAAAATGTAAAAGTTAGGCAGAATGGCCCATCTCCCCTCATTCGTGTGCGTGCTGGTGTGTGTGTGTGCAATCATTTTTCTCCTCTGTCAGAAGACAAAACTGGCTTGTGAAGAAGCCATTAATCTGAGCCCATGCCTCGTGCTCCTTTTCTGCTGTGCAGGACTCCAGAGGACGTGCTGAACGAGCCATTCTGCTGTGCTAATGCCTCCTAATCTTCCCCTCTACCCTGATAGTCTCCAGCAAACCCTGGCTGAGCTCTGGGGCTATACATCTTCATGGCTGCTCACCAGGGGCATCATTAGGAAAGGGCTCTTAAATGGCTTGACATTCATGGCTTCCCAGAGGAATGGAGCTGCTGACAGATCTCTCCATTTGGAATATGAAATCTATTTGTTCAGATGCATAATGACCGATTTGTCTTCTCAGAGGAGCTGCTGCTGAGTCCTGGGACAGCTAGTTATGGTGCTACGGGCCAGCAGCTGTGTGCTGAGACCACAGCAGAGCCAGCCCTAAGCGACATTGATCAGAGGAGGGGGAAAAAATGGCTTTAAGGGGGCAGAAGTAGGTGGGAAATTACAGTCCAGGGATGGAGTAGGTCTGAAAAAAGAGAGCCCCCAGTGATCCAAGCCAGACAGGGTGCTGGAGCCCACTGAAGCCAAAAGGAACAAAATGCAGCAGAGCTGTCTTGAAGCAGGTGCTGAGTCATGGTGCCATCTCCTGTAAGGAGCCTTGACCGTGGCCTCCTTTTCTTGTTTGCAACCAACATCTGGGCACTGATCATATACTGCACCAATCCCAATCCCAAGCAGGAATGGACACTGCTTGTTCCTTCAGTGCACAGAGCACTGTGGAGAGCAAGGTGGAACAGAAAAGCAGCATCGCAGTGCACTACCATGGGCATAGTACTTCCACATCTCAGCCTTTAGAAGGAAAGGTCATGCCTTCCCCTACCTATTTCATTCCACCCAAAGCCTTGAGCAGCTTCAAGGCAATGAACAAAACTCTGGGGCAGGGAAAGAGTAGGGATTCCTGCTGGGGAAACAGAGAAGAGATATGAGAACCCAGAAGGGACTGAGGAAGAGGAGAAAGTCAAAGAATCACCAGAGAATGATGGGGCTGCAAGGGACCTCTGGAACTCACCTAGTTCCAGCCCTCTGCTAGACCAGGTCATTGCAGTTAGAGCGATGTAGTCAAGAGTAAAAGGAGGAAAGGACACATAAAGCTGTTAGAAAAGCTTCACCTGAAATAGAGGACACCTTTCAGATCCCTGGAGAAGCAAACTAGAAACAGGACTTGTTCTCCATGGAGACAGCATTCTGACTGCCTTGTAGTGGGAGCTGCTGGAGGGTTTCAGGCTCTGTTTCCGGAGGGATAAAGGCAGAAGATGCCCAGGCACTGAAAGCTTCATCCCAGCCTTCATCAAAGGGCTCAGCTGTGTTTTAGGACCTCCATCCCCTGGCACCGTTCTACATCAGCTGAATCAAATCGCTGACCTCTATCACCGAGACTTGGGATTTTTGCTCCAAGGGGAATCCCAACATTTCAATCTCTGCTTGTTTTTCCCCAAAAGGAATGGAACAGTTGCAATTTTGAAATTTTCCATAGAGTGATAATTAAACAAACAAACAAACAAAATCATGAACAACAGAAAATTTGGACTGAAGCAAAGTGTTTTGATGTCATGAGAAGGTCTAACAGAGCCAGCCTTGTAGGACTATGTAGACTGGAGGGATATGAGAAGCTGATGAAAATTATTCTCAGATCTGAGCTCCCCTCTAACACTGTGGCTTGGCATCAGCAGGTCAGAAGAGAAAAAGGCATCTCAGGACAGTGCTGTACCTGCTACTTCAATTCCAAATGTCTGTACTTGGTCTGCCTCCCAGCTTCCATCACGGATGAATTCTTTTTCAAAGCAGAAAGCGGCTAGAAAGACGCCTGGGCTTGTCCTGTGCCAATGGGAGGGCTTCCCAAGCACACAGAGCCCTGACTGCTGTGAATGCTCCCAGCCCAGCTGCCTACTAAATCAGAAGCACATTAATGGAATCAGAACAGAGTCAGGAAAGAAGCCACATTTTTCCTCTTCTGTGCTCCATCAACAGACTGGTTGGCTACCTGGACCTGTGGGGCTCTTCCAGAGAGCCCTTGGCAACACTGCCCAACAGGACTGTTTGCTTTTCTAATTAAAAACACCAAGGAGGTACTTAATGAGGTCAGGGCAACCTATCATACCGGGCTTTCTCTGTTTGCATTGAGTTATCAGTGTACCATAAATTTCTGGTCATGTGAATTGGGGCAGATGCCAGCTGGGGACCAGAGGAGGGGAGACCTCCAGGGAATGCTGGGCCCCCTGAGGTTCCCAGAAGACAAGTCCATGTCTAGAATTTGCCCTGGTCATTGTGATTAGATGAAGGGTCTGGTAGGCACCACCAAGGTGGCTTTCCTGTAGCTTGCTGAGGTACCACTGGCTGTTGCAACCAGGTTCAGCTTGTAGCAGGAGGAGATGAAGGTGCCTCTGGGATTGGGGGTACAGGTTGTGTAGTTTAGGTCAAAACCAAAGCACCTTCATTACTATCTCTCATGGACCCACAGGCCCATCTGCAACCTGGATTTCTGTCTCCTTACCCTGCTGGCAAGCTAAGAGGAGAATGGTGGTGTTACATGTGCAACACCCATGCTTCTGTGTAGCTGTGGAAACAACCCCGGAACATGCAACAAGATGCTGCATGGCAGGGGCAGGTCCAACAGTGAGAAGGAAGAGGAGGGAGCAGGCAGCACAACTCATCCAGGGCACTCAAAACACCTGTATCAGTTGCAAACAGCTCTCTGATAGCAGTGCTGTCAGGATGCAGAGATGCAGGCATCATGCAGCTCAAATGCTTGCTTTTCACTACAGAGCAGGAAATAGGAACTTTGCTTCAGCCAGACCCAAACTTGGACTCACAGCCACACCCATTCCAAGATGAGCCATGATGACCATGATGCAGCTTATCTTGGTTTGTGTGGGCAGAGGTGTGCAAGGAATGCCCTTTTGATGTATTGATCCAGGGCTGAAAGCACATGTGCCAGCAGCCATCAAGGCCTGGCTGATCCATGCACAAAACAATCAGACACCTGCAAGTTTGATCCCCCAGATGGAGTTTGTTGCAGGGCTCAGATGAAGCCGATAACTGTGAGAGGAATGAGAGTGGCTTTCTCAAACTGTATGGAGAAGCACTACTCCCAGTACAATAAGGTCTCCACCTATGTGATGGATGAGGATGCAGCCTTGTGGTGTGTCGAGCTGATGGAGCAGCTTTTTGAATGACACAGTTCTCAGGCATTGTTCTCCAGGGAGTGCTGCCTTAGACCCCATGGTCTAAGCATGGGTGTCCCAACAGAGAGGCTGCCTCCTCCATCAGTGGTTTGCAGGAAAAGAAAAGGGATCCAGCACCCAAAACAACGCAGCAACCAAAATACAGCCCTTCTTAGCAGGCTTAAGGGTGAGAAAATAAACAGCATGTCAGACAGATGTTAGCTAATGAACTGGAAGGTGCCCAGGGTGCAGCATCCAGCTGGAGTCACACCAGAAGATCTGTGCAAGTGCGATAAACCCTGGCTGTGGGTATTTAGTGGGCAGGCTGTGAAATGAGGCATTTCAAAACTTCAATCCTGCTATGCCTTACATACAACATCTCCACAACTCATTGTTATAGGAATTAATTTCATCCCTAGTTGTCCTGTAGCAGGGTTCTAAGACTTTATGATCTTAGCCTAGTTGGTGTCAAAGTTTATTCTGGGGCAGTTTACTTGGGGAGGGAGGGCTGGAGCATGTGTTGCTTTTATTTTTCTTCCTTCCTCCCTGAAGCTGTGCTCCCCAGCACTGGGGGACACCACTGTATCTTTCTGACAAGCTGTGACCTAAGCCCTGGTGTCAGAGGTGAGCACAGCTGTCCATGGAGCTTGTCTTCCTATAAGGCATTCCCGAAGGAGGTGGTCTGGCTTCCCTTCCAGGAGTCTGTTTTTTCCCTACCTTTGTCCTGACCTGTTGGATGGTTTCAGACCTGGCTAGCATTCCCATCCTGAGATGTTATTGCTTCTCCCAGAGTGAAGTATTTTGAGACAGATAGTGGGCTTTTTGTACTCAGAGCTTGGAATATTTGTGCTGGACTCTTCATGTAACTATGGGAAAAGAAAGGAGAATACACAGATACCTGTGGTTATACCATTCAGAGTCCTGTTACATGGCTCAGGCCAGCCTGAGGTCTGCACTGTGACTCTGCTCAGCCATGTCCCTGCCAGAGGTATGTCATCCCTGAGCAAATAGAGAGAATACTGAGGGCCCCCACCTCCTCCAGAGATCTTTTGTGTGCCATCAGATTACAAGGACACGTCCCCCTAGCCTAGTTTTGCTGCTCACTATGGAGTCTCTCTGGTCAGGAGGGTCTTTTCATCTCCACCAAGGGCCAGCTGCAACTGGTTATGACATGCCAAGAGCACAGCAGATCCAAAAGCCTGTTGGAATCTGCTATTTCCCTATGTTTTGGGGGTCTACGTTGCTCCCAGCTCTGCTCCACAGGGACTGGTCCCAGCTTGGGGGCAGAATGGCTGGGAGAGCTGGAAGGTGATGCTTAGTAGATGTGAAGGCCTCTTGGCTTGCTCCAGATTTCTCCACAAACAAAGGGGGCCATGGTACACCTCAACGACCCCACTGATTCACAGCTATAAAAACATCACAGCCCTGTTTTGTACCCCCTACTGCATAAAAAGCAGGTGCCACAGTGGTACAGACAACTTATCATCTGCATCAACTGCAGGATGCACTGATGCATTCATTTTTTCTCTCTTCCTGTGGTCATCCATCAGGACACTTCCAGATACTTGGGAGCATCAGCACTCCAGGGCCACCTTGCAGTGTTTATCCCTGCTCCTGAGATGCACAGCGTGTTTGCAGACCTGGTTCCACATCATTCATTTAGACTCAGCAGCATTTATTGCTCAAGGAGCAGAGCCAAGGTGCAAAATAAATGTCTGGTTCCTTTACTGTTGGTTTCTAGCAATGAAAGAGTGTCATAAACTTTATGCAAACTCCCAGGTGAAAGCTGCAGAGTGGAGGGACATATTTGCTGTATTTTTAATTTCCCCTCTTTGATGTGGGATGTTGTTTCCCCTTTAACTGTGATACAAGGGACATCTGTATGGATGATAGCTGTTTTTTTTTTCCTTTGCTGCCCTTCAATGGCTTGTATCACCTTTCTCCACCTGAGCTCTTGGTGCAGAGTGATTTATCACCAAGAAGACAGTCAGAGTACCAAGGGAAGAGTCTGATGGGGCACGTGTGTGGCTGAAGTGAGCTGGTGTCTGATGCCTGCCAGACACTGTGTCCAGCTCTGTTCCTTTCCAGACATAGGGGAGGTTTTGTAAAACACCCGTACTGCAGATCGTAAAAGCATGAGTGTCACATTTGTGTTACAGAACAGAGACAAAGCCCATCTCTTGTCTCTGTAGTCACTGGAGAGGACTGGGTTTGGGGCTCTGGTATGCAAGCTGGCAATGCCATCAGCCGGGAGGATGGAACAGCACTGTGCTGACTGTGATGGGATTGTCCCTGCAGCTGATTTTGCTCCCCAAAACTGGGTTTTGTGTATTTGCCCTGGAACAGGCAGCACCATCCCATGCTCACATGCACCAGAAAATGTGGTTAATGACTCAGTGCAGTTTCTCCCCATGCCTCCCCCCCAGGTCATCCACTGCTGCAGAGATGGGCCAAGCCTCTGCGTCCATGAGGACTTCTGCCACCCTGTGTCTTCCTGACCACACAGAGGGCCAGCACCCTTTTGCCTCTGTCCACTTAGTTGTTCAACATGATGAAGTTTACAGGGAGATCACAACTAATCTTCCTCAACCAGGTGTTTCTCAAGTACCCACAGCTGCTGCAGGGCTGTTGATAGCAATGCCTGGACCTGCAAGGGAGTTGCCCGTTGAAGTCATTTATATTTTAAGGTGTCACTCCAGTGACTCCCTGGAGTAGGAGTGTTTGAGTGGCCACAGCCACCCAGACCCAGTAGGATCATCCAGCAAGAACTTTATGTGCCGTCCAAGTGTTTGTATCTTCATGAAGAGTGATCTCCACAAGCTCCAGGGAGTAGTTAAGAGAAAGGGGCCACTCTTCAGCTCAGGAATGAAATACCAGCACACAACTTGCCCTCCTGCTTCCCCTGCGGGCACCAGGAGATCACTCAGCCTGAGCCAGGGCACGTGCAAGTGTGGTTTTCATGTTGTTTTTGGTGCTTAACTCACAGTACTCTTTGATATCTCTCACCTGCTTTTGTTCTCTAGGATCATCATGCTGTTGGGGCTCCTTTTGTTCACTGAGTCCTTGTTCTCCTCCCTCTCCGGACTTGCCATGCCAAATGGATTTTGATTGCCTTTAGCTGGAGATCAAGCGCTGTTCTTTTTCATTAGAAGCAGTATTTGTTGTACCAGGACTCAAATGACCCCAGTGCAGAGAACTACAGAACAATTCCTTTAACTGCTATGCAGAAGGCAAATATTTGCTGGTACAAAACACTTTGGATGATGTTATAGGGAAGATTTCTGCACACATCAGACATGCAACAAAGTTGACATGCCTTTTCACCGAGTCACATGTACCCTGACACATCCTCTATCAGAAAAGTTGGAAACCAACATTTTTATTTTACAAGGAAAATACATTTATTAAAAGTCTGTCTTTTTTTTCTTTGCTTTTTTCTTTCTCTGCTTTTTTTTTCTTCTCTTGAACTGGAATGAAACCAAGTTTCCTTATTTTATTTTAAATGTATTTATAGGTTGTGGGAAAAGAAATGAAAAAAGCAGTGCTCAAGACTGGCCAACAGCCAACAACCACTTCTTGGTGCAAGAGAGCTGAAATGAGTGTCAGCCAGGCTGAATCCCCCTTGCCCATCCTGAGTGCTCTGACTTCTGTGCTGTTGGCTACTTTGCATCGCTGATTTTTATTAAAAGTCTAATCAAGGACCTCTTGAATATTCCTATCAAGAATTTAATCAAAATTGGTTCATTACCATTACATATTTTGTTTTAAAAGTTCTTTCTTTTTTTCCCTGAAGTGGAGGATAATGTCCTTTGCAAGCAAAAAGAAAATTAATGGCCATTTCAAGTTGAGAAACTGAAGTGGAAGAGGCACTTTAAGTGTGTTTTCCATTCTTCTGTATCTTGGTAGGAAACAAGTGGTAAAATCAAGTTAGCATCTTTTTCCATTTGTAGAGAATTTTCTGAGCAAGCTGGGCTCCGAGCTTGGAGTGAAGGATCAGGGTCCTTTCCTAAAGTGTCACATCGTGCAAAACAGCATCTCTGTATGTAACCACACAGAGAGGGAGAACCCAAGCATGGATATTTTCCAGGCCCCACTTAGTGACCCAACAAGGGATCAGCTATTTGCTATTTCAAAGGGATGGAAACAGGTGGTGTGTCTGTCAAGAGCTGAGCAGTTTTTTCTCCCCAGAATACCTTCCCCACGCTGTGGAAGCAGGAAAGATGGAACTGTGAGAAAGTGGGATGGGGAAGTCCTTCCTTGCAGCTGACTTCTTCCAAGCCTGCTCTTCTTTCTGGGATGCTGTTTTTTAAAGGTGAGATATGGTGATTCCACAGCTGGGAATTTCTTCTGTAATAATGATTACCATCCTTTGCCCTTCCCTAGCTGCTTCTGGTCCTAGGCCCCTATGCCTCCATCCAGTAAGAGATCCTATCTTGCCAACCCTTCCCCAGGCAGACAGATGATCTCTATTAGACAGACTTGGGAAAACAAGTCTGGGTGAAACAGTGTCTCTTTCTTCTCTTCACTGCAGTCTCCCCTGGGTCCTTCCCATGACAGGTTTGGGGTCCCTTGGGGATAGGCCCTCCCTCTGGCTCATGGTGAGGTGACAGCTGACACACATCAGGCTGATTTCCCCTCTGCAATGTTGCTTTCAGGGTTTTATAGCACACTTTCAGCTATCCTGTCATCAGGCTGAGCCTTCCCAATGGGAAGTAAACCCCCTGCCCTTGGGACTGGCTATGTCGCATTTGAGGACCTCGAGTGCTATGCTGTGTGCAAGGACCTGGTGTGCCCTTCCTGCTGCTCGTCAGGTCAGCAGTGTGGTGGTCTGTCCCACAGACTCATTTGCAGCCTGTACTCACACTGGGCTGGGTGGCAAAGGTAAGCACAGTCTAGCAAAGGAAAGGGCAGAAATGCTCTACTCCAGTCCCAAAAACCCTGCCAGGGAAAAAACAGTAACAAATAAAGAGACAAGACATGGTATCCATGTGCATGAGGTTTACTGCAGCATGTTGGGGCACATCACAGGCACAGAGAGTTAGGAACTGTTTGGCAGTCATCAGACCTGTGTTTGGAAATGAGCTGTGCCAGGAGAAGCAAGGCCTCCTTGCCCAGGACAGAGCAGAACAGCTGTCCCTCCAGGCTCCCTCCTCTCCCACCAGCCAGGCAGGAAAGGGAAGATTTTGCTGTACTCTTCCCCAGAACAATCCCTCTCATCTCATGGTTTATACAGACATGCAGGTGTGAACAGACATACAGGTGTGAACATCACTCCAGGGATCACAGGGGATCACACTGTGGCACTTGGTCACTCATGCTCTCTCCAGGAAGCACCAGGGATGTGGAGACCAGGCTAATGGGCAGGTATTTGCCCTTCCAACAACAACCCACCTCAGAAAAGCAGTATTAGTGGTCTCATTCCTGGCATCTTCCCATTCCCAGTGCTTGCTGGGCAAAGGATTTAAATAGGGTTCAAAGCTTTCTGGTTAGCATTCCTGTTTGTGGGAATGTAATCGCTATAATGTGCTTCAGCCAAAATAAGAATTTTGTACTATGATAAAGCTCTAAATTAAAAAGAAGATGACCCTCAAGTACAGACAGATAACTCCACTTCCCATCTTAGACTCAACTGTGCTTAATTTGCTAAGCAACAAGAAGTTCTGGAAGGTCTTTGCAGGACCATTCAGTTACCAGCATTACCAGATTAGGTCTCTCTGGACTCCAGACATTGCTCAATATATCACATGGTGCCTAACATAAGAGCACCAAGAGCCAGGAAGAAGGAAATGCAGTTTGATTTCCCATCTATCAATTCTCTGATGCCTCTCTTAAAGCTACAATCTGCCCTTGCTCACTAAACAGAAAAAAACTGTGACCAAAATGAGTAACTTTTTTCCCATCCAGCTGCTTGGAAGCTCATTATGACACTGCAAACTGTCTCTCACTCTGCAAACTCTCCTTTCAAGACACACTAGGGTTGTTCTTTTTTATGGGAAGGAAGAGATAGGAGAGGAGGGAACGATCCTGAGGGAAAGAGATAAATAATCTTCAAAGAGAACAATTAACAATCAATTGCAGCACTGCTGTAGAGCAGAGATAGACACCTATTTCTGGCTTTTATTTCTGATTAATGAAAGAAAGGCCTGGCATCCACTTTCTCCATCCTTGAGGAACTAGTCTCCTGATTATGTCACAACTGATCTGCGATTGTTCTCTCTGAAGATTGTTTATCTCTTTTTTTCATGATTGCCTGCTTCGAGACCTTAATAAATTGGATCCAGCCAGCAGCAGTGCTTGCTAATTTCCCCCTGAAGAGGATTTGAGGTTTTGTCAAGCTCTGAGGGGACCCGTTTGCTTGGTCTCTGTTCCTTCTTAAAGGATTATGTTGGAAACTTCGCTTTTCAACACTGTAGCATCAAGGTTGCTGGTAGTTATGGGGTTTTGTTGAATGAAATTGGCAGCAGGGCTCAGTGTTGATCTCAGCCACTCTATGCTGGATGCTGTACAGAGATGACCTTGGCAAACAGGTTTTTCAGGATACCATTATTATAAGCTATGAGGACCACCTTGCTCTTCTCCCCAGCTTTCAGCAAGGAGTGAGATGGGACAGGATTACCAGAAGCTTGGAAAAGCCCAAGGCTGAGCCAGCGGAAGCCCAGGCAAGGCTACAGGATTAGTGTAAATCAGTGGCTATTTAAGTGGTAAAGAAGAGAAAACTTTGATGGATGCAGTAAAGACGCTCAGAGCCAAACTCATGGCACAGTTGAAGGCTCCTTTCTGAAAGCAGGTTGTGGGTCCTGACTCAGGGATGGCTCAGCATGGGGCAGAGTAGCTCTGGTGTCTTAGGGTTTGTGGTGCCTCTAGTATTCCTGCAGGCTCTCCCAGGACATCAGGCAAAATGAGGACCAGTTCTGCACTAGTTTTCTCTTACAATCCTCTGCAAGGTACTTCTCTTGCTGAATTCAAGCTGTCATACGGATATGGCAGTGAGGCAGCCTTCCACCTATTCTCTTATAGGTGAAGGAGGGGGAAAGTGGATGGTGTCTGTTTTTGTGGGCAGCACAGAGGTGACAATGCACTTGTTTATTGCTCTACAAGTATGAAGATTTCTAGCCATCTTTCCTTCCCATTCTCAAGCCAATCCTTTGTGTGTGCCTGTTACTGCCTGCATGAACACGAGGGCTACCTTGCATTAATGCAGTCAGATAAAGAGGTCTCCTTGGGGAATTATTCTCCACTGTTTTTATTTCAATATGACAAACACTGCGTGCTTGAGTAGTAAATGAGATGGTGTTATTTCTCTGACTTCCTTTATGTTCTTGTCCTAATATTCTCTCCTATTTCAAGCTGTTGCAACAAACCCTGTCCCTCTGGTCCCTCTTCTCTCTGACTCTCATCCTTCAGATGTTTAGGCTAAGTCTCTCCGTGGGGTCTGATGGGATCAGCTTCATAAACTTTCCTGCTCTTAGGTTTCCTTGGAGAAAGGCCATGGGAAGGAGTGTTACCAAAGGCCTTGCTATCCCCAGGGCCATATACTGTAACCCACTTTGTGATATGACCATTTCCTCTTGGTTGGAGTGATGAAAGCTTCACCCCTAAAAACCTGCATAAATATTTCAGCTCAAAAAGAAAAAAAAAAGAAGTCATGATGAGAATGGAGAGCTGACTGCAATGCCAGCTCTGCTGGAAACTGCGAACTGAGATGTGGGTTCTCTAAAGGTCATCCTGAACCAGAGAAAGCCTCAACTGAATTTAAAATACTTCCCTTCCTTATTGGCAGCAGCACACGTGTTTGTTTGTTTCACTCTTACTAATGTTCCTTCCCTTCTGCGCACTCCAGGGTCAAGCCCCAGCTTGCACAGGGATGGGAGCTCTCCCTGGTTTTGGGTTGCCTGAGCCCAGTGTGGCTGGATGGAAATAAAGCTGTACTTTCTCAGGATCCCAGCTGGCCTCACCTTCTGTAGCACTGACCATGCCATCAGTCAGGGGAGAAAGCTGTTGTGGATGTCTCTGGTTAGGAATTCAGCACTCAAGACATAAAGTCCACCATTGCCCTTCTCAGGTAAGGACTTGTCCTCCCATCAGCTCATGGCAAAAGGCGGTGACAAAGCCATCCAGCCCTTTGGACTGCACATTGGTCCCATGTCATCTGTGAGGAATATACGGCTGCCTCCCACTTACCAGCATCAGGAGCATAGATTTGGGCACAGGGTGTCCCCAGGAAAAGCATCCTTGAAATGTATCAGAGTTATTAGCAAGACTGCAGCAGCCTGTGAATGACAAACCCCTTGATTTAGAACTAAGTTGACATTTTATTTCAACCTATACCGTGTTATCGTCAAGGAAAAGTGCTGACCACCCAGCTCTGACCAGTGCCTGGAAAATTGCTGGGGGCGGAAGGCAGTTCTCACCAGCCCCAAGCTGCAAAGTGGATGTGAAATGTCAGACTGTTACCTGCAAGAGCCAGCTGAGCTCCCCAAATGCACGGGCACAACTGCATGCTGCCTTGAAACACATGAGAAGCCACACAGTGGTGTCACCAGGGATAACCACAGCCTGAAATCATAGGTCAGGTTTGGACATGGACAGCCTCATCTCTTTTCCCCAATGTTACCTTGGCTCTTGCCCACTTTTGTACTGTTCCAGAACCTCTGTGACAGATCCAGCTGGCTGACCTCAGGGAGGTCAGTAGATATTTCACACAGGATAAATGCTAAGGACTTCCCCAGCAACCCACTTTAGTCTTAGTGGCACAGAAAGTAAGTAATTTTATCAGGGTTGAGACTAAAACCTTAATCCCAGGCCATGGTGCCAGACTTTCCACTTACTGCTTTCTTCTCCTGGCTGTAAAGACCTCATACCAACCTGTCTCAGACAAAGGATCATCAGGCTGGAGAGACATCCTGTTGTTGGCAATGATGTCTCCTACTCTAGGCACCAGTGCTGCAATTCCAGCTTGTAAGTGTCGAAACTCGATCTGTCTTTACATGTTCACCTTCTCATCCATGAAGAGAAATAAACTTTTTATTTGCTGTGATCAACCTCCCCCTACAGTAGGGAGCTAATGAAGACTTCCATGCCTAGAAAAGGGAGGTTGAAGTGGTTAGCTCTGGCTTAACTGCCTTGGACTTTGCATCCAGCTCTGGGGAGGTTGGAACTGTCCCAGCACTGCTGACCCCTGACACCTCCTGGCTGCCTGGTCAGGATGTGAGTATGACCCTGTCATGATGCATTGAGACCTCTTGTCGTTTTCCCATCAAATGACAGTGGTAAGCAAGAGAGCATCAGACCCCTGGAGAACTCTTCTGAGGTCTCCCAAATCTGCAGCTGCCCCACTATTTCCATGAGCAGCTGATCCAGCACAATGTGCTTGCGTGGGCGAGGAACTTTGAGGACTGGCCTCGCTCAGAAGATAGGTGAGGCATTGCACTGACTTCCTCCCACTGCACATCAGTGTTGGACAGGATGATCTGACCACTGAAAGCAGAGGGATGGAGAACAGTTCATTCCTCAGTGGGTGGCACTCACTACGTGGAGCAAGCACCTGGAAACAGCAGGGCTGTGCAGCTTTACTCACTAATGGGTGGTCTTGCCTAAAGAGTGCAAAATGTGTTATTTTTGCAACTTCCACCCCTGCAACTACATGGAGTGTAACAGGAAAGATTATCTTGACAGCTCTCTTACCTTATCCTCTCATTACAGCTCATCTAGCAAGGATGGTGGGGGAAGTAGTGAAGCAGTTTTAGGAAGCTGTGCATTTTTTATGGTTATGTCTTACGATGTGTTAATTTGCCAAATCAAATATATGTCTCAGCACTTCCACCTTTACCTCCTGCATGCCTGCAAAATAAATAGTCATATTAATCATACTTTGCTGTTCACTTTGGGGATTAGAATGCAATTTGCAAAGGTTGGTCCAGCCAGCCTTGCTGGCTTCCTGTGAGGGTGCACTGGGCCAGCTGAGGCCAGGGGAAGCTGAGGCACAGGGAATGCAGAGCAGCTTGCTGAAGCGGAGGGTTCAGTTCAGTTCCCACAGCTCCTTGTTCCCTACTGGGAGGGAAAGTGTGGTCTTGTGAACTTTCATTGTCTGGAAGAACCTAGCGTTGGATGGTGGAGGGAGAGTGGACAAGGGTCACCAGAGAAGTGAAAGAGAGCAATGAGGGAAAACCACACCCCTGTAAATCCAAATGGAGGCAGAACTTGAGGTAATTGTTCAGCTGTGAGCAGCTGACGCTGAAGGCAAGCAGTGGTTGGGTATTGAAGAAAGGAGTTCTAGTGCTTCAGGATGGAGTTTTTCCTGCTTCCCTCTTCCCTCCCCTTCCACCTGCCTACTATAAAAATTTCTCTTCCCTTATAGACCTGACTGTGCCTGCTTTTCCTCTTTTTTTTTCCTTCTCTTTCTTCTCTTTGATGACTTCATTTACACTGGTTCCTCATCTGCTGACACCTGCCATCAGCTCCAAGCTTCTCTCTGCTGGAGGAGTCTGTGACCTGTGGGCTCCAGCATGGTAGAATATGTTATTAATCAAAATAATGTCATCCAGCAGCATTGCAAGCCAGGAAAAAAAATAATTTGCTATAGTGAAGATGTTCCTGTGGATCTGCAATGAAAAGTGTCACCACGTCCATGATGATCTGTGCTCCTGGCCAGAATTTCCAGGAAGAAGTCTATGTGGTACACTGAAGCCCACATTTTTAGGAGCATGTAGGCTGTGGGACTCACCAAGATATGAGCACTGAAACACTGAAGGAAATCTGAAAATGTTTAAAACCCAGCAAATATGAGCTGAAAAAAGTATCTGTCTGAGTGGCCTACTTTACCACTAGGATATTGTTGTACACACAAGGTGGAGCCCTGAAAGCCTGACCTGCTGCTCTCCTGAGATGATGCTTTAGGTTTCCATAATGAAGACAAGTTGATGGAGCCACACCTGCAAAATTTGCCAGAAAACCTGTGCCCAGTTTATACTGCAGGGGAGACTATCATGGTGAGCATCATGTTCCCTCCTGGATGCTGATGACTGAGCCAAGAACTGAAGCCACACAGCATGGGTTTAATGTGCCCTGTTAGTCATGTGGGGCACAACACCTCCCAGAGTTGTCAGCTCCAAGGGAGATGCATCATGTTTGTTCTGGGCTTCCCATCATGTCCTTCATAGAAAATGACGCCTTCTCTTGCCCCCTGGACAGAGTGCTGGCAGGTCACCCTGTTCCCAGCATCTCTCCAGTGTCCCTCCTATGCACAGGCTGGCAGCCCTGTCTCAGTATCCTAAGGCTGTTCACTGCATAAAGGACAAGATAAAACTGCAATAACCTGACAAGTCACTTATCCTTATGGCATGGCTCAGTTCCCAGCTTCTTTCCTATTATGTCCTTAGTCTCAAACAATTTGCATTAAGGTCATGGAATGAGACTGCATAGGATGGGAGGCTCCCACAACACCCAGAGGTTTGGGGGAAAAGAGGTGACAAAGGCAAGCAAGGACTTGGCTGGGTGCTTCACATTCAGGGAAGGGGAGGAACCAGCTGCCTGCACCACAAGGGGTAGGAAGTGCTGGAGATGCCAGCTTCCTTGTCTGCACTTGAAATTGCAATCTGACCAGCTCTGTCACACAGCAGTTTTAGGAGGGAGGTTGGCATCTTGCAGTGCCCTGTCCCCTGGATGCCTCTGGCAGAAAAGCAGGTTCTGTGCAAATGTGCTCCCTTGGAGGCTATAGTGAGCTGAGAACTGCTAAATGCTGATGTGGCTCATGCAGAGAGTGTCATCCAGACAACTTGTGGGGAGCAGTGTGGCTGAGGATGGAAGGTGTCACAGGAATTTAAATGACTGTCTCCAGAATATTTGTGAGCCAAGGATGGAGACATTCCTCACCAAGTCTCTCTGTAGAGTACAGCTCCCCAACTGCTCTGCATTTTCTGCTGTAATGAGTATACATGTCTTATTGCAACATAAGGCACAGCCTCTGGTACCCTTGGGGCACCCCTAAGGACTCAAAACATCTGCACAGGGTCGATGGATACAATAGAGGACAGCCCCTTGTACCCCTGAATGGCCAGTGGGATCTTCTGGACATCTCAGGGGCTGGAAACCTCTACCAGATGCATGAACTGCTCCCTCAAGGTCACAGAGTAGGAAAGCAGCTGGAGTTGGTTCACATTTTCTTTTTTTAAACAAAATGAGCCTTTTCTTAGATACTGTTTTCAGGAATTTCACCAGGAAGGAAAAGATGTCTTTTATTTCAGGAACATTTTCTTAATGCTCCAAACTGACATGTACACTGACAGCAAAAACATCCTGAACCCCCTTAGACTTTTATTTTTTGCACACAAGAAAATTTGCATATGTTAGCATATATATTTGATATATAATGTGTATATCCTCTGAAAAGTAATTAGTATTTTTTCAACCAGCTGCAATGATCACATGTTCCTAGACTCCGTGCTGGCATAATTGGATGAAACTCTGTTGTACGTGTTATACTGCCGGTTTGAAGAACCCATCCACAGTTCCCATCTGGCCTTAAGGTTTCAGAATGATTATGAGTGCTCTAAAGCAGTTCTACCATGGCCAAAAGGTCAGCACAATGTGGAAGGCTGTGAGGACTGAGCTTGGGTGTTAAAGGTCATGTTCTAAAAGCCATCATAATTTCAGCTCACTCCTGAAATCAGGAAATTGGGGAGAAAAAAGAGTTTTGAAACCCTCAGTCTCTGAGAGCACACCTGAAGAGTGGGGGCTGTGGCTTAAAAAGTCTTGTTTCTGCTTGTTTTCAGTTATCACATCAAGCAGCTAAACCTGGAAAGCCACTCCTAGCAGCAATGTGTCATGGAAGAAATCGTTTCTTTTGAGGACTCCATGAAGGCTTTCTGAGGATAAAGAACAAAACTCATGCAACTTGTTAAAGAAGCTGCAATGCAGCAGGAAAACTGTTGAAAGGAGAACTCTGTGTATCAGTGGAGATACTAATTCCTTGCCTAAAACTGACAATATGCTCCTGCTGTGGTTGGGTGCAAGTTCTCTTCATCCCCTACACTGACTGGATTTTGTCATAAGAAACATAAGCAAGGGGAACAACGCAAGAGTTACTTACATGTATTCCAATGCATCAGCCAGAATATTTTTTATCATCATATTTAAAAGTCTTCAAACCTTGTGAAGAGCTTGAGTGAAGAAGAGTTTCAAAAGTTAGAAAGGATAAGACTTGTTTTCAAGTCTCCTTCACCAAGAGTTTTGTTGATGTCTGTGAGCAAAGGGCTGTGGGTTTGAGAAGGGCTAAATTCCCCATTGTTAAAAGGAGACCAGCTACACTTGTTCACCTTGCAAGGGCATTGTGGGGTAAGTACTGACATATGCTGACATTCTACAGCACTCACAGTACACTTGAATTAGGTGGTTTCCCTGTTGCTCAAAGGCAGCCATTTGCCAGCTGCAAACTCACTCCATTGAGAGGTTTTATTTCAAAGTAAACTCAGCAATGATAGCAAATGACATCCCAGAGGATCTGGAGGTGAAGGATGGCATGCTGTGAGGAGCTCTAACAGCATGCTTTGAAGCACTTTTTAGGAGCAAGTCTTGATAGCCATGTTGGTGGATGGAGAGCAGCACGGAAGGCCAAGGTGAAGCTGCTATTTGCTGCTTGTGGTGTCCTTGTTGGAAATCAGCTTCCAGTCTTGAGACAGCACAGGTACCTCAGGTCTTCAACCTAGACAGCCAGGACGAACATATTTGCTGGTTTCTCTCAACACCTACTTCAGCTAATGGCAAAACATGGAGGATGATGTACATCAGCAGAAAACATGTCTGACAGAAGGTTCAGGAAAAGGTACTGCATTTTCAATAGAGTTTGGAAACTCAGAAGCAAATACTGGTTCTCTTCCAGTCAGGTGTCATCAAAAAAATGCAGCTGCTCTCACAGGCAGGGCAGAAGGCAAAATGTGAAACACTGACAAATTTAAGTTAGGGAGGCTGAGTGAGGGAAATTGCAGGAAAATTTTATTTCATTGTCCTTACTTGTGGATAAAATACCAGAGCAGCTCTTGATTTCACATTGTTGCAAGCTTTGAAGCTTTTGCTCTGTGCACCCCAGTCTGAGGCACCTGGGCTTAGTGGAGATCCTCTGGTCAACACAGGAACAATTCATCTTAGCAGATGGGTTACAAGTTTGCCGACAGGGCAGGCTGGGCCCTGGCATGAGGACAAAACACACAGCAGCATGGCATGCAGAAGGCCAGCCCAGAAATGCCAGCACTCCGTCCTTGCTCTAGCTGGCCATGTGCTGTGGCCAGATAGTGAATCATAGCCAGGAACCACCAAGGCCAGGAGATGCACCAGGGCCAGAAACAGCACCATGCACACCATATAACACTATCTGATGATAAATCTTCTGGGCTCTCTATTTTCTCAGTCTGCAACCTTCTTCCTCACCAGCCAAAGGATTCCTGTTTCAGGCTCTGAGCGTTACCATGGTGTTCAGGGCAACGGGGTCACCTCACCAGCTCTATCAAAGCCCCTTGTACAATAAACTGCTAAAATCACTCAATATCTCTGTGATTCCAGCAAAAGGAGTATTACGGCACTCCTTTGTCCCCAGAGCAGGTGCTCTGAGATGTCTAAGGGTTTCATGACCCCAGTCTCAGACCACTTTCCCAACAACCTGTGCAAGCTGGAGGCAGACTGTCCTCACCCTGACAGCCCCTGTCAAGCTCTCATACCTGTGGTGACACAAGGGACCCAACAACCACGTGTGTCTCACACTTGCACATCTCACAGCCTTATGAGTGGTGCAGAATGGCAGAAATATTTTTTACAAGTGGATTTTTTTTTACACCTCCAGATGTTTCACTCTCTCTTTTCTCTCCCACCTCTGGTGACAGAGTGAGGAGAGACTCATTCCTGCAATTGGGTTAAGAGCTTCACCTCCCAACTTAGGAATTACATTTTGGGGGATTACTTTTAATTTGTCTTTTCTCAGCTCTAGCAGCTGCTGGTTACTTCCTTCTGTCTGATGCCATGGCAGTGGGCTTGTTCTCCCCCTAAGGCAACTCTGCTAAGCTTCAGCCCATCCCTGCAGAGCCCTTGTGAAGCACAGACAGAATTCCATAGCTGCTCGATTTTGCATTTATCTCACTTACAGTTCCCCAGCTGTTGCATCTCCCAGTTTGATGAAATCTTTTTAAGGCTTCTTACAATCCTTTGTATTTCTTCTGTCCATTCATTGGGTTTTTTTCCTTCTTCCATTAACAAACAAACCCCTAAACTTTAACATGTCACCTAGACAGATCTCACCTCTTTCTCCATCCTGTTGCTTCTCCAAACAATTAATAAATATTTTCAGTCATGCCCCTTCCAAAGCTAGTCCCTTGAGTCTTTCCCATTTTACCCCTCACTGCTCTAGGGATCATTTATTCACTCCAACCCTTTGTATCCCATTGCTTGGGCAGTTTTTGACCCACAACAGGATGCTGGCCCTTACTCCACAGATATTTATTTTCCTTAAGAGTCTCCTGTGAGGAACTTCACCAAAAAGCTCTAAAAAAATCCAAGTAAATTATGTCCAGAACTGCCCTTTATCACATTTTCTGCATTAACTCTTTCTCAGGTTTTGGCAGGCTCAGAAATCACAGATTTCTGGATCTGCTGCATTCATGCTCCTACCCATGTCTGTTTCAATATCTGGCCAGATTTTTGCAGGGCTGGGATGCTCTGAAGGACTCAGCCAGCACTGGATTCCTCAGGATGCTGCTAAACCAAAGATCCACTGAACACCAGAATATGGTGCTATCTTAACACAGAGAGGGATTTTATAATAAGGGCAAAACTGCAGAGCCCATATGAACATTCCCACTTTAATGAACCTGATGGAAACTGTATTGAACAGAGAAAAATTACTTCCCTGCATATTTTCAGATTTTGATTGATTTTTATTTGCCTTTTTTTCTTTCTTTTTACATTTCTATTTATTTAGGACAATGTTTGTTATTCTCATGCTTTCATTATGGGTTCTTTTAGGCAATCATAATAGAAAAAATCCATATTTTTTCAAATAGGAAAAAATTCTTTTTCAATATGAGATCCAAAGTTCATTCCTTGGTATCTCCGAAAGAGTGCTGCTTTGCAGTCTTTCAGAAGGACCTCAACAAGTTGGAGGAACGGGCAGAGAACTGTCTGAAATTCAACAAAGGTGAGTGCAGGGAAAAATAAGCCCATGTCCCAGTACAGGCTGGAGCCAACCTCAGAAACCAGCTCTGTGGAGAAGGAGCTGGGGGTCCTGGTGGACAAGAATCTGTTCGTGAGCCAGCAGGGTGCCCTTGGGGCCAAGGAGGCCAATGGTACCCTGGAGTGCATTAGGAAGAGCATTGCCAGTGGGTTGAGGGAGTGATCCTACCGCTCTGCTCACCCACATCTGGAGTCCTCTGTTCAGTTCTGGGCTCCTCACTGAAAAGTGAGACAGGTAGCTCCTGGAGTGGGTTCTGAAGTGGGCTATGAAGATGATTAAGGGACTGAAGATTCTCTGTTATGAGGAAAGGCTGAGGGAACTGGGCTTGTCTAATCTCAAGAAGAGAAAACTGAGAAGGGACCTTAACAATGTCTGTAAGTATCTAAAGGAAGGGTGTTAGAGGACAGAGCCAGGCTCTGCTCAGCACTGCTGAGCAATAGGATAGGAGACAATGGGCAGAAAGTGATGCACAGAAGTTCTGCCTGAATATGAGGAAGAGCTTCTTTGATGTGCAGGTGATGGAGCACTGGAGGAGATTGCCCAGAGAAGCTGTGGAGTCTCCCTCACTGGAGATATTGAAGAACCACCTGGACAGAATTCTGTGCAATGTACTCTGGGATGACCCTGAGCAGAGAGGTTGGATCAGACGACCCACTTTGGTCCCTTCCAACTTTATCCATTCTGTGATGTTGTGATCAGTTTTGAAAACAAGTATAAATGAGATTCAAGGAACAGGGAAAAGTATTATCATATTACAAACCAGCTGTTCTTTAAATTTGCAGGCATGGGATTCAAACAAAACATGATTTCTTGGTGTACATAAGACATTGCCAAGATCTTTGTTTGAACATCATCTGTAAGTTTGGTGCTTAGCTTTTGGAAAGATTTTAAGAACTGAATGACTGAAAGAAAGAACTGTGAAAATGATGGAAGGCTTAGGAAAAAAAATCCACAGAACTCCCCAAAACTTGGAAATGAATGTGAAGAAAGTTATTCTAGTTAGCCTACCAGAATGAAGGGTAAGAAGTTATTCGACCTGTAGGAATCTACACAGGAAGATGGTATTTGATATTATAGTCCTCTTTAATTGGACAAAGGAAAATGAGGTCCAATGGCTGGAAGCTGAAGATGGTAAAATTAAAGGTGGAAATAAGGTGCGGTTTTTGCCTTTTTTTTTTTTTTTTAATAGTCTGAGCAATTAACCACTGGGGTAATTTCCAAGAATGGAAAAATGATCCATCACTCAAGGTTCTGCAGTCAAGACTGGATGGCTTTCTGAAGTGCATATCCCATGTCAGTGCCCAGTCAAGGGTGCCATACAGGACCGCTGTAATTTCATGGATCAGGTTCTGCAAGAGGTCAAAACCAATTACCATAATTGCACTGTCTGCCTTAAATCCCATGAATGTCCATGGCCCTTTCTCCATCATGCTTCTAAAACATGACTACTAAGAGCTGCACATAAGAAACCTCTGTTTAGGCTGAAAATAAATCTAAAGGAAAAATTGCCATGATGTCTTTCCCTTCACTCTCTGCAGACGGCCTTTGGCAATGCAGAGGCAGCACAGAACCCACAGCACCTTTAGCCAACACTCTTGTCTCAATAGTGCATATATGGGAAGGTTTCCTGGGTCTGATTCACTCCTGCTGATCACTTCCCAGAGCTGCGCAGTGGGTTCCCACCTGCCACTGTCTCTCCATCCTGGCATACCCCCAGCAGAGCTATTTCCTAAGCAGTCACCATGTGTGTTTCCCCACTGGAACTTGTGTTTGTGAATTCCCTTCACTAGGTTTGATTTTGCTGTGATGTTTACCCCCATATTGCCAAACCACATCTGCCTGTACCCTAAGACCACTGCCTGAAACTGGTCTCACTGTTTTCATGCATTTACCCTAAATTTCTGCTGCTTCCTGGTGTTTCACACCTTGCGTTAGCAAAGCAAGATCACCATGTGAACCCAAAAAGGGGCACACTGAAGGTCCCCTTACTCCTGCT
Source organism: Sakesphorus luctuosus (assembly GCA_013396695.1). Taxonomy (NCBI): domain Eukaryota; kingdom Metazoa; phylum Chordata; class Aves; order Passeriformes; family Thamnophilidae; genus Sakesphorus; species Sakesphorus luctuosus. The sequence goes on from VWZD01006116.1 coordinate 65,284, forward strand.
GCCTGTCTCTGGCAGCACAAAGAACTGATGCAAAGGTGGGGGGAACAGGAATTGTGCATGCTTTTGTTCTCTCATTTTCAGGAAACTCTTCTTGTTGTGTGTTTATAGAGCAACTCACAGAGCTGGCCTGCGGTGTAAGTTCCCAAGGGGCATGCTAAGAGGAACCATTACTATCAATTACTGCAATTATTGCAATTATAATAATTATTATTCTGTCACTTAAATTTCAGCAATTAATTTTTCCAGGGTCTAGTTTAAGCCATTTTCTCTCTGCCAGATGCTGATCACAGCAAGAGCGAGGTGCAGCATCTGCTGCTGATCAGAATCTGGTTTAACTCATGAAACACCACAGAGGCAGGTGCCTGGTAAAGTGCAGACCTGGGTCTCTTTGATGGGCTCTTTCAGAGCCCATCAAAGCAGCTGAGTGTGTAGTGTGATCTTTATGCTGCAGACCAGGCACGATATTAGTCTGGGGACGCTGCAGGCTGGAATAAGATGACAGTAAACCTGGCTTTAAGGGTTCAGAGACAGGCTGTTACCAGATTAAGGGATATGCATTATTCAGCTTTAGGATGTGTCTCTCAGCTATAGTTGCTGTCTATCAACCCATCAACAGAGCCTGGACATGCCAAAGAGCTGTTCATTCCATCCTCACAGAAGCACCTCCAACCAGCGCATCACCTCACCCTCTGGAAACACGTGTTTTTCTCCACTAGTATTAGAGAGCCCCAAACGATTTGTTTAGACCAGACACCTACTTAAAACAGGAGGAGAATCCTGCCCTTCATGTTCTTAATTGTAGGTTTGATAAAAAAAATTGACATATGAGAGAGATCCATCCATCCAGAGGTTTGGGAACTACCAATTCAAGATAAACGTAGGAAAGACAAAGCCAGTGATGTTTTCCTCTCATCTCACAGTATCAAGTGACACTAATAACATGCTGTTTTGGCAAAAATGAATACACACTATACAGGTCATCTTCCTGAGTGACAGCTCTGAGACCTAAAATGAGCATCAGTTGGACAGGTCCATTGAGAAGTATTTAGCCATTTCCATTTGCATCAGCTCGGAGCTGTCTTACACCATATTCAGGGTATAACATTAAGTCACACAACAAGATACTCTTTCCTTGGGCATCACTGCTGCTCCTCTTAATAAGTTCTCTTCTACTGCAAACTCTGAGGAATTCTGCATCCAGGCCAGCAAATTTAAAGTGAAGGCAGCGAACAGTATCTTAGAAGGCAGTCATTCTTGAAATGACTGAAGGTGTATAATAGATATTCAGTATACTCTTGCAAGGAAGGGACTGAATGATATCTTTGAATCTTTCAGTAATAAGACAGTAGGCAGGAACTAGGAGACTGCTGCTGTCTTCTACTTGATATTGTGTCCAATTCTGTGTTTCCAAAAAGACCTGCAGTTTATTAGAAGTGGATAAAAATGTTGCTGCTATAATGACTTGATTTGGGGGAAGGTTGTCTTCTAGTGAGGAATTCACTCGTGTTATTTATCCAAAGGAAAACTAAGAGGCAATTTGATCATGGCCTAAGGGTCTGGGCATTGAAAAACAGGACCAGGGAAATAAATGGGACTTTGATTTACCGGGAAAAGACAGCTACAAATCCAGTGGCAGGCAGTAGAAAAGCAGTCACACTGCAAAAAAAAGTGCAAAAACTGAGGGGATAACCAGGTGGGGGCTTATCTCTAATTCAAAATTAGAGATGTGCTGTGGTGCACACAAATGTTGTGTGCCTGATGCAGAAATTGGTGTGGTGAGTCTTTGCTCTCCTTTTACTGCTGTTTGTTGTGCTGGATTCTCTGATTTCCAGGGCTACACACTATTGCATTACCTGTATGAGAACAGGTAAAAAGCCTTTCTCACATACAGCAGTATGAGTTAACAGTGCAGCAAATAATCTGCCATTTTAGGTGTCAGGGATAATATCTGTTCCTTAAAAGACATTATTTAGCTTCACTTATGTGTTTGCTTTAATGTTTATTGGTGATCCATGGGAAGTCATTTGGGGAAAAAAACAAATAGATCAGAAACCAGACATGAAACATCTTCCTTGCATTTTTCCTTCTTCAAATTAAGAAAAAGAGAAAATAAAGGGCCAGATTCTTCATGATCCAACAGCAAATGCCATGTTTAATGCTGTGTAAACTATGGAATGTTTTCTATTGTTTCAGTAGCCTTTTTAGTGAGCTGTTTTAGTGACAGTTTTTCATAGTTCTCTAGCTGAGAAATAAAAAGGAAAATAAAGATAATTTTTCCCTTGGTTGAGGGCAGAGCTGCAGCAGACTGCAGGCCGAAACCCGTGTCTGTAAGTGGGGTTCTTGGGGTGGTCCCAAGGTGAGGTTTGACCCTGGCTCTGCTCTCACATTTTGAAGGGCTTTGGAACAGGAAGACTGGAGATGTGTTGAAGTAACTGATCAAAAAAGAGAGGGAGAGGTGGGACAAATAGATTGTGTAAACACCTTTGCAAGTGTGCTGGATTTGACTGGGATAGAGTTAATATTTTCCATAGTAGCAGCTATGGGGTTGTGATATGAATTTGTGCTCCAAACACTGTTGATAACACAGAGATGTTTCAGTTATTGCTGAGCAGTTCTTACACAGAATCAAGGATTTTTCTGTTTCTCACCCCACCAGGAAGGAGGCTGGGGAGGGTTGGAAGGGGACAAAGATAGGACAGCTGATCCCAACTGCCCACAGGGATATTCTGTATCTTACAGTATCATGCTCGGCATATAAAGCTGAGGGAAGAAGGACAGGGGGAATGTTTGGAGTGATGGCATTTGTCTTCCCAAGTAACTGTTAGGTATGATGGAGCCCTGCTTTCCTGGGGATAGCTGAACATCTGCCTGCCCATGGAAGTGGTAATTGAATTCTTTGTTTTCCTTTACCTATTAAACTGTTTTTATCTCAATCCATGAGTTTTATCACCTTTACTCTTCTGATTCTCCACCCCATCCCCGCATGGGGGAAAGTGAGCCAGAGGCTGTGTGGGGCCCAGTTACTGTCTGGGGTTAATCCATGACGATGAGGAATAAGTACCATTTCTTTAATCTAGCAAAGGATGATACCAGTCAGAACAAGCAGCTAGAATTCAATTCAGGCAGGCAAAATTCAATTCAGAAGGAAAGCACAGGTTTTTCACCATGAGACTGATTAAGCAGTGAAGCAAACAATGAAGGAAGCAGTGGATTGTAGCCCTATTCATATATGAGGCTTACATACCATAAGGAGCCACAGGTGGAGCCAAAATGGGATGAAACTGGGCTGCATGGAGTGAGGAAACACGTACTGGCTGTTGTAACTTGGTGAAGCTCTGCCCTCCAAGTTTCCACTGGCCAAAGGGGCTGCTCATGTGGTCCATTTGCTGTTTCAAAACCAGATTGGACTTCTAAACTAGGAACATGCTGAGGCATTTCAGCAGGTTCTGCTTAGCTAAAATTGCATAATGAAGTTCTTTAAGGAGTAAATGTTTCTGTTTAGTTCACTAATAGGGCTTCATTAAGAGCCTTTATAGACCAAAAGACGAAGAGTAATCCAATGAAAGGTTCCTGATGAAAACAGCAAAATAAGAAAACCAGAATTTACTACATACCAAGAATGTGTGAGCCCATTCCCTGAAATGAACTGAGATGTATTTTCTTCCTTTACTTACAAGGACATTTTGCTATTTTGTGTAATAAAAATATGTACACAGAGAAACATAAGCCCAGGGAGGCATCAGCATTCCCAAGGATGAGTCTTGTCTCGGATAGAGTACACCCAGCTTGTTTTGCAGACTACAGACAGATAGATGTGAAACTCTGGATTGATGATGGATGCATCTGGAGCATGGGGTCTGTGAGGGTGAAAGAAAATTCAGTGTGGTGCTGCAGCAGGACTAGATCCACCCCTGGCCATGGTCTGAGGACTCAACTTTTTTTATTTTGCACTCTCTGCAGGACCAGCCATGTGCTCACATTCTCCCAGAGCCAAGCCTGAGGTGGATGGCTCCCCAGGTGCAAGTGCTCCAGGAGGAAATGCACATACAACTACTGAGCCATCCCTCTCTCTACATGCCTAATCCAGAGATGGAGGGACCATGTGAATGATCCAAATTCCCCCTGTGCTTCTTTTTCTGGAAGGCAAAGGATCATGGACAGAGCTGGGGGCAAATGTAGCCCTGCAAACTGAACCTCCTCCACCCCAGGAGAAGACTCTCCCCACTGCACCTGCTCTTGACCCTCTTTCTTTACTGTCTGTGTTTGCTAGTGGAGGTGAATGGCTGGCAAAGCCTGCAAAGGGATCCTTACAGACATAGTGGTCTCTGAGCTTATCTTCTCCTGGCCATCAGATATGTGCAGTCCCAGCTCTCTCCAAGATACACTGTGATCCCTATCCTTGGCAGTCCTGGGGAAACAGACCTTTCTCTCACAGACAAAACCAAAGGAAAATAAAATATTCCCAATGTGAAATGTTTCCCTCACAGTGAGTTGTGGGACAAAATTTGCCATTGGAAAGGACCTCCTAGGCTGCTGCAGTCACTCATCCACAAGAACCAAAGCTTCTAATCCCATTAAGAAACTTATCTTTCCTGATGGATAAAAAACCTTTCTTCCATCAAACGTCTATTCTGATGGAAATCTTTATACCAGAACTCTTTCTGTCTCACAAAGGGCCAGGGTGCAATCTAAGCCTTTGATGTTGTGTTTGGAGTATAATGAAAGGCATTAATTTGAATAGAATTATTGAAATGGCATGTCTGTTTCTGCTATTAATAGAAAAGTCTTAAAACAATGAGCAGCAGAGATGGGGTCTATTGCAGTGAGCAGGAACAAAGGCAGAGCATTTTGCTCCGGTTGTTGTATTACAGGAATGGCCTGAGGACTCTAATGTGTTAGGCTCTGTACAGAGCAGAAACAACAAACCTTGCAGGAGGCTATAAGAGAAAAATCTTCATACCTGGGGTCTGTCTGCAGATCAAGAGCTGCAGTGCATCAAAGGAAGATGCACAGAACATATTCAAACCATATCAGAGATGACAGGTCTTCATTTAGCTGGGGAACTCCTTGCCAGAAGGTACTGTGGCTGCTAAAAGTTTATCTGGGTCCAAGGTGAGACTGAATGAGTTCACAGAAGAGAGATCCAGTAAGGATCAAGCCTATAATTCTCTAATATTTGTAGCATGAGAAGAATGCAGGAGGGGAGGATCATACCTGCTTGCCATGATATTATGCCTTCTTTACAAATGCACTTTTATGAGGATATTGAGATATCTGGGCTTTGATCTGATTTAATAAAGTTGTTCTGATAGGCTTGAGATCTTCTGATCCCTGTATGTAAAGAAGTTTTCGTATTTTTATATCTGTGCAGCACTGCATAATAAGCTGAATCATAGAACTGGGTGGATTCTGTGATGAAAAAATAAAAAACCCAAACAACCCTTCCTAGGGGCTTGAGTTGCTAATGAATTGTCTCTTTGCCTTTTGTGTTTGCTTCCCAGGAACAGGGTGAAAAGCGACTCAGGGATTGCTGTTCATGTGCTGGTGTATTCTGGGAGCAGAGCTGGTGAAGTGGGATGAGGCAGCATGGGCTTACCTATGCTGTTTCCCCAATGGGGAGCTCAGAATGGGAAGCATCCTGAGGGCTAAACTGTCTGCATGGGATGAAATGATAGTTCCTCTCTGGTCCAGGAGACTGAGAGCCTCTGTGGAGAGATGGCAGAAACATGTTCTTGCCACAGAGTGATACTGCACCCAATGGAAGAGGTCATGAAGTACCCTCAAGAAGAAACTGTCTAGTGGTGGATGCTAAAAATCCCATTGGCATTCTCAGTAGCTGTTTCCATGAGGGAAGGACCACAGGGAGGGATGTGAGTTTATTCTGTGCCTTGCCAGGGGCTTTCTGTCTCCCCGGCTGTTGTAGTTTGGAATTATTATGTAAATTCTCCCCACTGCTACTAACTGCCCATGCCAGTAGTTAACAAAAAAAGTAGTTAACTGCTGATCACTTGAGTAGAGGCAAGTTGTCTCTTTTGTTTTTAAAGACTACACACGGCTGGGGGTGGTGTACGGGTGTGCTGAGTTGAGGAGAAGTGGTCTGCTAGCTTCTGCCTGCCTGCCCGGACTGCTCCTCGCTGCTGGCTGGAGGCTGCCCCGGACTGTAACACTGATACTGCCATAAGTATAACTTTTTTTTTCCTCCAGGAAGAAACTTGTTAGTTTTGAAAGTTTTTGGGTTTTTTTCCCCCTCTTTCTCTTGTTGGGGAAGCGGTTTGCTCTAGTCTGTTTACATATATATATATATATATATATGTAAGTTAAAAACAGTTCTCCTTCTTGTATTAAAGTTCCTTCTTCTAAATTTAATAAAGAGTGGCGTGATTATTGTAGAAGAAGCCCCCTCCCCTGCTTGTGAGTAAACATTTCAGTTTTTCCCCTCAAACCAAGACACCGGCTCGGGTAACCTCTTCACCTGTATCCACTAACTTTACCTGTGGAGCTGATTCAAGGGACACAGAATGATGCAAGTCACAGACACAGCTTTGGAAGGGGCTACAAGCACAGCAGGCAGCATGAAGCTTGGGGATCAGCCGCAGCAGAACTCTGGAGAAAACTCATGCACTTTGGGATGCAATTCTCAGCATTTCCTTCTGCCCTCCACCATGTATGGAGCAAGAAGTCCTGCCTCACATAGCTGCTATGAGGCCCTGGCACAGCTTTCCTTCTCCCCAAGACACCACCACTCAGATTAGCAATGTCCTCCCTTTTTCGGGTCCTCTGTGGTCCTGGCTTGCACTGTTAGGGCTTGCCCACACAGAAGTCCTGCAGGGCTGTGGCTGAAAATGATCAAGGCTGGAAATGACCCAGGGTACAGACAAAAAGAAGAGAAACCAGCAGTGGGTTTTCAGAGCAGAGAAGCAAGGGACAGAAATGGGAGGATAGTTAAAATTTCAGCTCTGACATGAGGGAGACCAGAGGCAGCTGAGAACAGGAGGCAGCATCACAATTTCTGATCTTGGCTGCTCTGGTTTTTAATTATATGGCAAAGCCTCCTGTAACATTCCCATCTCTTTCATTCACCACTCTGGGGTTTCTTTCCAGTTAATCACTACCGATGAAGACAGTGCAACATTTTACCATCCCCAGCTTGGGAGAAGGAGGCTGAAGACTTGCATCTTCAAATGCAAATGGGCAGCTTGGCAGACAGCGCCGTTGTGTGTTTCTCCCATTATGTATGTGCGCCGCAAAGAGGAGTCTGCTCTGTGTCAGTGCCACTGAGCTTTCTGCAGGAGCCGGCCATGCTGGGCAGCTGTCCCGCTGGCTGCACTACATGAGCCAACACAGCCCCCTGGCCCCTGCGGGAGGATGCTGGATCCATCTGCGGGCCAGAAATCAGCAGACTGGTGGCCACCATATAACATTTACGACTTGGGGAGATGCTGCAGTAGCAGAACATATTTTCTTCTCCCTTCTGCAGCAGTAACACAGCCCAGACCCCCTGCCTGAAAACCCTGAGCTGCTATCACTGCTGCATCACTATTGCTTTTGCATGTCACTGCAGAGTGATGCTAGATAGAGCATCCAGCAATGTGAGCAATTTAAGGCAAGTCCGTATGTACTGAAGAGCATAAAACAAATTATAGCACACTGTGCAGGAGGGTCAGCTGGGAAGCTGGAAGTAGCAGACCCATGTTGCATCTCCTTCAAGGGTCCAGTCTCAAGCTCCAGAATAAGCCCTTCCACGTGATCCCTGGGACCTGCTGTGTGCAAGGCAAGCTGCATCCCCAAGGCACCTTGCAACAGAACTGCTCCTGAATGGATTTGCTTCAGTGTTGCATTTAATTCATCCTACAGCTGCTGCACTATCCCCTCTGTCTCACAAGGCTACCTCTGAAACAGGGCTCTGCAACAGGTTTTTTGGGGGCCGTGTGGGCTGACATAAAACAGATGCAGAGATTTACTGTACCTGAAGAACTTGCAAGCTGGAAACCTCCCTGCTTTCTAGCTGGGCTGATTGGCTGCTGAGTTTTCAAATGGACTTTCAGAAGCCTGGTCTCCCAGGAACACCAGCTGAGAGGACTGAAAACTAATATAAAGTAACAAAGCCAGTCAAGCTTTTAATGGTGTCTAACTGAGCATCTACACCTAAGGTAGATACAAATATGATACCAAAGATTTACCATTTAAAGGGTAACCTCTCATGTTCAAAGGGAGTTGCAACGAGGAGAGATTTCTCTAGCCTTCTTTCTTTCCTCTTCTTACTCCTCCCTGAAATTCATCTTTGATGAGGAAACAGCAAGAGCTGTGGGAGGAACAGCACACACCTGGGACAGGACCAGCAGCAGGCAACGGTCCATGCTGTAAGCCAGGCAGAAGTTCATTAAAGTCTGGCAACTCTGCTGGGTGCTAATTGCTGCTGCACCACCCTGGATGCAGCAGCACTGGAACCTCTGGGTTGGCACCACTGCAGCCCCACAGCTGTCCCTCTGGCTCTGCTCAGCCCCACCTCTCTCTGGCACTGCTGACCATGCCACTCCTCTCTGCCCTTTGGTAAACCTGTCCTGTGCATTTGGAAATGATGAGATAAAGCTTCCAAAAGGAAGAGGCTTTGAGTAGGTGTTGAATCTATTGATTCGCCTGCTGGCCTTTCAGTTGCTGGAGTTCACATCTTCAAGTTCAGCCATGAAACCACAAGGACTATAAATAAAATAAACAGGCTGAGATTTTTCACAATGTTCCAGTCACTAGCAGCCTCAAGAAAACAAAGCACCAAGTAGTACAGAAGTCCCCAGGATATACACCGAGTGAATAAGGCTATAGGTCACAAATGCTTCTCTTACCAGCCATATGGGTGAACACTTCCCTCACCAACTCCTCTGCCTCCAGCAGCTCTTTCTCACCTCTCTGAACCACTTCCATACACATGGCTGAGAGGACAGAGGATGAACTGTAGCTGATCTGGCTTAAATAGGGGGGTGTGCGCATAGTTCCTTGTTCCAATACACATATCTATACAGGCAGCTTACTTTCTGTCAGTTCCCTTATCAGGGTTGTGGTGCAGCTTCAGAAGAAGGAGATGCTTTTACATAATTTCCATCATTTGCCATGAGCAACTACTGTGAGCTGCCTAGCCTCTCCTTAAATCACTTCAACAGCCAGTCCTCTGATACCTTCCTATGGAGAAAGTTTGATAGCCAAAATCAGCTGTTTCTGAGAACACTTCTCTCTAATCTTCAGCATAAATTTCCTTTTCCCTCTGCTTTGTGCAAGAGAGTTGTGGTACAATGAGTGTTTTATTTTTTTAATGATCACTGGCTTGTAGATAGAATCATTTAGGTTGGAAAAGACTTGTAAGATCATCAAGTCTAACCCAGCACTGCTGGTTCACCACTAAACCGTATCTCTAAGCAGAGCAGATCTTTCAGACAAACCCTCCTGGAGTTACATACAGCAGTTGCTTTGCAAAATCTGCTCCCTGCAGAGGCCGAGGCTGAAGAGGGGGAACCCCGGGTGGGCTTTCCACAGCAGCAAGGGGCTGCTGAGCTGAGGGAGATGGCAGTGCATGGTGTGGGAGCAACCTGACATCCATCCCAAGGACTAGTGCGAACAGAGTCAAGACAAATGGATGCTTGGAGACAAGGCTGTGACAGGGCAGGAAAGTGATAATAATGGCAAGGAATAGTTTCATGACAGAAGATGAGGGACCACTAGGAGATTCTGAAGGTCACCTCATTTAAGCTCCCTTCCCTATGGGCAAAAGTATTACTAAGAAAGAGTTGTGGGTGAACATTTTAGCTGAGAATCCTGGTGTGGTTTGTTCTTGTTCTTGCTGTTCCCTGCTCTCCTGTGTTCATTTCATCAGGCTGAGCCCCCAGAGCAGGCTGCTCTGACTTGCCAAAGCATCATGTACCAGCTGAGTTGGGTAACTCAGCATGCTGCAAACAGAGTTAATGACTTAGTTTGAATTGGCTGTCTGGCTGCAAGTGAGGGGGTTAAAAACCTCAGCCAAGAACAAAACAACTGCTTTCTCTTACCTGTTGGCACTGACAGACCACACTGTCAAAGCCACCCCATGACAGAAGTGCCATTGCTAAAACTGTCTGTACTGCTCAGGGTCAAAAAAGATGGGTCACTACACTGCAAGCTGTGCATGTCCCTGCTTGGCATTTTATTTTTACCTGAGACTACATCTCCTTTCTGAAAAATGGGAGTTTGCAGCTGAACTTTCTCCTCCTCAGCCTTTGCTAGCTTAGAGCTATATAAGTGCTAATTACATAGCTAAGGGTCCTGCTATTTGAAGGAGTGACTCTCCTGCTATTCACACTGGGCTGGAGGCAGCTGGATGAATTCTCCTTTGCCTAGTGTGGTGAGAGTATCACAACCACACCACAGGACCTTTCTGCCAACAAGAATATTAGCAGGATCTCCTCTCCTCCACCTGGTGTCCACTGCAGCATCCCAGACGCTTCTTGGTTGTCACATACCCTCTCTCCTGCTGAATAGGTTGAAACGGCTCTGCATACTCCAAAGTGGAGAGGGGAGGCACAGCAGCCCCTGATGCACATCTGCAGAGAGGCAGTGCTTCAGCAGATACCTGTCCCTGAGGACACTGGGCAAGGAGAACACACTGTGCCCTATCCCTGGAGCCAGTGTCCTCTGTGGGTTTGAAACTTGGCAGCAAGGTACAAGGACAATTCAGAGAGGCAGGTGGTACAATGCAATTTCAGATCCCAGGCAGGCAAGAAAAGAGAAAAAAGAGACTGAGAAGACTGAATTATTTGCTAGTTTGGAATGCTTAATTTTTCATCTTCCCTGGAGCATTTGCATAATCTTTGTGTGTGTGTGTGTGTGTGTGTGCGTGTGTGTGTGTGTGTGTGTGCAGGTAGGGGTTTTTTTGTTGTGTTCTGTTTCATTTTTTTGCTTGGGATTCTTTTTTTAATGAAACCTTCTTTATCTGTGCTACCTTGGCAGCCTCTGTTTGAGTACCACCAAATTATTCTGTGTTTACTGCCATCAGAAAATGCCAGTTCTTGGGATCCTCACAATGCAATCATAATGAAAGCCTTGGAAGTGGGAGAAGCTGGGAACAGAGAGGTCATCACTTTTGGCTGGTGCCATCATCCCTCCGGAGCAAATTCTTCCTGCACCCAGCCCCAGCTCTCTGTGCAGTAGCCTCTGTGTATCCACAGCCTATCTCATTCCATCAGGGCCATCTCTGGCTTTTAAGCCCTGGCTCTGGGTTCAGGCAGGGGATGGTGCCGACTGTCATGCAAAAGGAGGTGAGCAGAGCTCTAAGCAGAGCCAAAACTTGCTGCTCTTTGGCCTATTCAGCATTTCTCTTGATCAGAAAGTATTAAAGCCCAGAAACTCAGTGAAGGCTCTGCCAGAGTGTTTCAACTAGTTATTGAGATCCCTTGCTAAGCCCCTTCAGCACATCGTCAGGCTGACAAACACAAGCATTGCTGAAAAAAATGGAGACATTTCATTTAAAAATTGTGCTGAAACCCAACATTCAGCCTTCTCGGCAAGAAAATGTGATTAAACATCTCCTCTTTAACTTGAAAACACTTGCCAAGTTTAATCTGAAAATTCATTACACCCTCTCTCTGCATACATTTTCCAATGAATGCACTATTTATCTCCTCCCTATTAAAAAAAAAATAAAATCTGTCTCTTGCTGTAGCAGCAGACTGTGGGGCTCATGTTTGGGTTCAGAGCCACACTTGCTCTGAAACTCTTCATTCCCCTACATATTCAAAATGATGCTGGAAATCTCTGGACAATGGGCTTTCAACCACATCTTTGGGAAAGAAGAGGCCACTTTCAAAGGGAAAACTGAGTTAAATAATTTAAATAATTAAAAAGCCTCCAAAACAAAACCCAAAAAACAAATAGCCAAAACTCAAGCAAACCAAACCAAAAAACCAAACCGAACCAAACAAAAACCTCTTGGAAATAAAAATGAGCAATCTTGTAGCTCACTGGTTGCCTTGAGGCACCAGGGAAGTGATCCTTGATGGCTAGCACAGAGCTATCCAAGCACTTCAAGTCCTGATCTCCCCAACCAACCCTTCTGCTAATGGGAAATATTTATTCTGTGTTGACAGAAGTGTGCTCCAGGGTGGGAGCTAATATTAATTATATGACAAACACATCCTTGGGCAGTGATTTGCACGCGGCCTTACATCAAACAACTCAAGGTCCTATAAAAGAGGAGCAGAGCCTGCTCCTGCTCCCTGCTGCATACTGAATGAATCCAGGCATGATATTTGACTGCTGTGACCTTCAGGAAGGTCTGAACATGTTTCCAGCCTCTGCACACCCACGCAGGTGACTGGCTTTGTGGATTTGGCTGGCACAGACCTGGCATCCTGTCCTGGTGGGGCTGTTCAAATAGTTTGGAGAACCTCTTGTGAAATACAGGGGGTGTAAAGGCATGGAGAGTCACAATCTAAGGTTTGCCTCCTTAAACCAGAATCATATTTACAGCTTTATCATCTGTAAAGAGCAGCTGGTGCCTCATCCTGCTGCATACTCCACAGTGTGACTCTCTAACTTGCAGTCTGATTTATGGAGCATGCCTTGCTTTACTCAGTAAAAATTACAAATGGAAACGGTACCCAAAAAAATAAAAAGGTAACTGAGTCTCCTCACTTCGTGCTGTGCCATCAAAACTGACAGGTAAAAGGGCAGATGGGAAAATACCTGCTGAGAATGAAGGAAGATCTACTAAACAGAGATCTATCTCAGCTCCCCATGAGGTTATCAAAGCCTTGGTGATCAGAGTATGAAAATAACATATTGTCAGAGCCAGATGCCACCAGAGGAACAGCCCAGCTATACAGGGCCTCATAAAGAAACAAATCTGTGGTGTTTGGAGTGGCCCAGGCAAGGGATATCTGATCCCAGAGCTGTCTCTTATTTTGCTTATCCATTTCATTACCCATGGTTGTCTTTCACTGCCAGAAGACAAGGAAACAGCACCGTGAAATCCTCTGGCTCAAGGGGATTGGTTGGGAGATGTCTGGGAAATCTTACAATTTTTCCCTCCATAAAAAAAAAAAAAAAAAGAAACTAATTTCTGATTTCTCGATACCAAAACTTGCCTTGGGAAATGGTTGGGATTGATGGATTTCCCAATTCTAAAACTAATTGTTCCCAATACCTTTTGGAACAGTAAAACTAAGGGTCTGTGACTTCTTTCAGTGCTTACTTAGAAACACAACCCCAGGGTAAGAAAAATGTTTGAGGTGAGAGCAGAGCAGTCAGCAGTGAGAGGAGTGAAATACTTTGACTGTGCCAAACCAGTCTTGAAGGATTATTATTCCAGTTCTAGCCCAATCTGGAATAGACATTTTGTTTGTTTTCTTTTTTTCTTCTTTTCTTGTCTTTCCTTTCCTTTCTATTTTCTCTTTTTAATCTTACAAATGGTCAGTGCATGGGAAAATATCTCTGGGCCAGGCTCCTGTTCTGCCAGAATCCTGTCATCTGTGTGGGGACTGCATAGATATGCTACCAGTTGGGAGTAAATGACAGCGGTACAAAGAGTATTCTTGTTAGAGTGGAGCTCCCCATGTCCTAATGACATGAAACTTGGGAAACTCCTGACTGAAGCAGGAAAGAGTGAAAATTAACATATGCATTAAATAAAGTGTTTCTTCTGAGTTGTCCAGCACTGGGCTGAACCTTAGTGACTTGGAGGGAGGTACAAACCATTTTTGTGGAGTACCTGAGGTGAATCCATTTCAAATATCCATCACCCAGAAATGGGACCTAAGCGACTTCTCATATCTCTGTTTCCCTTAAATTATTTGCTTACAAAATCAATATCTGTCAGTCTTTTGTTTTCCTTTTAATTTTCCTGAGCACCTCCTCCCATAAGCTGGGATTCAGGACCTGCATTCCCATTTCACTGGAGGAATTCTTTTTCTTAAGCAAAGTGTGCAACACATGCTAGTGGTCTACCCTGCCTCTCCATTAGGATATGGTCCTGACAACACTGGGAACATTGCAGGGTGGGATGCAGGGTGGGCCTTAACTGCAGCCAAGGGGAGTCTCCCTGGAAAAGAAGCTTGTCCAGGCACAATCATCACACACTTCACCCAGTAAGAGCAGAGTGCTGTCAAAATAGCCCTCAGGTAAATGGGACCTTTATCTTTTCCTTGATGATGTAAAAAAGCCCAAGTTATATGGGAATCTCATTTCCTGGTGATCCTGAGAGAGGGTTCACCAACGATGGAAACAATTTAAGGCAGGCTGCAGAATAAAAATGAGGGAAATGAGAGGAAGATGTTGCCTGACAGTATGAGGACTCTGGAAATCCAGTATCAGGTGATGAAGTAGAAAAGGAGCTTGAAATGTGGAGAGCAGAAAGGGAAAAATCTGAGGATGAAAGAGAACAGCAGCTGCCGATACTGCACCTTTGATGGAGAAAGGATATACACAGCTGCCAAGGGTTTTTTTTCACCTTCATGTGTGAAAACTCATGTGAATTATTTAATGAGCAGATTTACATATTTTGAAATAAATTGCAGTTTATCCTGCCATTGCTTCTTACTCTGCTTCTGTTGCCAGAAGCTGCTGCTAATTGTGGAGCTCTGTTTCTGTAAGGTTTTATAAGAGGTGCTCACTGAGACTTTGTTGCTCCTTACAGGAGCACATCAGGAGGGGGAAAGGCCCAGGCATAGGATGGCATTTCTCTTATTACACACACCAAAGTCCCATTTCCCGGCGAAAACACATTCCATTGCAGATTCCATGCTAGTCTTGACCCAGGGTGGGATGAAGCTGAAGGTGATCTTTCAGTCAGAGGACCCAAGGAATTTAAGTGTAGGGACAGGTCAGGAGACCATATCCTCTGCAGAAGAGCAGGCAAAACAAATAATTGTGGTGTACTAATGAAGGCTGGGGATGTTTTCTATAAATACCTCTGAGGAATAAGCACTACAGAGGTAGGAGAGCTATTTCAGCCAAAGGACAGTGTTGGCATGAGAACAAACGTATATAAACTGGCCATGAATAAACTAGGCTGGAAATTAGTTGAGGACTTCGAACCATTAGAGCAATTGGGTTTGGAGCAGCCACCCAGTAGGAGCCACAGAGGCAGAAATCCAAATAGCTTTTAAGAGAGAGCAGACTCCAGCTCTGAAAGGACGTTGTGATGTGTTGCTGCAACAGCAGGGATTGGATTTGGCAAGTCTAGAAGTCCCTGCCAGCCCCATGTTCTTGTGTTTCAAGCATTTGGGAGGTTTGACTTCTTTTTTTGTAGATAAATATGGCTTTGTGAGCAAAAGCAAATAAACTGCTGCTAGAAAATTCATTTGAACATTTTTCAAGGTGTTTTAAGGCAAAAAGAGTTGAAAACAAGAGTTGAAAAGACAGCTCTCATCTCCCTGTCACTGCTGTAACAGCCTGGGGTATCCTTTCCAGATAGGGAAGCTGAAAAATGAGGGCATGTGGAAATGTCACCAATCTGTGGGCTCAATGGGGACATAGAGATGGGGTATCCTGGAGACAGTGACTGTCAAATTTCAGAGGGATGCCCTAGCTTAGCCAGGAAAAGCGTCCCACCAGGGTTTATTTGATGATAGAAAGGATCAAGTTTCTGAAACAATTTCCTCCTCACCAGTGTCTTGACAGCCCTCCTATTCATGTCCCAAACCAGCATGGATCTCCATTCCTGCCCCAGCCTATGTTTTTATTTGCTAGCTCCTACTAAGTTGTGTCCCAGATCAGCTCTGAGCACAAACTGACTTCTGCACAGGGATATGTGGATGTCCCTCACAACTCACACCATGGCCAACAGGAAAATCTAAGGAAGGTAATAAGGAGAAGACTACTCATCAGATGTCCCAAACCCATTCAGTCATCCTTGTAGTAAATATTCACAGTAAGTCCACCCACACACACCTTTCCATATAATTTCTTCTTGGACCTGTGTTAATGTTTCCTTATCCACTATATCATGCTTTTTGTGGATGAAGAACCCCATGCACCAACATATCTTAGGGACCACCCAGCTGGAAAGCACCTCAGCAGAAAAGGCTCTGGGGGTTCTGGTGGGCACCAAGTTGACCATGAGCCATCAAAGTGCCCTTGCAGCAAAAAAGGGCAATGGGAACTGATCCTTGCCCTCAGCTCAGCACTGATGATGCCACAGCTGCAGCATTGTGTCTATTTCTTATCTTCCCACTATGGGAGAGATATGGACACACTGAAGAGAGAGTCCAGTGAAGGATCACAATAATAACAAGGAGTCTGGAACATTTCTTATGAGGAAAGGCTGGGAGAGCTGGGACAGTTCAGCCTGAAGAGCATTGAGAGGGGATTTCATCAATGTGTATAAAAACCTGATGGAGGGGTGAAAGAGGATGGAGCCAGTATCTTTCCAGTGGTGCTCAGGGACAGTAACAGAGGCAATGAACAAAAACCGGGACACAGGAGGACATACTTCTACATCAGGAACATTGAACATTTACTTGAACACTCAGAAACACTTTGTTACAGTGTGGGTGACCAAGCACTACAACTGAATCCTTTGAGGTATTCAAATGACATCTGGACATAGTCTTGGGCATCTTGCTCTAGGTGGTCATGCTTGGGCAGAGGAGTTGGATAAGACGAACTCTAGACGTCCCTGCCAGTCTTAACCAGCCTATCATTCTGTGAGTTCCATACGTAAATGATGTGTTGTTTAAAACCTACTTTATTTGCAATCTGCCACTTGCAGTTTTCATTTGATGTCTCCTAATTCTGTTCTAAGAAATAGAAAACAACTGGCTTCTCTTCATCCCTTCCCTCCACCTCACAACCTTGCAGACCTTTCTCACACTTTGGTTATCTGTTTGTCACATCTTAGTCTTAAGTTATTTGGTTTCTTCTCACACAGCTGCAATTCCAGTGCTTTGGTTGCTATTTTTGACTTTTCCCAAACTTTTCCCAAAACAGTTCACACTGGAAAGCATCATGACACCAAGAATTCTCAGCTCACAAGCAGCAGAAGACACATATGATGAATTTTTAGTCATATTTGGAAAAAGAAACTGAGATCTTGGAGACAATACAGGAGTAGTATTGATTGTTAAGCTGACAGATCAACAGACAGCTTTGAGATGCTGAGTCTACGTGGTTGCACCAGGAGCATCATCATCATGGAGGAGCTCCAGAAGCACCTTCTCAACTAGTCCTAAAGCCATATCTGCTCACGCATGCAACAAGGCCAAAGCCCACTGGGGCCATAGAGGAACCATGTACAAATTCACCTCTAAAGGACTCCAAGCATGATGTGATTTGGGTTCAGCAGTTGCCCCTCTCTTTGATGTGAGAGGAGTGGAATCTGTTACTAGGGTGTTCCGTGGCTTGCCTACATGTCTCCTAATCTCCTTCAATCAGTGCAACTCTCTTTGTTTGAACCCATCAGTTTCTGGAATATGAATGGAAAAACAGCAATTGCCAGAGGTGCTGAAGCACTGCAATTTAGCTCTGGGTTGCTGGGCAGCAATATAAACTACTGTAATTTCAGGAGACCCATAGAGGAACCCTTCCCTAATTGAGCCTTTTTGCTTCAGCCACTAAGAGATGCTTATACAGAGGACAATGAGTCACTATAGGAAACATCAATATGAGAACTCACTGGGAAGGGACAAGACCGAGTTCAAACTGCCCACAAACTTACTGCAAATTTCAGCTCAGCAACAGCATTTCATAAAATCAATCTCCCCTAAAACATTTTGAAAGCTGTTGGTTTAAAAACAAAAAAACGTGAGGACACACAGAGGAAAATTAGCAATAGCAATCCTGTACTCTATCTCAGAAGGTGTTTTCTGGCTCAGGGAGAAAAGGTGAAGGAAGTTTGAAGCAGCCAAAGGAGCTCTTTGCCTACAACAAAACACAGGGTGAAGCCACGGCTCCTTCTCTGGACTTATGGTCAGAGTAGCACGTGATGTGGGAGCCCAGAGGGGTGGCTTTGGGGCAGGGCTGTGTCCCACCATCCTAGGAATCCTTTTGCTTTGAGTCTATGGGAGCAGAGGGTAGTAAGGATGTGTGATTGGAAGAGAGATGTGTGCTCACACCTCAGCCAGTACAGCTTGTCCTTTCTCCTTAATGCCAGCCCTGTTTCTTTGCACTCCTCTCACAACTCTAACCCCTGATATTCTTTCTTCTTGCCCCAGCTTCTGAAAACACTAATTAAAAGCCTCGCCCATCAGTCCCGGTCTGGGACCAGTTCATTCTACTTTGCAGGTGAATGACTTTTCAGTATTCATCAAGCTTCATTCTCTGGTGCTTGGTGACAATTTTATCTTCCTCTGGGGAAACAAAAGAAGGAGAGATGATGCTGCTGTAAAGAGATGCTAATCGCACTATGGGGATCTCCTGAAGAATTCGCAGAGCTCTTTGTTGCGGGGATGCCTGGTCTCCTTGTCCTCGGCTCTTTGTTTCTCCTCTGATTTCTGTAAGACGTTGTGTGGGCAGGAAGGGAGGGTAGAATTTATAAAGATATTGAAGGGCAAGGGAAGGACATTACTTAATATTGCAATGCAGAGATTGCTCCAAGCTCTTTTGAATTGGGTCTGCCTTTTTATTGCACCTGTGCTGTGCCAAACTGACAAGACAGGGATCTGCTCTCACCCCACATCAGTGGGGTGACTACTTTTGTTATTGTTCTGATTTCTGGTTTCTTTCTGGCTTGCAAAGAGTAGAAAATTGATTGGATGGGGCCTCTAAATGTCTGGGAGGCCCTGGCCATACATATGCATTTCTTCTTCTGGAGTTTGAGCAGAGCTTATTGAGTCTCCAGAGAATCACGTGGAGCCAGGTGTGGAAGGAAGATGCTTCTGAATGGTATCGACAGTGAATAGCAACTTCAGGTGACTGGTCTGTTGCAACACTGCCAGCAGTAGACACCACCTCCTAATGGCAAAACACAGAGGCCATGGTCTCCTCCTCCAATGCTGCATGCACAGCCTGAGGGCAGCTTTTCACAGCCTGTATGTCCACTATCTGCCTCTGTGCTCCCAAACACAGTCTAAGAGCCAGGTCACTTTCTGCTTGGGTCTTGGCTGCAGGGGACAACAGCTAGCTAGACTGCTAGTGGAAACCAAATATTGTGCCTGCAGTCCCTTCGAGGGCTGCTTTGCTATGTTCATCAACAGTGACTTCTTTAGATCCCTCAGTGACTTCTTTAGATCCTTCTTTCACCCTGCAGCTGAAGCTACACATACCTGGACTTGCCTTGGAAGTTGTCCCCAATGCCTAAGGAATGTATGTTCCCTCTTAACCAGTCTGGCATGTCCTGACAATGCCAGCTGTCTGCACAGCCTTTTGGCTTTGCATCCTATATTCCAGTACCTGCCACATCCTAGGGGTGCTCCGTGGGCTGGCAGCTTCGATGCCTTCAAAGAGTTAACTTCCCTCCAGACACTCTCAGCAGCACCCTGAGTGAAGTGACTTAAAACAGGGGCCAGCATATAGCAACAGAGAACAGACTGGAGCAAACCATATGCTTCTGCACAAGAATAACAGCATCATTAAAATCCTGAACCAAGAACTCAAAGGAGCATTTGAAGACTACATAGCAGCAGGTCCTGAATCCTAACTATCAGCTTCTTTCTCTTGAATTCTTTGCATGGGCTGAATGTGAAAGTCAAATTTGTACTCAATCACAGCAACTCACTTCCTCCTCAAGTGACTCTCCAGGCATGTACTCACCTCAGGAGTGAGATGTAGCCTAAAACAGCAGGGAAACAAACAGGTGAAACAACAGAGACTAAAAGAGTACGGCGTGCAGAGAGAGACACTCCCGTCACTGCTTAAACTTTTCTTATTTACAGCTACAGCATACATATGAAGATCTATAGCACTTATGCCCAAATAAATCCTCCCCTTGAGACAGGTGGCAGATATCCCCCTCCATTATTTACAGCCACTTCTCAGTGAAAACTGCAAGCTGTAAAATGCCCATACAGTGTTGAAGAGATTTATAGTCTTCCACTGCCTTGCCCTGCTGTGCTGCCTTTGGGGAGACATGGCAAATGGACTCCAAGGTGTTTGACAAAGATGAAGACTCATTTATTACTTGATGCTTTGGAGAGAAATATTTGTACGCAGCAGCCTACACGGGTGGCAAAGGTTAATCCTCTCCTCTCCTGTCAACTCAGCTTTCCATGAGTGAGGGGAAAGCAGTGTGTTGGTAAAGAGAGGCGGGAGGAAGGAGCAGCACCAGTGACCCATCTCACCCTGTGCCCTTTACAGTGCCAGAAGAGACTGGGGACTTCACTCTGTTGTTGACCTAATGACGCTTGATCTCAGTTTTTTCTTTCACGGGTTTTGGTCCTACAGGAGGGGAACTGATGTCTTCACTTCTCTGCAGCAGATGAGATGTCCTGAATCCTGCTGTTAGAGGCAAATTTTGGCTTGCAGGTCAAAAGCATCCATGACACCCAACACCCTGAAATCCCATTGTGATGAGCCTGTGGCACAGTGGGGCACAGGGCCATAAGGGCTTTTGGCAAATTTGTCTTCAAAGTGGACGTCAGAGTGTTTTATCCTAGGTTGGGACTCCACAAATACATGCCCTTGTCCTTCTCTGCTGACAATGCCAACCGTACTGCTCTCTCATCTCTAAAGGTGATCCCTGTGAGTGGGACTGAGGCAAAGAGCCAGTGTGGTGCCAGCAGGCTGCCTGCACACGGCCTTCTCTGGATAGAGACAAAGAGCTTCAATCTCCAGTGCTGTCAATAGAGTGCTTTTCAGCAGCACTAAATTCTTGCAAAAATTCGAACATGAAAACATAAAAATAAAAACACGGTGTAAAGAACACACAATAAAAATATAATACCAAATATATCACTTAACTAAAACCGCTGACCCAGCGGCTTTGATGTTAATACATTGTCTATAACAACATGGCATTCCAGCTGAATACTAACCGGCTGCAGAGCCCAAGCCCAGCCTTGCTTCAGAGGTTTCTGTTTTACTACCCTGATTCCTGCAGTCAGTCTTCCTCTCCTGGGGTTTATTAAGTCTCGTCCCCTGCCATGATCAACTAAGAGCTGTTTTCACTTTCTCCCCAGTGTTAATTAAGATGGGGTGGAGTAACCCCCACAAGACCCCCCAGAGGAGGAAGAGGAAAACTGAGCCCAGCACGATGGCAGGGTTTGATCAGTGGAGAGCTGTGTTAACAAGAGCCCTATGGATGAGAGAGGGATGAACAGTCGGTAGGGAAGGCAGGAACAGATGGTACTCAGCTACATGCAGCATGGTTCCTGGGGTCTGCAGGATATGCAAAAGCTCCTGCTCACTGCACAAGCTGCCTCATGACAGCACCAGTCACAGCCTCTGCAGAGCCATCTTGACCTGTTCCTCACATGTGGCATGGACGCACTCCAGAGAGGATCAGTCCTGCTTCAGCTAGCACAGAATCAGCCAGAAATCGTTGACCACTGTTTGATGGTAAGATACAGAGAAGTTCCTGTGCAGACCTGACACAAGGGTGGCAGCTATGTGCAGTAATTCAACACCCAGGTGCAGGCAAAAGACTGAGTGAAAGCCTGGGAGGAAACAAGACAGAAGGGGAGTCTCCAGCTGGGGACTGTTTTGAGCTGTGGCGCCTGCAGGAGTAATCTCTGTACCACACCAGAAGAGGTACCAGTTACTCCAAAAGAATCTGGTCCTTCTGTTGAGGGAGCCCCTGGTGTAGTCTAGTACAGAATTTCAGTCTCACCTACTGTGGTCCCTGCTGACTCCTGCCAGACATCACCGTCATCATGGCTAGCCCTCGCGAACAAAGATTTTGGGAAGGGGTCTACCCACATGGGTGTGCCCTTTCAGTCTGCACAGTGGATTTTTTAGGCAAGGCACAGCGTGGGCGAAACTGGCTGCACACTTTAATTCCGAAGGTTCATCTGCCATGGCCAAGCAAGCTTGGACGGTGACAGTGAAGTCCTCAGGACTAGAACCGACAGCATCCAGTTGGTATTCCCAGCAGCTCTCCCACCCAAGTACTGACCGGCCTGACCCTGCTTAGCTTCAGAGATCTGACAGGATGGGGCAAAGTGCTAGGTAAAGGGACAAGCATATCCTCTCTATGGGTTAGTGAAGTCCCTGCACTATGGCAGCACTTAAGGGGCAGAAACTGGAGCAGGAGATGAACTGGAGGGCTTAAACCTGGCGGCTTTCACTGTAGATGATCTGTAGTTGTTTCAACTACATTTAAAAAATGCAGTACCACCGGATGATGGTCCTGGGTGGCCCTGACTCAACTCACACTGCTTGCTCATACAGCAATTGCCAGAAAGACAGCTGGGGACTGCTTCCATCCTGAGCCTGTAAATCCACACCATGAGCAGCTCCAGCCACAGTCTGTCCTTGGATTTCAACAGGTGGAGTCATTCAGAGCAAAGTGATCCAAATTTTCCATTCCTGCAAGGTCATGGTGACCACTTTCTTTTCAAGGGAGAGCATCCCATCTGTGCATGGCTGCTTTCAGCTACAGAAGGCAGGTGGTCCCTTTTCTGTCCCTGGCTTAGCTAATATTTACTTCCATGCCCAACCTTCTTCCAAAATACGTTTGTATTCTCTCACATAAATCCTTAGATATGCATCAAGCAAAACTGTTATGTTCTGTGTCTGGACTACAGCTCCCTGGAACTTCTCCCTCAGCCACTTCCCTACTGCTGAAAGGAGGACTTGCCTTCATTTCTCCAGCTTCCTACTACTTCCCTGCATGGTACAGGCAGTGGTGCTGGGCTGAGGCTCATGGTAGGCAGTGAGAAATATGCCTGCTGTCTTTAATCACATGGCAGAGGTTAAGAGCAGGGCTGTAGCTGTGGCACGTGTTGGCAGCAATGCAGCCTCTTTGTGGCTCTCTGAGTATGGATGCCCAGCAAGGCTGGCCAGTGGGGAGAAGAAGGCATTGGTTAGCTGAGAAAAAGAAATTCTATTCTGAGTCAGTGGAGAAAGGACCCAACTTAACTTAAAATGAGAAAGGAAGCTAAGAGGCAGCCAGGGAGGCTAAATGCTACATATAATCTTGAGAGTCTGCCTTTTAAAATTTTTTTTGGCTACTTATTCATCATTGCAAGATGGTATTGGGTCTTGCTTTAATCTAGCTCTTGGCCACAAATTACTCAACCTAAAGCAAGCTTCTCTCCCACATTACTACATAATGTGCTGGAAAAGACCTGTAAAGCCCTTTGGTTCCTCCAGGAACCCCAAAGTATCCAGTGATGCTGCTGATTGACAGCAAGAGAATCAGAAGGAGGAGAAATGTTTCCCAGTAATGATTGATGAGTAGGGGAATTCCTCCAGTAAGCAAATCTGTCTACTAATTGGCATCAGGGAGTAGGAGAGACACCTCCCACAGTCTCTCATCAAGGGTGCTATGCCTGCACCTCTCACCCAGTCCTGGATCCAGCATTGCTTCCTGCAGCACCTCCTGAAGTTGCAGTCCCACTCCTTAGCCCATGTGTCTCTCAGACCTGCAGAGCATCAAAATGACCATCTCCCCTCTGCTCTCTCATGCTCTCTGCTCCTATCAGAAGTCCCAAAGAAGCATCATGCTCAGTTAGGGGCTCCAGCTTGCCTTGCCATTCATTTTCTGCAGTATCTTCCATTGGAAGCACTCACTAGTGTTAATTAAGGTTTTGAGGACCCAAGTCAGGCAGAAAGAAGAGAAAATGCTAAGAACAGCTAATTTCTTAAACTGCTCTCTGGCATCTTTTTAAACTTACCTCATGCAGCAAATTAAAAATGCTAATATATGGCCAATAAAAAAACCCCAAACCCTTTCTTCTCTGTAATTTCAATGAGCTGAATGGCTCTGTGCATCAATTAATGGTGGGAAATGAGATTTTCTCCATTGGGGAAGGACTAGGGTGAATGCACAAACCCCTAGGCTGGCTTCTGAAAAGGTTCATTCTCCAGAATGTCTTCAGCAAGACACGTGGGGCCATGCTGAGCTGCCCCTCTCACTTCTATAACTCTTACAGACTTATTACTCCTTGTTACCTTTTGTCTTAAGGCATACTGTAAGTCTGGATATGTAGATGGAGAGTCAGAGCAAGAACTGTCCCCTGTTTTTCAGAGCACTTGATTTCATCTGGCTTCTGCTTTTACAGCAGTAATTAACACAAAATTATAACAGGCACATGTAGGCACTACCCTTGTACTGCCTTCAGTTGTCTTTGCAGACATGATATCCATTATATTCCCAGCTGCTTGACAGCACCACTCGTGGCTGCAGCAATCTCAGCTTGTGCTTAGCTGGGATCACAGCACCTTCAAAAATTTAGACAGCAATTGGTCTCTGAAGGCCTTGCAGATCCTAGAGACAAAGGACAGGAAAATCTGCCCTCTTCCCTATCCACTCTCTGTCACTACAGGTTTGCAAATGAAAAATATATATACCCTGTTTTGCTCCAGTCAGAGATCTGAGTACCAGGCTCCTGCTACCCAAACAAGCAGTACAGTAGTAAAGAGGAGAGAGCAAGCTTTGGAGAAAGGACGGATATTAATGAAAACTGAATGATTTATCCAAAATACTAAACTGGCCAGAATAAAAAAGGCAGTGGACACCAGTTAGAAACCCTGTCTCGTATGTATCTGCATAGGGATGTAAGTGAATCAGAGGAGAGATGGATGAGAGGGCCTCTCACTCTCAGCAGACCACTCAAACATCAGGATGAATGGAAAACATATCAAAAATACTGCAGTCCAGCCATTGGATCTTCCATGCTATGCATCACTGTGTGATTGGTCCTGGAGCAAGAAGGGAGACTTTAGCCTGAAGAACAGAAAGCTCCAGAGAGACCTTATAGCACCTTCTAATGCCTAAAGGAGCTACAACAGAGCTGGAGAGGGACTCTTCACAAGAGCATGTAGTGATTGAACAAAGGGGAATGGCTTTAAACTGACAAAGGGCAGGCTTAAATTGTACATTAGGAAGAAATTCTTTACTATGAGATAGTGAGACACTGGCACAGGTTGCTCAGAGAAGTTGTGGATGCCTCATCCCTGAAGTGCTCAAGGCCAAGCTGGATGAAGGTTTGAGCAACAAGGGCTAGCAGAAGGTGTCCCTGTCCATGTCAGGGGGGTTTGAACCAGGTGATCTTTAAGATCCCTTCCAACACAAACCTTACATGATTCTGTGATTCTATGACTATGCTACTTCTACTAAATAGCATGAGCTTATTCCCATCTTGTACTGATGTCTACACCCTTTTCATTATTGTCTCCCAGTTGTCTTTTTCCAGAAATACCTCTCTGTGATATATGTCTTTGAGACCTTGCCCCAAGACAAGCACTCAGTTATATATGCAGTCCCAGATTATCCATTTTACAGGTCAGCTGGAACACCTGGGAGGTAAAAAGTCCAGGGAGCCTCAAGGAGGTCATGGACAGCATCACAGTCATATAGTTTGGCCTGTATCCAGTGGCTCTGCACTTAAAAGCTTTCAGCCAACTAAATGCAGTCTTGGAGCATCAGGAAGGTCTGAATAATAACTCTTGAGCATGGTTAATGAAACTTCTGAGTTTGATGTATTTCAGCCATGTTCCTTCCCCTTCTACTCTCCCATTGCTGCAGTGGAGCAGATGGGAAAGAGTACGAAAATTGCAAGTGGAAGCTTCTACTTTCCCTTTGAAATTGTCTTGACTTTTGAGTCCCTTAAGGGCTATGCGAATTTGTTGCACAGCAGGACCAGCCAAATGAACAGTGACACCTTCGTAATTGCACAAGGCAGGGAAGGCTGCTTGGCAAGAGCAGGGAGAGAGGACAGCAGGTTCCCAGGGCTCCAAGACCTCCTCCTTCCACTGTCACAGCAGAGGCAGAGGGAGCAAGGAGGTAAGGCAGTGCTGGAGAAGAGGAGGAATAGTTGGGGTTTGAGCTCTGCTTTCATGCACCAGGTGCTTCATGGTGTTCCAAGGCTGTTGTGGTCTGCATGGGTGGGTTCCTTCTCTGGGGCAATGTTAATAGAAGGGTCCCAGCTGGTGCTCCAGTTGGGTGGAGGCAGATTCCCAGTCAGCGATCCCCAGAACACAGTGAAAGAAAGGAAGAATCTGTACAGATTTGGGGGTGTGGAACAGTTCTCCTCATGGCCAATAGACAGAACCACCTTCCCTACACTTAAAACCTGACACGTTCAGTGCAGCACACTAAACACAACATACGGGCAGGTGTCCATGGGAGCAAAGCTAGCACCTAGTGCTGGAGTGCTGCCACAGACGATTGTCCTGCTGGTTTTTGCAGTTTTGTAGCACATACATTTCAGGACCAGCATTAGCTCCATTACACTCACAGATACACAGGGCAAAATGAAGGCAGGTGTACAGCTCCAGCTGTGCTCAGTAGAACAGACAGAGAAAAAACAGCACAAGTTTTGAGGACCTTGGTGAGCTACATGTCAGCAAATGATGACTGGGTGGTGAAGGCATTTGCCAGCACTGAGGGGCAGAATCATATGCAGTTTTCCAGTGGATGGTTGGAAATTATCTGAAAGCAGTGTCATTATGGCTGGTTTTGAAGATTCACCTTCATTCATGTTGGGACAGTGTGCTGTGTCCAGGCTTTGGAAACTTTGCAGTGATAGCTGGTGTCTAGATACTTGCCTTATTTCAGGTCACTCACAGACAGAGACTGTCCTAGGAGAAGTTGATTTTGATTTCTAGGGTTTCAGCTTTTCTTCTGTCACTACTCTCTAATCCTACACAGCAACACAGGTGTCACAGCCACCAGGACCATTTTGCTCAGCTAGGACAAGCTTGTATGGTGCTTATCAAGCTCTCCCTTTCCTCTGCTGCAGGTCAGTGCCTGAAACTTGTTGAGAAGACCAAGTGTCTGCATGAGTCCCCAAGGGGAGGTGATTGCACTGTAAGCTAGCTGGGCTATCAGCAGATGCAGCTGAGATCCCTAGGACCAGGGGCCAGGGAGGAGAGGACCCTGCTGCCCCAAGCAGTGTCCATGGGGAGTTAGAACAAAGACATCCAGGGCTATAAGCTCTTTATCTTACACAAACATTAAATTGAATTTAATACAAAGGGGGGGAAAATGAGATTTATATCTTCCAGATTCTGCTGGTCTGGGACACAAACTTAATTAGAACGACTGAAATGTCATCATCTCCTGGAGGAGGGTGAGCATCTTTTTACAAATACTGAGCATCTTTGTTGGATGCAATCACTGGCCAAATAAATGTAATCTGCTATTTCTTAAATGGCAATGTCTCATTGCAAAGAGTGGGGAAATGACCCTGTGGAAGAAGAAAAAACCTCTGTTCACCCTATAGTACATTTAGGGAAAATTATTAACCTGTCTTATCCTACCTGGACTCTAAATGGAATCCTGGATTTGATTGTTCTTTTGCAGCCACAGGAAGAGTTGGAAGCACAGCTTCTCC
This sequence comes from Sakesphorus luctuosus, assembly GCA_013396695.1. NCBI lineage: Eukaryota > Metazoa > Chordata > Aves > Passeriformes > Thamnophilidae > Sakesphorus > Sakesphorus luctuosus. The sequence goes on from VWZD01006116.1 coordinate 92,676, forward strand.
AAGCCATGCAGCTCCTGGCTGTGCAACAGCTGCAGGCAGGGCAGAGAGCATATGGAGGAACGCAGGTCTGTGCCTCTTGGTGCCTGCCTCAGCTGTGCAAAGCATGAGCTGAGCAGAGCTCCAGTGACAAGCAATGATCTTGTACTACTAGATACTCACATATCCAAAGGGCTTGTGAATTTTGAAAGTGATCGTTTAATCTAACAGGAGATGAACAGTCTGTCCTTGACATTTTCCAAATGGAGCAAGTGGTACCCGTATTTGCAGGACATCAGGACTGTGGTTCCCAAACTGGGAGCTGGTGTCTACAGCATGACAAGGATGTCACAGAAGATGACCTGTGGTTGTCCTTGGGAACTGTACTAGTCAATGTTTCTTCCTCTGGGGTACAAAGAGCCTTAAAACAACTTGCCTCTACCATGGGATAAGAGCCAAGGTCAGACTGTTCCCATGGAGCAGCCAGGTCATGGAGACATGTTTGTTCAGTGTTTTGTGGTTTCCATTCCAGCTCTGCTCCATTCACTGCAGCCTCTCACAGCACAGGGAATGTGCATGCAGGATGGAAAATCAGGAGGCTGGGGAGTGTGAGGTGGAAAGTAGAGATAGGATAGAAAGCAGGGGCTAAGAGAGGTGGAGCACTGTAGGAGACTCGAGGATGCAAACCACCCAGGGACTGGGACCTTTATTTAGGGAGATGTAAGAGTACAGAAGGAGAGATGGAGATGGAAATGGAGATTGGGATGGAGATGGAGAAGGATAGGGGCCAGATGAGTCTGTAAGACAGCCTCCAGATCTTTGTGACAGTTTGCATTATGTGAGTCCTGAGTTTTTCCTGCTCCTGTGGGTCAAAATATTTGAAGACGTGTGTGAGGAACAGTCAGACAGTGGTGATGGGAAACTCAGAAAGTTCAGGACTTTTCCAGTGATGCTTGATCCTGCCTCAGAGTGAGGTAAAGACTAGATTATGCCATGACATCACGCAGATCTGGCATGAACTCCTGGCTTTCAGGCAAGTTGGCAAAGCATATGATATATAAACTCCATGAAGAGATTTGCATTCAGAGAAAGAAGAGCCCTTTTTCCTAGCAGAACTTGCTGCTGGGCACTACTGCATGGTATCACCCAATTACCTGTCTAGATAAGGCAAGAGCAATCACATCTTATCACAGCAGGAGACACCATGGCAGATCCCTTGACATGGTGTGGCAAGGCAGTGCCTGAAAACTGATGGCTTCCACCAGCTGTGCCAGCTGTGCCAGCACTTTTCAGGGATGACCCTTGTTGTGCTCTTAGGACGGCAATGGGACCAGAAAGGACAACCCTTGAGTATGTTTGGAGCCTTTTACAAAGTTATTCACATCCTACCCCCAGGACTGTTAAACAGCCTCCCAGTGAATCCTAAGGAGTGGTAGAAGGCTGTGCCGGGAATGGTTGTGTAGTATCTTCCACATGGTATTTTCTGAAGGAATTTTGGGATAAATGGAGGCAAGCTCAGACTAAGCAGCCTTGGCTTGACCTCTCTCCAGGCCACTCTTTGACACAGCCTTAGAGATGATGGATCCTAATCTGCCTTGGTGGCAATCCAAGACCCAAGCCCTGGTATCTAGTCATTTTAAAAAGAAGGATGACCACAGGTCTATGCCAATGCAAGAACACAGTCTGGCCATGGCCATGAGCAAAAAGCCCTTTCCAGAGAGGTGTCAAGCTGAACAACACAAATAAGATGCTTCCAAGGAAGACTGGGGAGTACCTTGAGTGCTGCAACTTAACTAGGATGGGTCCTATGCCCCATGCACAACAGCAATGGCCTCTGCCCCAATATGGCCCACAAAGCACACTCTCCTTCTAGCTGAACCCCATTAAACTATCAATTTCTCAGTTTTCCCTCAATTACAGAGATCAATGACCCCTTAGCTCTGCTTTCCTCCATACATTTCCTGCTTCTTCCAAATGTGGAGCAGTTAATTGCAGTTCACTGCTCATACTAATGTTTCCTCCCTCTCTCACTTTCTCTCTCTCCTGTAATTTACTGACATTTCCTAAGCACGTTTAGGCTACATTGGCAGCTGGATTCTGCGATAAGATTTTTTGACATCTAGCGATGGTTGGTCGATAACATTTCTATCCCATAATGAACAGTGGAGGGGAACAGGGAGGGAAAGAGAGGACAGAGAGTGATCTTCAACAGTTAGGAGATGAGATCATTATCTTGTGGAAATATGGCAAAGGCAGAAGTGAGAGCAGAGAGGCGATGCTGTCATCACATCTGAGAACAACCCAATAATCACCTTCCACAGGGCAGGCATTGTTTGGTACAAACACAGGTGTCCCAGGGTGCTCTCTGCCTTCTTCTCCAGCTTCAGATTGGGATGTCTCAGAGAGGGAGTCCAATCACCTGGCAGGAAACAGCAAATGTGGCCAGGGAGGGAGAAATACTTTCTTTCCCTCCAGCCAGAGTATTGCTTGCTGTCGGCTCTGCCTGTGTGTTCCTGAGTGTCAGTGGGCAGCCAGCACACTGCTGGGGTTTCCTGGGCAGGGAGGGTAAAAGAGACTCTTCCCTCCTAGTAACCTGTGGGATCACATTTCCCTCTGTTCTTCTTTCTCTCTCAGCTGATCTGATTTAAGACCATCTCTGCACTGACAGACCTGTACTGGTAAATTGCAGCCTGGCTGGTGAGTTCAGTGAGGACTGAGAGAACAGGGTGCAAAGCTCTTTGTTCTAGGCACCATCCAAGAAAGTCAAGGCTGCAAAGCGTCACAATTTTTGTGATTAGTAATCAAAACCCAATTGCATTTGACGTGAGGTGGTAAGACTTCAGAGTCCTCCACTAACACAAAACCACAGAATTATAGAAATGTAGAATAGTTTTGGTTAGAAAGAACATTTTAAAGGCTATCCAGTCCAACCACTCAGCAGTGAGCAAGGACATCATCTACTCAATCATGTTGCTCAGAGCACGCTCCATCCTAGTCTTGAATCTTTCCAGGGATGGGACATCCACCGCCTCTCTGGGCAACAGGTGGCACTGTTTTGCCACCATCATTGAAAAAAACTTCTTTCTTGTACATAATCTAAATTGAACCTTCCTCAGTTTAAAATCACTACCCCTTGTCCTTTCACACTGTGTGAGGTGACTTGCTGTTTGGAGTTTGACTTGGCTTGAGGGTCTATTCAAAAAACAGGCTGAATGCACCTAGGTACAAATGCTGTCTCTGAAAAAGAGTCCAAGGCACTTAGCACAAATACTCTTGTGAGGGTTGGGAAGATGAATAAGAGGTTGTGTTCTGGCTGTGACAAAGTCACTGTGTGTGGAGTTGGCATGAGGACTCTCTTAGCCTGTCTTTTGTCTTTCAGGCAGCAAAGAAATGATGCTTCCTATTCAGGAAGCTCCTTTGGTCAAGAGTTGACTATTCCCTGGCTCTCTGGCATGCTAGAGTTTTTACCTGAGCTCCTAACCTGACATTTTTCATCAAATATCAAAGCTAGAAGTGCTTCAATGACTTTGAGTTTGTGGCATAGGTCGTGCTGCTGTGAGAGCCTCACTGGGCATTGATCGATGCCCTCAGCACTGTGGGATAAAACTGCAGCAGTAACCTGGACTGGACAGGAAGGTTCCACCACTCTGAGAAGTGCATGGTTCTTGATGCTCACATGGAACGATGTGAGATGAGACAACACACTGCTTCTGACTCCATTCCCATTCAGATCTTCAGCTGGAGTATATCAGCTGAGAACCATAGCATGAAGAGAGACTTACCAGGCATGTAGGCATCTGCCTGTCACTGGCTAATGGCATTGCAGCCTTTTGCAGTCACAAATACAGTGATGGAGTTAGTGAACAGAGAACTGCTCACTGCTAAGGAAGTTCCAGTACACCAGATTTCCACCAGCAGGGATGATATGCTGAGGAAGCATTACTACCTAGTTGTCCTACTGTATTTGTTTGAGGTGGATGCTTCTGACTGCTTTCAGACACTTCTGGTGAGCCTCACTATGGTGATCCCTATCATTTACCCCATGACAGTGCCATCATCTTTACTGGCTACAGAGAGAGTGGAAAGAAATTACACATCTTGTTAAGGAGCCGAGCGGAAATGGAAATGGGGTAAGGCTGGACCTGGGTCTCTTCCACTGCCTTCCACATCTAGCAAGTGAAACTGGGCTCAGTCATCCAGTTATGGAGGGGCTCAGGACCAAGTTTCCCCTCTAGACTCCCTGTTTCTACCCCATTCATGGATTCTTTTATGCCATTCTTTTCATCCTTGGAGTCTAAGTGATGCTTAGCTCTGCTTCTGCCCATGATATATCCCCAGCCCACCCCAAATTTATACCAAAGACAGTAAGAACAGGCAGCAAGGGTCAGAAACAACCTCCTCCTCCAAAATATACCCTCTGCCACTTCTCACTAGTGAAAATTCTAGAGAGAAACACAAGAGACAGGGCCCATATGGCCATATCCTCCCCACTCCCACACCTCTCAAGATGGTATCTTTGCCCTTAATACTCTTGATGGGATTTTTTTTTTCACTCATGTTGCTTAATTGCTTTTGGAGACAGTTGAAACTCTTGTCATCTACAAGATCTGCTGGCAACAAGGTCCACAATTTAAACACATACTGGGGGTGCGGGCAGAAGCATTCTTTTGTGTTCATTTTAAATCCATTGCCCGGTGAATTCCCTGGATGCTTCTTTGCCCTTATGTTGCAAGCAACAACAAAAAGAAATACTTCATCTGCCACGCTCTTTTAACCTGTCAGGTTATTCCCAACATCTCCATTCAGCTTTTTCACTGAGCTGCAGGATCCTAACCGATTTAGTCACTTTGTGTCCAGAGCTGTTACGTGCCTCTGATCAGGCCTGTCACCTTTCCCTCCGCTGCTTCCAGCTCTGTGCCTTGTCTGAGACAGAGGTTAAGGCCACACAGCAAACCCAAGATGCTGCCTCACTGTGGTCTGTGTGACTTCTCAGACGTCTTCTCCATTCGTCCCCCAACAGGGCACAACTGTCTGTTTGCTTATTTGGCTGCTAATGAACAGGAGGCTGAGACGTCTGTAACTCTGTCCACACCAAATCCACTTTCAGGAGAATAATAGCTTGTTCTCTGTCAGAGCTTTGTGAAACTGTTTTGGTTTCTTCCCCAGGTACATCACTTTGCATTTGCAGGATCCACACGGAGCCAGTGGAGCTACAGGCTACTCACTGCAACCACCATAAATTATTCAAGTCACAGTGTGGAAGCAATAACCTGATTCTGCACAGGGTTCCTGCACCCCAAATCAGGCAGCTCAAGTGGGGCAGGGCTTGCTCTAGGCTGTTAAAATACTAATGTCTCTGCTGTTTCCTGACCTGGCTTTTAAGGATGTCTGAAGACACTCTCCTCAAACCTGCTGCTGTCTTTCCCGAAGACAAAAAGCCTCTGCTTCCTCAGTACAGCCTTTCTTCCTCTTCCTCTTCCGACTGCTCTTAGTTTGGTCCCTCATTTACTGGATCAAGGAAAGAGGAGCATCCCATATGTTCTTACCAATCCATCCAGAAAAAAATAATTGGATTTCAGGCTGACAGGACTCAGAAAAGACTATTTTATTTGACTGAGAAACATAACCACATGCCTCAGACTAATGAAGAATTACCTGTTGAGAGCCAGAAATGAGGTAGAGTAGCTGCTGGATGCTCTGTTTGGTTGTTAATATCATCCAACTTTTAAAACTCCTTAGTTATCAGATTCTGCAGATCAGCTTAAAAAAGAATTGCAAGATCTAAAAAATGGGAAACATTTGCTCTTTGCTATATTAGGAATACATTGCCCAGCTTTTCTCTGCAACTATGACAGCAAAGACTATACCCTAGATACTGAAAAAAAACAAGCTGAAATTTCCTCGAAATAGCCAATTTCCAGCGTGGGGAGGGCTTAAAAAATTAACAAGTAAGATTTATTAAATTCTTAAATGTCAACTGTGGATTGTCTTTTCATCTCTACAGTTATCAGAATAGCAGGAGAGAAGGAAGTAACATCGAAGGAAGGATTTTTCTGAAGGTGCTTGTGCTGAGGATGCTCCAAGAATGGGACATCTGATTTTTGTGTTTTCCTCAGATGGGAAAAGGAACTCAAAGGCATTTCTTCACAGTCCTCCCAGCAGAGGGAACTATTGGTCCTTGAAGGAGGCAGGTCATGTGGAAGCTGGGAGGTTTTGCAGAACTTCAGAACACAGGTAGAGGGGTAGCTGCAGTCTGCATTGGGGGTCACAGACTGGTTGTTCATGTGCTGAGGTGGTAGGAGATGTTTGCAAGCTCATAGGGCTGCTTCCATCCTCTGAATAAGAGTCCATGCAGCAAAGGCCAAGATCATCCTGGTCTTGGGTAGGGTGATGGTAGCTTCTGCTCCCAATCTTAGTCACCTCCTGCACAAAGTTGATACTATTCTTCTCTCTACTCACACATTCCTGTAGACAAGGGGGAAATGGATGCTCTATCTCTCCACTAGCACAGCCCCTGTCTGTACAAACCCTGCCAGGATTTTCCCTCCAATGTCCAAAGCCCATGCTAGAGGTGTTTTTCTCCCAAAACTAAAGGGGCATCATAAGCTGGACTGCTGCACCTGTGATATAACCTCATTTTTATTAAGAAGCATGACAAAAAAGCTGACAGCAAAAATCAACCAAATAAACCTCAAAATCTATAAGGGAAAAGCTGTATTTAAGGCAGCAATATAAAAAAACCACCAAATTTGAGGTTGCTGGAGCACCTTATTTCTTCCTCTTCCCACTTGTGCCATCTTTATTGCGACTCAAACTTACCATTTCTTATAGGTCCCCATATCTCATTTAATCTAGGTGGTAGGTGTGTGAAGAGGATAAATTAGAATTACCCAGATAACCATGAATTTCTTTTTTTCCCAGTTTTTGCTAGCTTGACCTGAGGGATTTACTTCTCAGAGCCGTGTTTATGTGATGCCACTGTGTCTGTACACGCAGCTGGATGCACACACAAAAACACACACAAACACACACATGCTGTGGTCACGTTTGTGATGTAGGCAGTGGGTCTGCAGGGAGGTAAGTGACTCCCAAAGAGCAGATTCCACCTCTCTTCACAGGCACGTGAAAACGCTCAGTGCGCTTCAAGCACTAGCAAATGGCTAATGAGTGGAGGAAACTGGTGTTTTATTGTGCAGTATAATAGGATAGCAGAGCAAAACACAATAAAAGGCAGACAACCATATCCCTGCAACATAAACGTGGCTGGGCTTTGGAGCACTTGGGGTCTATTACACGAAACATCGTGGCCTGGGGAAGGCAGAGGATTTCTGCTCCATTTACTGACGTTAAGCAGGGCTGCTGCTAGTATAGGTCCACCCTGTTACAGCCACCTGGCAGGCTCTGTTGCAAGTTGGCTCTTCCTGAGATATCCCTGGTGCTGTTTCAGGATATCTACACAGGAGAGCTGGATGCTCCTGTATAGATGCCACAACAGTTAAGCCCACTCCTTCCCAGTATAGCTGCCTGTTGGGTTTTCTTTTAGCATGGCTTTCATGTTGCTCCCTTTTCTTGTTTTTCGAGTCCCCAGATATAGTCCAGCCCCAGTGGCTCAAGGTTCTTCAGACAGCCAGTACAACCCGAGCACCTGTGCTCTTGCAGGGTCATGGCTTGCTTTGACTTCTTACCAGCCTGTTTCAAAAGATGAATGAGCCTTGTTAACCAGCAAGTGGCACTAGGGAGGGGACTAGGCCCTAACATACATGCCCAGAAGGAAGAAATTGGGTTGTCTTCTTCAAATTGCTTTGAAGCCTTGTAGTGTATGTCACACCTTGGAGAGGGAGATTCAGAACTCTGCAATTAACGCTGATTTGTTAGCATTCACTAGGCATATATTGTTCCAGAGTTGAAGCTCTGGACTCATTCAGACTGTGCTATCCAGCATCCCCATGAGCAAAACCTTTTTTCTTGTTTCTTTTCCCAGCCTTGTGCAAGCTTTTTCCTTCTTCTGGCTATTCCTCCTCCGATGCTGGGCTCTGGGCTAGGCTTAGTTGCTGATGGTCCTTGACGCCTTCATCAAAGATGCAGAAGGTGAGTCCTCAGGTGCAAATGAGCCCGCCAGAGCACAGGTGACCTGAGCTGGGGAATTTGGGCTTGTTTCACTGCAAGACCTGCCCATGGCTCTGCAAGTAGTGCAGATGGGGTGCTCTGTTGAGATAAACTTCACATCCCCAAGTTGCTTTCTTCCTCCTCCAGCCACTCCTGCTGCAGAACAGCCCCAGCCTTGGTAACTGCTCCCTACTCAAAAAACATCCCTCTGGTCATCTTTACCAGCACTCTAAACTTTTTCCAGCTTCACTTCAATGAAAGATGAGGAACAGAGCAACACCCTATGCTGCAAGCAAAGATTTATGTGGCTTTGTTCCACACCATAATGGCATGGCAGATCCTTCCTAATAATTCCTGCCTCTTGCTTTGAAATTTTCATCATCACAGTTCACCAAGTTGACAATTCACAGAGGTGTCTGTGCCTTCATGATTTTTTTCTGTGTGGCAAAGCCTTGTTCAGAGCAAAGCAAGTGCTTGGAAAACCTAAGAAAGCCTTTTTAATACAAACTTTTTTCCATAGGCTGATGGAGCAGCGAAAGTGACTTGTGAGAAACACCTGCTCTATAATACACGTAAGTACATGCTTCAGAGCATGTCCTCTCTTCCTGCCACGCCTGCATTCCCCACAGCTGTGTTTCACCCATCACTGCTCCAGTCTGCTAGCACAAACCTTCCCAGCAGGATAAAGCCTGAAATTAGTTGGATGTTGCTCTTGTATTTTTGCCTCCCTGGAAAGCAGTAAGTTCTGTACACGGGTCAGCACATGTGTGTGGATGTGCAAGAAGGCAGTGGAACAGGGATTGTGATGCTAACTGTAGAAAGGTAGCTTTTGATCAGGGCTTCTTGGTGCAAAGTGCCCCATTGAGAAGCAAGAGCCATGCTGGGAAAGACATCAGTGTTCTGCAAGACAGCCATGGCATAGGAAGCCCAGGGAAGAAAATAGGGGTAATTTCTGCCTCTCACCCCCCACAGTGCTATTCTCAACCACTCCAGTGGTTAACATCTCACACAGTGTTGTCCAGAGCCTGTCTCTGCGCCCTTGCTGTATGTTGAAAAGTTGTCTTAGAGAAGCACAACTCCATACATGATACCTGAAGTCAATGGACTATGGTTTAAAGTCATGAATCCTCAAAAAAACCCCCAAAAAAGCCCCCAACAAAAAAAACCCCAAACTAAAACCCACAACCTGCTAGCACGTATGGATGTGGAGGTAGGGCTGTTGGGAGAGCTACATGATGGCATCAGCTCTAGCATTTGATTGCTGAAGTATTTGGGGAGGTGGCTGTCCAGAAGACCTGTAGTGAAAGGAAACAGGATGCCCTGGAGATGAGGATGTGGGCAGCTCAGTGGTGCGTAGATAGGGAATGGCACCTAACAGGTTAATAAGGCAAAGTCCTGCCTATATATAACCACCGTGCTGCAGGGTGGTTAGGCCAAGTCCCCAGCAGGTCATTCTGGTCCTGACCTGACCCAGTCACAAAGACACGAATAGCCATCTGTGAGTTTTTGGTGTGGAAAATATTACTAATTAAAATTAAAAAAAGGAGAAAGCAAAACATCTGTACTCGGCAGCATCTGTCATTCTTGCTTCTTCAGGGCATCGTGCTCGGAAACTTTAAAAGAAGAAGGTATTTTTAGTTTGAAAAAAAATAAAAGCACAATTTTAAAATTAAAAAAAAAAAGGCCCAACTTTCCTTTTTTTCCCCATTGCTGCCTGTGCAGCCAAGGAGAAGCTCTCTAAGCTCCTGCCAAGGAATCAAGCATGGGAAGGGAGTGGGTGTGCAGGAGGGCAGGAATGGCAGTCCTGCCCCTTCACGTCGAGACCTGGATTTCTTCTTCAAAAAGGAGGGGAGCAGGAATAAGACCTGACTCCAGGGTTGCCTCTGCCATCAACCCACTGAGGTGTCACATGCATTAACCACAATGTTTTGTTAATTAGGACTGGGCTGGGTGGAGGCAGGGGGAAGCAAATTGGGCAACTTTAAGATGTCTTCCCTGCTGGCATATTGGAAGAAAATAAATAGTTGTCCATGGCAAGTCAGTGAGAGACAATGTCAGTTTAATTTGGTGAAAAATACCAAGGAAGGCAGTCAAGAAAGCAGCTGACACCAAATGACGGTCAGGCACGCAGGTGGTCACAGCCCCTAGCTCAGCCCCAAGGTGTTCCCAAGGTGCTCCCCTCTGTTCTCTCACTCCATGTCCCCATCCTACAGACATCCAGAGCCTGGTCTTCAGCCTCCATCCAGCAGTGCCCCTGTCCTAGAGGGCACTACCTCCAGCCTCCAGAGCTTTGGGAAACAGGAAACAGAAGCCAAATGCTTGCCTAAACATCGCTCATCTCCCCCACTTATGAAGGTGTCCTTGCCCTCCTCTCCCTCACCCTATAGCCCTTCCTGCCTGCTGGTAAAGCCTCATGCTTTGAGGTTGGAGGGTGACTGCTCCAGGGCTAGCCCCAGACGCATTCTGCAGATCAGTTTATTCCAGCAGCATCTGGGATGAGCTAGCTGAGAAATGGCAAGGCTTTTCTAAAGGGCAGCAGAATTGTTTGTAGTTTTTCTCATGAATATTTTCTAGATTTTTAGCTGGTGGTAAAATTACCCCAGGGCTTGTGTGGTTGCCTGCTTTAATTGAGAGAATTTTGCAGTTATTAATTGGAAACCTGAAAGATTGTGAATGGAGCAGAATTCTTTGTTTGGAGGGCTGTGACTGCAGTAAATATAGAAAGCCCAAGAGGACAGAGTGAACAGGGAGATTTGGAGTGGTTTGTAATACCACTGAGTGCTGCAGAATGTTGGCCAATGAAGCAGATCTATGCATTGTCCAGGCTCTCCTTTACACCATGGATCACTCACCTTCCAGGAATTTTATCCATGATGGTGGCACTGACCTCTGAGAGTAGACTCATCATTTTTTGGCTGCTGCCAATAGTAAGGCCAGTCACCCCATCTCTCCATTCACAGCAAACTTAAAGCTAGGGAGATCCAAGTGGGAAATGCCAGGATTTATTCCATAGTCAGGCATGGCATAGGCTTCTTTTTACCCATGGATGAGCCTTTCTTTATATGGTAGGCTCAAAACAAATAATTTCTAAAGTAACTTGAAATGTGTAACACATTTTAGTACCTATTTAGGTGTCTACATGTGCATTGGAGACTGAGTGGCACTTTGGAAACCTCATACAGCTGTTCTCTTCCTGGGAGCAGATGCCTTCATCTGCTAAGCACAGTGGAGAGGTCTCTCCTGCCCTGTTGCCCTCACCGTAGTAACATGCCTTTGCCCTGTGTCTTGCCCATCAGCCATACCACAGCCATATTTGCAACAGACTAGGGAGTTGGTCTGGAAGAGAAATGTGATGTCTTGGGAGAGAGTATCTCAACTACTATTACCCCCAAAAGACAGACCTGCAGCAACAGGACTCTGGGTGTCCTAAAGCAAGATGCAGTTTGCCTCTCTAAAATTGGTGGGGAAATGAGAATAATTCCAGGTGTGGGTGATGAACAACCGTGGGAGAATGCAGGGCAATCTGTGACTCGGAAAGCCTCTGCACTTCCCAGACAGATGGCACTTGGCAGGGGCTGCTGTTGTGCTGCTTGTGTTTGAAGCCTGGTTTGCTTTTCTAGGGGAGGATAACCCACAAAAGTTGTCAATACTCCCAGCACCAAATTCTCCCTAATATCAATGCACAGCTCTGCCCAGAGCCTGAGGATGAGCATTTTGGGCAGCAAGTGCAGGTTTGTAATTGTAGGGGCACTTGGGAACACATTGAGCACGGGCAAGGAAGGGACACATGTCAAGTGCTGGAGGGGAAGAACACGAGTTGTTTAGTCCCTATTTCTCAATAACTCACGTGGAGGGCAGCTGCTGTTTGGAAGGTTTCGGGATTTTGATTATTTTCCAGAGGGTTTCCAAGTCTGCCTGCCCAAGGATCTGGGATGTGCCAGGCGTGCATGGGCACGTGTGTGTGCAGGAGAAGCGTCCCCATGAATGCGGAGCTGCCGCGGGGACAGGAGCACAGCCCCGCGTTGCCTCAGCTGCAGCCTATTAGCTGACCATGCTCTCTGCTCCTAAATCATTTCCTGAAGGGCTTTTTTTGAAACCAAAAAGAAAAAAATTCGCCCTCAAGATGGTGGAGGGGGTGGGGGGGAAAAGTGGTGAAAAGTTCAAACACAGCCTGATGTCCCGGAGATGCTTTCATGCCCGGCTTCATCAGCAAGGAGCCCTGTTCGGGTGTGCGAAAGGTAACGCTGAGCACTGGCAAACCCGCCGCTCCGCGGGGGTGGGAGCCCAGGGACCCAGACTGAAGCTTTTGTCTTTTTTTTTTTCCCTGCTTGTGACTTTTTAGCAGTCCTTAGGGGACATTCCAAGTATGTGGCCAGGCATGGAGATAGTTTAAAACACATTAAGTTCACGGACAAGGTGTCATTAGGGCTTCTTTGCAGGGGGAGAGAGGGAGGAATTATTTGAAGTTCATTTGCCCAGAGGGAGTGCTCTCTGAAGAGGAATGGTTTCGGGGCACGGCTGGTCTGTTTCAGGTTTTTTGCTCTTCCTGCGACTTCGAAGAGCTGTTTCTTTTGAAGACATCAGTTGTTACCGTGCAGGACGGGACAGGGAACAGAAAGCATCAAGAGTATTTCGTCTACCCTGCCTTTTAAAGTTTCTCCCCAGACTGTCTAGGAGAGCAGGTCGGAGCCCCAGAGTCCTGTTTCGTGGGAAATATCAACCTCTTTGTTGTTGTTTTTCCAACTAGGAAGGAAAAATGTAAATTTCTGGTCAAGCAAACATTCCTCAGGGCTGTTCTGGAAAATTGAAGCGACACTTTCTCAGCATTTTTGTTATATTAAAATTTTGCATGCAAATTGGGTGTGTGATATATATTACATAACATATTGTGACTGAATTGCAAGATAATATAAGGTATAAATCTAAACTTTCAATTAAATGGTTTCCTCTAAATATATTACCAAAATGATACCTTTCTGGCAAAACGTTTGGATTCTACTGAAACAGTTTCTTCTTTTGTTTTGGAAAACTTGCCTGTTGCAAACAAATCTGAGCCATCCGCAGGCATAGTCCCAAGCCAAGCCTGCCCTTCCTCGGGGCCATCTTTCCATCAGGACCATCTCATTTGTGAATAATGGGCTCCTTCCACTGCTCCCTGCACAGATTTTGGAAGAGCTTCCTCGTGGCAGGGGCTGGATTTTTACCGTGTCTGCTGAGCTCTAGTTTCGTCTTGATACCAGTCACTCACTTTCTGGGGGAGGCAGGAGAAAATTGGCTGGACCTGGAACAGCTTCTCTTTTTTCCTCTGTACTAAGTCTGCAGTAAGTCCTATATTAGAGCTGGGGTTTGATTTGGTTTTTTTGTTTTTGGTTTTGGTTTTTTTTTTGTTGGCTGGTGCTTTTTTTTTTCTCCCTTTTCTTTTAGTGCTGTTGTTCATTTGAGAAATGATGCAAGCAAACTTTTCCAAATCCTCACAAGCAGAAATGCTACTTCCATTCATGTACTAAAGTGTGTTCTGGGTACTGAGGAAGATGAGGAAGGTGGGTAAGCCTGGGCTGGCAGTCACTGGTTGTACAGGAAAGGCTGGTGGAAGCCCGGTAGACTTAGCAAGAGTTGATTCAGTTCATTACATGGCCTGATGGTCACTCAGGAAGCTGAGAGTCCGGCCGGCCCTCCCGGACAGTGAGACCTTGCTCTACCCTGTGAGGGTGGGGCACAAGGCACCACCTCAGCAGTTCTTTCTCATGTCTGTGCCTTCCTCAGGACTAACTCTGTATTAAGGAGGTCCACAGGGACTCATAGCTACTCCCACCATTTTGCATCAGCCCTATATGAGAAGGAAAACAAAGGGATGGCCTGGGGGACACCAGCAGGTTGTGCTTGCTCCTGTCTCTGGACAGAGCTGGCCAGTGGCTGGCACAAGCTCCCACGGCACATACAGCAAGGTCCTTATGGGCTTGTAGCCTCACCAGCACCCAGGGTGGACTGCATTGAGCTCAGGGCTGTCATAGTGCAGGCTGGTGGCACTACTGTGACTTACCTCAGCAATGGGCTCCCCTATAGCGATGTCCAGGTGCCTGGAAATAACCCTGGTACGTGTGAAACCTCGACAAGAGACAAGGGTGGACTGTTTTGCTCTGTAGCTAATCACAAGCGAAGAAAAGCAGACATGGAGTGATTTCTGAAGTTCCAAGACACAAGCAATTTCTCCAGCACTTTAAGAAGGAAAAAAGCAGCTTCTGAAGGCACAGCCGACTTTGGATTTACATTGCACACAAGACAGACCATAACCGCTGCAAATCTGCCTCAGGAGCTACATAAACCTGAGCATCCCAGGCTAGTACTACACTTGTCTCTACACTTTGGTGAACCTGGAGGGACATGATTCCATGGGGAAGATACTTGTGCGGGCTGCAGCATGGAGCAAAAGTCCAGCTACTGTGGAGCAGCTGCAGAGCTCAAGAGTTGCCTCACTGCATCAAGAAGCCTCCCAGTTTCCAAAAAACCTCTCCCTCCTGTCTGTGACCTCATTGGTGACACAGACAGTATATGAGGCAGGGCTACAAGGGCAATCAAACTGAATTTAAAAAGCTGTTTCCTTAAATATGAGCAGAAACTGAGGAAACCGGAGTTACCTTTGTATGGAGCGTGGGATGGTTTGGGTAGGTTTATTTTTTCATGACAGTGATTGCAGTGAAGACTGCAGGAGACATTCTGTCCTTAGCCTTGTTTTTTGTTCTCTAAAGAAGTCACCAAATCGTCAGATTAAATCCAGGGCAGGGTAAAATGTCCCTACAAAGCTGAAATCGAGTGGGGCAGGACTGAGTCCCAGCTCTGTGGGAAGGAGAGGTGTTAGCACTGCTCCAGGAGGGCACTGATTGAAAAATAAAATCTCTCAATCTTTAAAAATGTCTTTGTAACAGTAAAGAAGGTGGCAGGAGGACTGTCTGGGAACAAGCTGGCTGTGATCAAAGCCTCACCTAGAAGCTGTTAACTGCAAAATGATGCTTTGATGATGTGTTACCTGTACAGCAGCTGGCAGGGGCCCTCTGGAGCAGGCGTCACCACCAGCTCTGCAGCACCTGCACTGCAACAGCGTTGTTCTTGGTGGGGCAGACTCTGCTGGGAAAGAGACTATTCAAACCACAGCCTGGTGTCCATAGCTGAAACAGACCTGGCAGCTAAGAAGATTCAGACCACAAATGGTGCTCTGTAAGGCTATACAAGATCCCCAGTCTGTACTGCTGCAGCCAGTCTTGTTGGGGCAGATGCTAACAGGACAAGGTGAATGATGTTAATTAACTCCATCTGTTTCTAAAGCGGGATGGTTAAAATTGTTTTCCCATCTCTGCGCAGCATAGTCTGGGGAGAGCATCTGCTCTGAAGGGCTTGCAGTGAAACCATGGGGTGAGACAGTGGGTGGAGGCAGAGAAGATATTCTCTGAAAACAGAGATACAAAAGATATTCTATTCGCTGGGAATAGAATCACAGAATCACAGAATGTTTTAGGTTCGAAGGGAACTTAAAGATCATCCAGTCACAAGCCCCCTGCCATGTGCAGGGATGCTTTCCAAAATAATGTAATAAGACAATTACCTGCACATAGAGGAAGAGGGTGGTGTGACAATTCAAGTATCTAGGCAGGACCAGAGTTCAAGGGAAATTTAACATCTTCTATCAAACTAACTATGTTTTTGGGACACACCAAACCTCTTTCAGGTCTCAAATAGAAAGAACAAACTTCAAAATGAAATGCAAATGGAGAAGCATGTCCAGAAGTTTAATTGAACTTGTTAATCAGCTAGACAGCTGGAGTGAAGGAGAAGCTGATACATGAGCATAGGAGAGAGTCTGTCCTCTGTCCCACCAAGTTAATGGTGCAGGAGCACAGACAGGTCACCAGAGTGCACTAGATTGATTTTTAAAAAGTAGAAAAAAATCAGGCAAGTTACCCATTCACCTGCCCTGTTTTGACTACAGGTCCCCTGGTTCTGCTGGTGCAGCTCTCATCTCCACTGCGTGTGAGCAATCATGGTACTGAGGAAGTGGCTGCATCCTGAGGAACTGCAGGGTTGACCTGGACTAGGAGGAGTACCCTCAGAGATGGCCTTGATGAGCTTCCTAGACATGTCAGAGGTAACCAGAGATGAGAGTTTTCCTTTCTACTGAAATTCGTGGTATTTCTACAGCAGAGACATCACCAGAGATCTCACTGAGCTGTTGCTTTGGGGAAAATGTGCTGCAGGAAATCAGGAAACCACCTGCACACTGAGAGCCCATTTGGGGATCACAGCCACAGGGCTGCTTCTTGGGGGCTGAAGAGGGATTTGTGCCTGGCATCACAGACAGAAATAAGCATGTCTGCCCCCATGGTGGGAGAACAGGAACTGGCAGCTGTAAATACCAGCAGTGCAGGCTCCCGAGGGGGGATTATGTTCAAAAGCTCCAGTCCTGAAAAGCCTGACAGTCTCATTTTCACATTTTTTATTCACTACAGAAGAAAACTTTCAGTTTTCCCAGCCTGAAGCACTCTGCTTTAACTTCCTGAAATCACCCCAAGTGACTGAAGCTGGGTTAGCATCTCCTTGGAGCTGGACATTGCTTTGAGGGTGTTTTCCTTCATGAGCTCAATGCCTATTGCTTCATCTTCCAGTGCCTTCCTTGGTCATTGAGAAGCTTGTCTGGAGGAGTAAGTGATGAAGAATGTGACATTTTTGGGCGAAACTCCCATAGGAGAGGCTAATTCACCAGTTCAAGAAAATGCAATTCCCTGTGGGACCACACTGGTAGATTTACAATTCCTCATCCCTTTTGCACAGCAGGAAAAGTTGCATGACAACAGCTTGCCAACCTTGAGATGCAAATACCTGGCATTTCTGGAGTTAGCAGAGGGCAGAGCTTTGTGCTGGGACTCTGGTAGCAGCAGCGGTGTGTGACTGGCAGAAACTGATTTGAATAATTGGGTGTCACGTCTCTATTTTTCTTTCAGTTTAACTACATGTGCAATTAATTAAAATAATAACCTAAACGGTCTCCTGCTGGGGTTGTGTTTGCTGCTTCACTTCAGTCTGCCATCAGCACTGCTGAAAGAGTTTTATCGAGAGTCGCTTCTTGCTGAGAGGAGCTCAAGCAGAGAAAGGCTTTCCCAGCAGAGAAACCTTTAATGCTTGTGGCATCTGCGCTCTCCCCACCCATTTTGTCTGGGTGGTGGATAGACAATAAGTAGGGATTTAATAATGTATCACTTTCTATATCCTCTGCCTGTCCCACACTTTGCCTGACGTGGGGAATTGCCTTGTCCATGTTATGGGATATGTGCTCCCTGGCATACAAGGCAGCCTGGTAATACTGCAAAACTGCTTGTGGGGAGTGCTTTCAAATCAGGATCCACCCAAGTGTAAGCACAGAATAGCCCTGTGTATATCTGATGACAGAGACAAGGTACAGAACACACAAGTTGCACTGCCGAGAGTTGCCCCACGATGATACCATAAAGGGTCAGCATGCCCAAGACTCCAGGCACGGAAGTTTTCCTGAAACTGTCATCTCCTCCTCCTCAAATTAACTATTTCCAACTGCTCGATACAGATGTAGCTGCCTCTAAATCCCAGCTGATCATTTTGCTGCCTTTTTTCAGCTCTGTTCCCTCCTTCACCTCTGCTCTGCAAGCCCAAGGCTGGCAGATGTCCTCAGCAGCCTTTGCAAGAGGAGAAAGCCCTGGCCCACAAAGAAATCATCACAGGCTCTTCATTCATTTATTCCTCCAAAATCCTCCCTAAGTGAAGGCATTTTAGTGTATACTGTACTGACCACATCCCTTGCAAGATCATGGTGCAGCATTTGCTGGTTGCTCTCACACTGCAGATCTTTGAGGAAGAAATTAAATTACTTGGGAACTGTGCTCCTGCTTCTCACACTCCTCTCAAACTCGCTTTATCTGTGAGTACATGCTGTTACAGTGGCAGCAGGAGCATACTTTTAAAAATCAAGATGCTTACAAGGCTTTTTCTGCTACTGTGTTCATTGCTGGTACAAGAAATATTGTTCCCCTGCAGCTGACTGCATCCACGTCTCATCTTGTTCATTTTTCCAGTTCTTTTTCTTGCCTGGCTGATTCCCTGTCGGCAGCCAACACTAATCTATCCCTGGCAGTTCTTTTCCTTCTTGCTTTTAGTCTTAAGGATGCTTGGGATACAAGGTATTGACCATGGTTGTGAGTGTGCTGTCAAACAGCCCCTCACCCCTCAACTCCTGCCTGCTCCTGGCAGAGTAGACAGGGCTTTGGGTCTGGCAGGGAGAGCTGCCTGTCCTGAGATGGCCTTTTTCATCTGGGTTTGCCTGAAAAAGGCTGAAGCAGCCTGAACTAGATGGGCAACAGAAGACAATGATAGAGATTAAAGCGCCTGGCTGGCAGGAGAAAGATTATAAACTTGTCCAGAAGAAATTGAATTGGAATTTAGCTGAATGGGAAAGCAATCAAAATCCAAAAGTTTTTTTTTGCTTAAACCATCTGACTGAAGTAGAGCTGACCAGACTTTAAACTGCATTCATAAACTTTAAGGACAGTGAGGACCATTTTGACCATCTGGTCTGACTTTTTCTTTGGTGTGAACCCAATCCCTTCTGCCAGCCTGAGAACTCCTGCATTAAGCACAGAATTTAGTACTTCTTTCAGGAAAACGGTCTGTATTTATAGAGAATGGTGAGTCCTTCACACTCTTCTGTAGTGCAGGTTAAGCTGATTTATCAGTTCTTTGAATAGAAGGATGCCTTGTGTTTACTCCAGAGATAGTGAGGACCTGCTTCTGCACCCACTTTTGGGTGCAGGGCTCCCAGAGCCTGAAGAATATACCAGGAGGAAAAGTCAAAGCACTGAGCCAGAAGAGAAGGGGAAGGAATCCAGTATCTTGATCTGCACCGCTTGGCAAAATGTTGTCACTGCTTTCCTCTCAGCCCGTTCTCTGAAAAAAAAAGAGTTGATGTGCTTTTTTTCCTATCCCTACTTAAATTAGCCCTGTGGAGACAACCATTAGTGCCCAGCACACCTCATCCACAACTCTGACCTCCACAGAGAGGCCTCTGAATACAGTTGTGATCTGCAGGGGAGGTCACTGCAATTATTTATCACTTGTTTTGACAGTGAGTGATGTGGTAAGAGCTATTATACCCCGTGTACCACGTTTAGAGCATATTCTTAGCATGGGCTTAAAATGGTGTTGACTGGGGTGGGGCACATTTTGCTTTGGCCCTGACAGGATCCAGATGCTTGGGAAGTGCTGAGAGGCAGAGAAAGGTGAAGTCCCAGATCGGGATTTGCTCCGTGGTTAGCTCAGAGGAGCCCGTGGTAAGAGTCCAGCTCATGAGATGCATAGATGGGACACTGCAGAACCTGGGCACAGCCAAAGCTGAGCAGGACCACTGGTGGGAACAAGCCGGGATCCAGTGCACTGAGATCTCGGCTGTCCCAGCCCCATGAGATTTGCTTATTTCTCTATTCACTGATCTCTCCTCTTCCCTCTGCCTGCCTTATCCAATGGGTTGCCATATCCTTGGGGGATCACCAGCCTCAGCAGCTGGTTGGGATGTCTGCTATCCCCCTGTTCTGTTCTGTCCTGAATACACCCCTGCTTCAGCAGACAGTATGGATCTCAGATGTGAGCCCCAAAATTCCTGAACACAGGTACATACGCCCAGAAGCAGAACTGGTGCTCAAAGCACCTGGCAGAGCGAGAAGCACTCAAAGGGTGGAAAACTGTCCTTCTCAATCCTCCTATTCCACCACATCACTGCTGCTCTCTCATGAGTGCTTGAAGAGTCCAGGACTCACTGCTTGATATTTTGAAAACACAGGAGAAGGATGAGCCCTTGCTTCCCCACACTGCTACAGGAACAGGCAAAAAGTCAGAGGAACAACGTAGGGATAACACACGGACACCCTGAGACCTTCTCAGGGATAATTTCATTTATACCATGCTGCAATGTCCAGCACCACTCTTCCCCTTCTGTCCAGACATCAGGTTTAGCAAAGGTCTCTGTTATCCTATCCATCAGAGAACACTTGTCTCATTTAGAGATGCTATACACAAGGCATTTCATATTTAAGCTTGAAAAACTTTTACTATTTTTCCCCTGAAAGCTCAGCCCCTTGTCGCTCAGCCCAGCCCATGGCACGCTCGGGGGAAGCATCCCAGTATGAGCGCTGCCCTCTCAAAACATGTACCCACCCTCGAGGGCTCCCGTAGCCTCTCCTTGAGCGCCAAGCGTCGTCCCGCAGTCCCCAAGCGGGCCCTGCCGGGAGATGGCACTGCAGGCACGGAGAACCATCCTGTCGTGCACGGCCGCTGCCAGCAGCTGCCGGATTAAAAAAAAAAAAAGGCCTTTTATTTGTCTTCTCCCCTCCTTCCCCTGAGATTATGCTGGAAAAAATATTCCTCTTGTCCCCTGCGATGGCTGCATCCGTGTCGCTTTGCAGCATTTCTTTCACGCCAAGCGAATCTTGCTGCTAAGAAGGCAGCGGGTAAGGAATGTTTGGGAATAGCTAGCACATCTCTACCAGGATCTGGGCAAAGAGAGACAGAGGGTGGAAAAGTATGTGCTTGTCCTTAGGGGATGAAAGCAGGCCTTTCCAACCCTGGGGTTCGCAGTCTCAAACTCTGCCTCAACCGCTCCGGAGCATCAGTATTTCAATTGCAGCATCCTGTAGCTCCATAATCACACAAAACTTTCCTAGTAGCTTGTTTTCCGTTCAAACAAAGAAGCTGTGCAAGCATAATTAATTTTCCCCACTCTAGGTGGGAAGCTTTGCTAAAGTGGCTGTTAAGGAATCAAAATTTACAGCACCTGAAGTTTTGCTATGCTTCACATCGAGGTATCGGGGTGGAGATGCAGATTTTCTTGTTTCTCATGAGAGCTTGAATATCCACCTAGAGAAATTTCGGCAGCTTTTTGCAATGCCAGCTCAGTTTCCTAAGGACATTTCATGTTTTTTTCTGCACCTTGCCGGAAGTCACAGCTGAACAGTTTTGGTGGGGACAGTATTGCCTTTCAGGCAGAATATTTGGACCATTAGGTCTTCTTGGCAAATAGTTGTGGAATACTCCCAGGAAAGGTGTTTGTGCTCCCTAATGGTGTATTGTCCCATGCAGTAAGGTGTTCCCAAAACATAATGTAAGGCAAACCCAGTGAGAAGACACCCATCAATTCTCTCCTGAAAACAGATGTGTTTGGTCTAAGATAAAAGACTCTAAGCTAATGCTGTTTGAGAGATATTTTCTTTCCTGTTGGGTTTTTTGTTAGTTTGTTTTGTTGCTTTTTTATATGTTTGTTTTGGTTTGGCTGTGCATTTTTTTGGAGGGGAGGAGGGTGGAAGGGAAGGTGTTTTTCAGCTGGAAATTCTCAAATCTGAAGTTTTGAGAACAGGACATGTAGGCACCCTACCACCTCTAAGGAGATGATAAAAAGCCCTTTTGCAATTTGACTTAATGTCCCATTCTGGCATTTTTTTCAAACAAAGGATCTGTTCAGTTTTAAGAAGGAGCCAAATGAATCCGTACTGGAAAAAAAAGATCAGTGTTGAAGGGTCACAAGTGAAATATTTCAACACAGGGTAAACAGGCAGGTGGCCTTAACACCCCATGATTTTGCCACGTGTGTGAGAGAAGAGCAAACATTTTTCCACTTTTAGTCTTGGCATGGTGAGGCTGAAGGAAGAGATGGCTGGAACATGGCAAATGAAGAAGAGATGGATGAAGAGGAACATAGCAGAGGATGCAGGAGCAGAATGAAGAGAAGGTATTTCTTCTTTTTTTATATAAGGGCTATATGGTGCATAGCAGTGCCCATTCTGACTTTGTAAGTGGCCACAGGAACCACTAACCATCCTCATGGTATAGCCTCCACAGAGAGGCTATGGTTGAGGATAGAACTTAGCTTAAGAGGGTTTCACTTGCTTGGGTGAGCTTCTGGACTTAACAGGAATTTATCCTCAAGGGTAAGGAGGAGAAACCCAGCAAATCATTCTAAAAAATGCATCTTTGAAAGATTTGTACTCATTGAGGGACAAACAGTGGGGGGCACAGGAATGGTGATGGTAATGACATCTCTTTTCAGGCATCATATTTGGGATGGTGATTTCCCGCTGTGGCTCTCTCCTCTGAATGCAGCTCGTGGGATCTGCTGTTAGAGATGGGAGCTCTCCCTTCTCTTCATCCCCTGCTCCCCACACCCGGCACTGATGTTTCCCAGGTGTTTCTGACTCGCAGAGTTTGAAACTGAGTCACCTTTGATTTTTCCTGACATTTCCCAGGATTTTTTAAACGGCAATATTGTATTTATCCCAAATGTGGGTTTCTGGGGAAATCGTGCTTTTCAGCTAAAGGCAAAAAAGAGAGAAAGTGAAAAAAAAATTATCTTTCCCCCTCAAAAAAACCCCCAACAAACCAACAACCAAACCAGCCAGAACCCAACCCTTTTGAAAGTCATGGGGGCAGGGGTTTTAAAATTCCTCACCAAAAGACATTCAAAAAGCAGTTCTTTCACTTTTTTCTTTCAAACCCGACCTTTTCATGCTAAAAACTTCAAACCGCTCTAATCCCTGGCTTCTGCTTTCTATGTGAGGAAGATGATTTGTGATAGAAGCCAGTCCCACAACCAGAGCAAGGAGCCATGCTGCAGCAGATGCTGGCTTGCTTCGAGGTGTTAATCCGCAGGCGGATCATGGGGGATGAGCCAGTCCTGCTGGCATCAGCCACAGCTTGGGATGGGCTTGCACATGGCTGGTGAATGGTAGGGTTTTGTGGCAGAGGTTCCCAGTCCAGGCAAGAGACACAACCACTAGGATGTCCTCGCTTTCTCAGTGAGAGCAATTTTGGCAATGAGAGCATCCTTGGCATGCATAAGGGACTGCAGACCCTGAGGTGGTTTTGGTGCAATCTTGTAACAGAAGGGGCTGCAGGCAGCATGCCTGGGACCCTGTCTGAAGAGGAGCGCTACCCTGGGTGTGCCTCATGCCAGCCACATTCCCTCTGAACACCTCCATGGCCCCCAAATCTGGCAGTGGGACAGCCCTGGTGAACTCCTGTAAGATGTCCTCATCCATGGGGGAAAAGCAACCCACCTGGCAAATACACAGGATTATGGTGCTGATTTCCCCATTCCAGGAGCATTGCAACACTAATCCTGTAATTCAGGATATTCATGAAACAGTGATGCAAAACATGATTGCTTTAAAGTCTTAGTTCTTGCCTTAGATTTCATGGGCTAGTTCTTCTGGCACCACAGGAAAAAAAATGCTGGGGGAAACCTCTTCCAGACCCCTCTCCTGTTGTTCCTTGCTCAGAAAGACATATGCGAAAATGTATTTTAAATATGGCTTTCATTCCATGCTGAGCCTCTTCCGAGTGAGGAGCTGGCAGCAGCAGGCCATGTGCTGAGTGGGTGATGGGACAGACGTTATTTATAACAGGTGTCAGGCAGTACTTTGTCATCAATATCTTACCCAGCAGTAGCAATGAGGGGTCTCAACATACACCAATTTCTGTTTTCTAGGAGTAGTTTGGTAACAGTGTGCACCAAACCTGACATCTTTGCTGCACATTTGAAACTTTACTCACTTATTTCAGCTGACTGGTGAGACCTCAATCCCTCTGCACTCCTCTATATCTCAAATCATGCTCTAATCACTCATCTCTGAGCCACTTGATGACTGTGATCAGGACTACATCCAAGGGCAGGATTTCCTTCTGCAAAACCTTTGTGTGCACATGTGGCCACATCACATGCTGTCCAGGCTCTGGGAGGTTCCCATAGCCTCCTGGCTTGCACCTTATCGTGTGCTCACCACAACCACCCTTCCCAGGGAAATGGGTAACAGGCTAGAAAGACACAGCCAAGTCCTGTACTTATTACCTCCTTCTTTGTCTTTCTCATGCACCTCCCACTATTCACATAGGAAGAAGTTTGGCAAATGTAATAAAGGCAGGGTGAAATTTTACATAAAATATTCTCTCCTGCCATGAGTCCTGAGGAATTTTAATCAGTCCAGGAGTACCAGCAGAATTCCTCTCCCTGCAATCTTTTCATGATCTTGCTTTCCCCTCTTGTTCCTCGTGGGGAGCATTTGCTGAGAAGATGATTAAACTGGGCTGGTAAAAAGCTTGTCGGCTCCATAGCTTCCATCTTTTCCTGCTTCTTTGCAAGAACATTTGTACTTTTTTCTGGCCTGCGGCATGCAAGGTCAGCTGCTTTCTTTGCAGTTTTCTTGTACGTTTCCTCACCATTGTTGTGGGGGTTTTCCCCCTCCAGAGAATCTCTTTTGTGTAAAGGCGAGAGACAAGGCTCCTAGCTCAGCCTGCTGTGTTGTTGTTCTCCTGAAGTCCAGCAGGAATTCAAGGAATGGTTCCCCACGTCTCCTATTCACCTTGCTCCTGCCAGTGGCAAGGGGTCGGACAGGGGGCGGATATTTTGGGGAAGCCATGAGTGAGGAGGGCAGACTTAGGGACTGATGTGAGCTCAGGGATTCTGGAGAACTGCAACGCATCTCCCTGTTGCCTGCCAGTAGTTCAGTGTAGGAATTTGGGCATTTTCCTTTGAACAAATGATTCACCAGTAATCATTTAATCAGCTCTCCCGATGTTTGAATAATCTGTGAGTAATTTAGTCAGCTGTTTGCCACAAAGTATCAAATAAATACTTTGGAAAGACACTGGCTCAGACTCTGACCTCATATATGTGCAGCTTTGGGGTAAACCAGGCCAATGTTGTCCCCTGAGCTTTGGCCCCTGGTGTCCAAGAGATCTGTGTTGCTTTACAACTGGCCAGGATCAGACTCAGTTCAGGATCTGACCATGGCTCAGCTGTATCATATTTTTGCCATGCAGCTGTGAAGCATCTGCTCTCTGGCTTAGGGTACCACTGCTGTTGGGGGCAGGTGGGCAGCATGTAGTGCGGTGGAGTGACATTTTTGGTCGTAAGTGTCCTGAATGAACATCAGGGTATAGGCTTGTGATGATCCCCTTGCTTTCTCCGAGTGGCTCCCGCTGCGGTGTAGTGGATTGGGAAAGCAACCCAGGGTGATGGACGGATGCTGGCTCATAAGCTAGTGGAGAATCATTTCTACAGGTCCAGCTCTTTCTGGACCTATTAATGCTGCAGTATCTTTCCATTCCTGTCCCCATAAAACCATCTGCTCTCCTGACACATTTCCCAATGGCATCTGAGAGCTGCTGCTTCTCACAGAGCTTTTACTTCTCTTTCAGCTCTGATCCTGGCTGACAGCAGGACCGGAGGGATGAAGAGAGAGAATAAGGGGTTGGGAATTTTTTTCCTCTTCCATTTCATGACTACTTCAATCTAGTCATGACTTTCTGGGCAGCAGGGTCATTCCCCAGCTCTGCTGCAACCTACTGAACAGCCTTGGAGATATGCCCTTTTGGCTTTTAGTGCTCCCTCCTGTTTTTTTCAGGACATGCTATTATCTATCACAAATTCCCCCAGAGCCCCAATATGCTGGTTATTCTTCATGGATAAAACCAGTAACAATAAACAGATAATTTATGATGGACTTTCGTCTGAGACAAAACATCATTATTTCCATCCAATTAATAGTGGCTTTTGGCAGTATCAAAATAAAAACTAGACAAAACCCGGCTCCCACCCAGCCCCCTTCCTCTGCCTGTGTGACATTGTCTGTGTAAGGCTAGGACTGCAGGGAGAGGTGGTAGCTTTGATTAGATCAACATGTATCTAGTTGGAACAAAACAGACTGACTTTTGTGGGCTTGCCCAAAGATTACCTTTTTGGTTTTTTCTTTAACAGGAAGATCAGGAAGAAAGTTCTGTTGTTTTGTTGCTACTGTTGGTTTCTTCAGACCAGAAGTCCTGGGATGCCAGGGAAAGTGGGAACCTGCCAACGGGAGTATTTCTCCCAAGTCCTCTCTGCAGTTTTCTTGCATGCATTGTTTCCTGAGTCATGGGGATTTGTGCTGGCAATGCTCAGATATCTGGGAGCTGGAATAGCCCTTATGGCCAACCTGAATGCTGACGTCCAGGGAGCAGCACCCTAGCCCTGCCACAGTCACTAGGGTGAGCATAAGGGCAGAGGACTCCCACAATAAGTTACAGGGCTCTGCAGGGTTCCCAAAAATCCCCTGTGGGCACCAGTCCCTGCCCCTTGCTGGCATCTAGCCGCTGGCAGTGAGCGGGCTGTTTCTCCATGGACATTTGCCTCTTTCAGGCTGAGAAAACAAAGGTATTTATCTGTGCTCTGGCAGCCAAGCAGGAGTTGTGGCTGGGAAAGGCTATTTCCCCCAGACACCCTGCTCCATGGCATCACCTAGTCAGTGCCACCAAGGTGCCAATCAACCTTTCACCAAGTCCTACCCTCAAGGTATTTGCAATTGCCTGGGCAGTTGGCACGAGTTGGAGCGGGGTAGTTGCCCTGCAAAGGTGCCTTCTCCTCAGCCTCCTGCCCACCCTACCCTTCCTTGCCCCAGGGCTGCTTGGCTGTCCTTTCTCACCCTCCCCTTTGGCTCCTGCGTGCTTGGCCTCACTGCCGCTTTAATTTTAGCAATTCCTTGGAAAGAGTCATTTTCCATAACTCAGCTCTCAGCGAAGCCCTCTGCCTGCCAGCTCTGCCTTCTCACACGTGTTGCTGGCGTGCCCCAGCAACACACGCCTGCACCTGCCCAGCCAGGCCTGCCTGTCCCAGCCTTTTGCACACTAAAGCCTCACACCCGGCTCCCGTACCCCCTTGGCACATTTCAGCCTGGCATTCCCAATTATCTTGTGCTGTGGCTGGAGCGGGCAACCCAGTCCAACTGTATGGCCACCCCTGCGGCTTCTCCCTCATCAGGAGTAACTGAACACAGCGCAAGGAAATATGTGTGACAGTTCTCTGTCTTTACCTGCAATGGGAAATAGGGTGATCCTACATGCTGCAGTGGACCCCACAACAGTGGGGGTGTGATGGATGGGCAGGGTGCACTTGCTCAGCACACACCAGCAGGTTGTGTTGAACTGGGAAAGGTGGGTGCAGGTGTGGGTGGGCTGCCTTGCTTGTGCATCAGTTGTGTGAGATGGATGTGGGAGGACAGCCCAGATGTGTTTTGGGTGTTTGGTTGTGCAGTGTGTATAAGACAGGTCTGCATCTGCCTGTGGTGGTTCCATTGCTCACTCTAAGAGGGTGCTGGTGCAAAGGACCGTGCCACTCACAAGTGGAGTGTGTGCAAGGATATGCACGGAGGTGTGCACAGAAACCTTAGCCTTCTCTTGGGTCTGCACCTCATGATGAAGGGGGTGTTTATGTGGAGGGTGCATTGTGCAAGACTCTGTGTGCGCGGCACGCGTGAGGGTGCGTGTGCACCGGTGGGGTGCTGTGAGCCTGCTGCCTCCACTCGGGGCTGCATCTGCGAGAAGGTGGGGGGACTTTCAGGCACTGCTGTACATGGTGTGTGTGTGCGAGGGCACCATCCCCACGGAGCTTTCACGAGTGTGCGTTTGCACGGGCGTTGGTGGGGCACGCGTGTGTGCGGTGCCTTCCTCCGGCTCAGCATCCGTGGAGGGGGCAGGGAGGGCAAAGGCGGTGTGTCCGCCGGGGCGTGGGCCGGTGTACGGTTGTGTGTGTGTGCTGGTGGATGTGTGTGTGTATTTGCGAGCATGGTGTGTGTGTGTGGCTCTGTGTGTGTGCGGGCGCGCGCGGCGCGGCGGGGCCGGGAGCGCGTCCCCGGCGCTGTGCCGGGGGGTGCGGGCTGAGCTCATCGCTGGCTCCCCGGCGCTCCTTACCAGTGGCTTCTGCGGTCACATGGGTTATGTGCTGGAGTTTAAAAGAGCTTATAGCCCCCGAGCCGGTGCAGAAGCAGCCGGTGGTTGCATGGGGTAACGCCGGGAGCGGCGGCAAGGAGGGCGCCGTGAGTACCGGGCGGCCGGGGCCGGTGGGCGGCACGGGGTGTACCCCCACCCACGGGACGGGGGAGGCGGCGGGCGGGCGCGGGGGTCAGCAGAAGAGAGCCCCGGTGCCCGCCGCCGAGGGAGGCGGAAAGCAGGGCGTGGGGGAGCGCTTTCTTCCCCAGCATTTGCCTCTGGTCTGGTGTTCCTTCCCGCCCTGCAGCGCGCACCTTTCCCCAGCGCGCCCGCGCGTGTCCGCGTCCCGCCGTGGGCCGCGCGTCCACCCCCCGCGAGGAGACAATTTGGGCAACTTACTTTCCTGATCCGCCGCGCGTGTGTTCCCGGTGGGGAGAGATGGGGGAGCAGGGGAGCGGGACGGCCCCGCATCCTCGGGGCAGCGGGTCCGCAGCGGGGCGGCGCGGCGGGACCCCGTCCCCTCTCCGGAGGGATCGGCATCGCGGCTGACACCAGGTTGAGTTGAGGGCTGGGAGGGATGAGCTCTCCCTGCGGCAGTGCACGGGGCTGGAGCCGGGACTGCGGGGCGGCTCTTTGTAAACCGGAGCCCTTGGATTTCCTGGGCGGGAGAGCAGGCGTCTTCGTCTCTCCAAAGGCGCAACCTGCCTTTTTCTCTGCTGTGGCCCTGCTGACTTTTTTAAAAAAATATTTATTTTATTTTTTTCTGAGTGGGCGGTGTGATTTTATAAGGAAAGCGTCTGCATGTCGCTTCTGGGGAACTGCTCTCCCCGGGCTAGGCAGGCAGTTCATCCCGAGCATGAGTACGAAGGCTGCTTTCCAGAATTGCATAATAGACACCGATCCCTTTGCTGCACAAACCTCCCTGACATTTCCACATCTTGGTGACTTTCCCCCACTACAATCTTAAAACCCAGTTGTGACCCCAGTCTACTCATGAGCCAATTTGTGCTCCCTTTGCAGGGGACGGAACCAGGTCTGCATGTTCCGGCTTCCTTGGCTCCTCTGGCAATTGTTTCTTTAACTGCTAAACTTTTTTGGTACAACGATCAGCACTTCTTCACTTTCTTATCCCTCCCCACCCCGTGCTTATGGAAATATGTGTAGGGTCTGTACAGAGTGCAGGTTGCAGAAAGGGATTGCCTGCTAAGCTGTTTGATTCTTTTTTCTCATCTCTTTGTGTTTTAATTTGTGGGATGGTCAAGGAGGTCCTTTCCTCGGATTGCTTTTTGCTCAGGAACTTGCTGACTTTGCTCGGATTTAGGTCATTTAACTCCGACTATGCCCTCTCTCAGTGCACCACGTTGTGTACTTCTGTAGGGACGGGATCTGCACATGTTGCTGCTGATCCCACCGGCTGTATGTGCAAGGCAGTGAGGCACACACACTGGCTGCTTCCTGCAAAATTTGCAAATGTATGGAAGCAGCCGTTCTTGCTCCGAGCTTCAAGCCCTGCCCCTCCATGAGGAGTTAGAACTTAGCTGTGAGATCTGGAGGTGTGCAAGGGATGCTTGAGTCTAACCAAGCATCTCCACGGGACCAGGTCCTGGGACCAGAGCTCTCTGAGGCGCACTGCAGAGCACACACTTTCCCAAGACAGGCCGAGCTGTGGAAATGAGAGCCTGGTGCCTGGAAGGCTTCTTTGCAACAGCCCCTTAGGATAAGTTCATCAGAGCCTGTTGTCAGAGCAGGCCAAGCCCTGATCTAATAATTGTGCATTATCTTTTTGTCTGATTTACCCGGGAGGACCTGATCCTATGATCCTCATCCCCATCTCCAGGGAAGGTGCTCAGCACTTCCTGGGCTTGGGATTGAAAAGCCTTGGTACTCTCAGAGCGACAAAGCTCGTGATGCTCATACACATACAAATAACTGTGCAGCCAAGGCTTAGTTTTCAGGGATGTGGCTGACTCTCAGAAGGCAACAGCAGGAATTTTGTGGGTGCAAGCCCCAGCTCCTGGCTACTTTCAGTTAATTCCCTGCAAGCTGGAGGAATGCATCCTGCTCCAGCTCAGACTGGGGCTGGGTATGCGCCTGGGGAGCCTGTCTCTCAGCTCTGCCGTTTATTATTGCTGCCGCTGCCATTACGCCTGACAAATGGGAGTTGCTGAGTAATGTGATGTTTGTGTGTAAATATCTGAGTGCTCGCAGCTGAGCTCACTCCTGCCACTTTGCAGGAAGCCATCTCAGCACCTTTCCCGCTGTGAAGACCCGGGAGTGCAAAAGCATCCTTCTACGGGGACCTTCCCACCGCTCCCGACGGCTTTAGCCTTCACTCTCCACTGCTTTCCTGCAAGCGTGAAGCCTCCATCCTCTCCGGTTATTGTGGTGGCCCTGCTGCTTTCCTGAGTGTGAGTCAGGGTTGGGAAAGGGTTGTGTGTGTATGTGTGTGTGTGTGACTGTGTGTGACTGGGTGTGTGTTTGCACACACATACACGTGCCTTCTTAGGCTCTTGGTTGCTTCTCAGGGTCCTTGTCTTGGGCAGACGGAGTTTTGGGAACTTGTGTTTTGGTGGAGACAGTCATGCACAAGTAGGAAAGGAGTTTTGGGGTTGGTTTGGGAATTTTTTTGCCTGCTTGCTTGCCCCTGAATTCCCCCTCATTTCATCCCAATACGATAAACATGCTAAATTATTCTTTCCCATATAATTTTCATCCCATTTGCATATTAGCATCCAACTGCTCCTTGTAGTCACTACTTGCTTCAGCCCAGCTAGACTGATCACAGCTCTTTTAATCTCCTCTTGTAAATCAATCCCTTCTGCCTCCTGATCATTTTTGTCACTTGTTTTTCTGAAATCTCTCCAATTTGTCCATTTTGCGTTGGTGAAGTATGCCTGGCCCTAAACATGATGTGTACCAGGCATGGCAGCGTGAGGAAAGGACATCTCCTCCCCTCCCACCCCGCTGGGGCTTGTGATGCTTTGTCAGCACTGAACTGAGTTACTTCCCCATTATTCTAAGCTATAGTCCCTGCTCGGTGTTGCAGAAGAAAGCAGCATACCCAGGTCAGTGCCCTGGGGAGAATTCATCCAAATTTTGGTGATGGGTTGCTGAAGTTTTCTTGCGTGCTGCTAGCAGATGCTGAAAGGGTCCGATGGTCTAGGTGCTGTTCCTGGGGTGCCTCTTCTACAAAAACTAATAGTTGAACAGCAGGGATGAGCTAAATAAGAGAGGGGAAGCTGCATCAGGGCTGCAGGACAGATGGGGAAACTGAGGCATGCACATTTGCTGTGCGTATTTCCAGCACACATCTCATGTTTAGATGCTTTGTATGTGGGGTCTGGTCCCTGTTGCACTCATTAGTGTTGCAGTCAGGATGGGCATTTTCCTATGAGCTGCTGGATCTTGTCATTTGGTCAGAGTAGGCTGGCTGGGTGCTAGGCTGGTTTTGTGCATTGCTTCTCATGCTCATGGCCAGAGCTTGATGCCACAGGTGATCTCAGAGGGAAGCAAAGGCAGTGGTGTCTTGCGTTCATGCACTTTGAAGTTTATCATCCCAAACCCTAATCTCCTACCATTCCCTGGTAGGGCCATGTCCCTTCCGTGGTCCGTCTATTTTTAGGAGGAGTTGTATTCTGGACAGTGTCCATTGAAGATGCTCTTTGCCTCCTCTTCTTGGCCCCTTGCCAGGGACACCATTTGGGCTATCTGCTGGTGGGGCAGATCTTGTTGAGGCTCCTCTGGAGCAGAACATAGGTGGCACTGTGCTGGGCATGGAGACCCCTGGGGGGCTATTGGTGCCCAGGGGTGCTGGGCAGGGCCAGAAAGATCACGCTGCCTTTCCCATGAACTGTTGAAAATGGCATTTAACTATGGTCTAGGTAGGAGTAGGACACAGTGCCAGCTTCACTGTGGGATAGGAGAGGGCACTTACTGGTCCGGGTGGCATTTGCTGCTTGGTGGTGCCCGGTGTAGGTCTGTTCACCAGGATGACACTAGGGGGCACGAGATCTGCTGGAATTCCTTTGTTGGGACTGGGAAAGGAGAATGCAAAGCTGCTCTTGACCCTTCAAGCGCCGCACATCATCCCCCTACTCGTTTTGTAGGATTCCGAGTGTCAAACAGCAAGAGCTTGCCCGGGTAACTAGTCTTGCGGCCAGGGAAGGAGACAGCTCTCTGGATGGTGCTCCACTCGATCTGTCTGTTACTGACCATGGAAGCAGCAGAAGTGAGGATGGAAGCGCTCAGCCGGAAACATCTCTGAAGCGAGGAGATGGATGCAGCCAGAGTGCCAGAGAATCTCAGGGGAATCTGGGAAATCCAAGAAAACACCTAGCATGGTTTTAATGCCTCTCCAGAGGCATTGTCCAGAGCAGGGATTAAGTTAAATTCAGGGCTGGCTTTCAAGATGCAGCGTGTTACGGTTTCATTTTCTGCTGGTTGTTAAGTTCATGTGTGATGTCTCCTCAGGGTCATGTTTTCCCAAAGCAGCAGAAACTTTAGAGAGTCTGATTTAATGAAGGATTCTGATCGATTTTAAACATTCTGTGTGTGTTATACATGTGTCCATGTATATATATGGGTAGGGTGCAAAGAATATGTTTTTGAAGGTATGTTTATGCGTTTCTGCATATGTTCAGCTGTAATGCTGTCCGCTGTCCTTAAAATCTATTATTCCAGCTGTGAATGCGTATATGTATATTAAAACACTCTATGCTGGAGTCTTTCTCTCTTGTTATAACAAACCTCATGGAAATCAAATAAAGAGACATTGTTCTCATGGCAGGCTTGCAAGGGCTCAGTATTTATGTTCTATGAATTTTGATAGTTTTTATTCATCATGTTTGCAGTTATGATGGTGGGTTGTTTTGGTTTTTTTACTATCTCCTTAAAATTTTGTGCTAGTGGGAAACTGAAAACATTTAGATCGTTTCAGTTTATTCATTACCTAATGAAAACAGAAATCAAGCTTCTGGATTGAAATGTTGAGGCTTGATAACATTCTGGCATATTAATGTCTAAATAGTTAGGGTTTTTTTTAATGCCTTCTGTTGCCAGAAACCAGGCTCCTTTGCTGGAACACCGCTGCTCTCGCAAGCCCCCAGGCAATATTTTTAGTAGGACACTGACGCATCGCAAACACTCCTGTTCTCCGAGAAAAAGCTTTGCTGACTGTTGAAAGTAGCACTAGGATGGCTAGAAACATGGGATCAGAGGAGGACGATGCTGCTGCTGCATCAGTGCGTTTGCTTTATGTCTCTGATGGAGGTTTTCTGTCAGGCTGTGCAGGTGCGTGCCTGTGCGGATGTGAGGGCACTTCCCCAGCTGGTTTCTGAGACACGACTGAGTAGCAGGGGTTTATTTATTTTGAAATGCCTTGTGAAGTCGAAGGAGGTCCGGGAAGAAGTGCCGAGTTTACTTTTAAGTCAATTAGGGATCGTATCTGAAGGCGTGACATGGTTTGAAGAGGACAGGGTGATTTGTCTGAAAGTGTTACCTAATTAGAGGGTATAGTCAGGGCTCTAATTAGCCGTGACACCCTAAAGATGTCATCGAAGCCCTATTGAGGCACTGCTGATCCGGCATCGTGGCTGTGAGCTGTCTGATCAGCGTGGCCACGCATGGCCAGAGCTGCCGCCCCCTGTCTTGGAGGCAGCCCGGGTGCTGGTGCTGTAAGAAGCTGTTTTCCTTTCAGGTGACTTGTGATGCCCTCCGGAGCTGCTGCCAACATCGAGTGATGCTCATAAAATCATAGAATGAAATAAAAGCTGCAGCAGTTGGAAGAATGAATACTGGTGTCCATTATGTGAGAAATCTCTCTTTTCTCTGGGGGGTTCACTTTCTGCTGCTCCCTGCCTGGGGAGGCTGGAGGAGGAAGGCTGTAAGGGTTTGCAATAAATAATGCTGTACTAACAGCTGCTGGAGGAATCGTGACCCCTTTCTTAGGGTTGTCTGACAGAGGGGACATGGGATCACCAGAAATCTGGCTTGCCCAGACCTGGTTGTATTTAAATACTATGTAACACACCCTGTGAGGGGGGAACTGGTGCGGGAAGTGATACAAGAAGTGCTGGATGAGAGAAGGCTGCTGGGAAGGCTTTACCCTGATTCTGGAAGCAGCTTGCAGCCTGGACCTCCTCCACTGGACCAAACCTGGGTGGTGGATAGTTGGTGCCCCTATGAGAGGAGGGGCTGGCTGTTGCTTGCTCTGGGACTCCCTGTTATTTATCCGTCCACATGACTGGTATTTACTGAGTTGGTTCTGTCTGCCCTGTGAGGAGCCGCCCATTCCCACCTGTGGTGCTAAGAGCTAGTAGGAGCCAGGTAGAGCCAAGGAGTTGTCTAGTGGATGAGTGTGAAGAGCAGGGCCTACTGTCATTCCCAGCACCAGTAAGCAAAAGCATTTCCTTCTCTGCAAGGATTGAGGTTCCCATTGCTGTCATAGCTCTCTGAATTGCTAGGAGAGAGAAGCAGTGGGCAGCTCAGACCTCCATGGCAGGAGGGAGCTACTCTTACTCCTGTTTCAATGGGAGGAAAAGATGATCCTCAGGCATGGAGGTTCCCTGTGTACTGCCTCAGCCCTGTGAGCAGGCTGGCTCTGCAGTCGGGCTGGTGACCCTGTGCTTTTGTAGGTAGTATCGCTGACCCCTGAAAGCAAACAGAACCAGGCACATCTCCATGCTAACAGTTACCAAGGGATGTGCCTGCTTTTAATTATGTGGGTGTTAAGCCAGTGAATTCATTTTGTTCACAAAGTTGCAGTCTGGTATTTTCCTGCCTCTCGTGGTCTCTGGTGGGTTTCCCAGGCTGTGGAGTACATGTGAAAATAATGTGGAGACTGGGTGTAGTAATTTGCAGGATGCTGCCATGTGGGGCTGACCCATACAGCTATCCCTACTCCATGCTAATGCCATGCTGTCCCAGTGCTGCAGGAGTGCACACTGCATTTTGGGGTGCCATATTATAGGTGATGGATGGGGAACTGCCTTTCCTGGAACTTCACAAGCTGATCAGCACAGAAGCAGAGGTCTGCTGCTACCCTCCTGCTTGGAGAAGCAGGCTGGGTTGGGTACCTTGGGGCCAGGCACAAGATTTGGTTTTGAAATTAAACACTCTTGAGTATAATAAAGCAACCTTGTATCTGCTTGTACTATAGGTACACACTGCACCACGGTCCTTTTATCTAGGTCCTAAAAAATGCTGGTGATAATGAGGACACATCCTCTCCTGTGGTTAAAGGTGGTTCTCAGGTGCAAAGGGCAGGCAGCCTGTGCCAGACTTCACCCATGTGTGATTTACCCTTCTTTGTGCAACTGAACGAAGGGCTTGAAAAATAAATATGTTAAAAGGAAGTACAGAGAACAAAAGGCTGCTGCTGCTCTGAAATCTGATCAAAAAAAGCTCTGTCCAGTCCTCTGGGCTTCTCACTTAATGAAGAGCTACAGAAATAGCAGTGCACCCACAGGTAACCACCATGGGTTTGGGGAGAGGACTGCTTTTTTTCTTGAGGCACCTGGATGAAGTGCATTTTGGATATTTTTGCTCCCCAAAGGGTGGGTTATTCTTTCTCAGTGAATCTAAGGCTATTTATTGCTGCCTGGGATCTCTCAGCTTTGAAATCTTTGTATAGCCTGTTGGTTCTCCCTGGCATGGTAGACACTCGTAGGGGTGGGAGGCTGTTGGATTTCGGAACCTCACTGGTGGGGGTGGGAGCAGCCACATTGAGCTGCTGACGCTGTTTTTCCCAGCTCGGTTCGGAGTGTTTTCCTCTTGTCCCATATCCTGGCCATGTGCAGGGCGGCCGATTGCCCACACATGTTGCACAGACACGTTTCCGTGCTGGCTCGTGATGCCTGCCCACCTATTTGCAGCTGGGGGAGCTGAAGCTGCTCTTTCTTGTAATTCATAAAAAAGTCTCTCTCTGGATGGAGTTGTCTCTGCTTTTATTGACCTGGTTCCGGGAACGACAGAGGCTTTTCCGTCTCCTGGATGCATGATTTCTACAAGGGCTCTGGAACAGGGGCTGGCTCTTGCTGCTGGTGTGTTTCCAGCCCTCCTAACATGATTAGTTTGACAGGCCCATTGGGTATGTTGGCAAGTCTAGTTTTTATTTTGTGCATGAAAGTAAGTGCTATGACAGGGCACAGAGCACCAGCTAATGCTGAAATCTATGCAGGAGGGAGCATTTTGGCTGTGCCACAGATGTGCTGTGACAGCTGACGGAAACCCCTTGCCCTTTTGATGGGGCATTTCTGTCATGTCCCAACTGCCATAACGTTTTGGAGTGTCCTCCTCTTTGGCTGCAGTTGGAGTTGTTTTGCCAGAAGAAGGAGCAGTTTCAGCTCTCTGAAACCTAGGTATTGCAGGACATCCCAAGCATGCACCTGGAGACTCCCCGTGAAGGTATCCATCCTCCAGAAGTCCATCAAGCTACTATCAAACCACTTCCCATCGACACACCCTGCCCGCTGGGCTCTGGTTTTGTGAGTGTTGCCCTCTCCGAGGAGTGCTGAGACACACTTATGTTCTTGGGGCTTGCTTAGAAGGGATAAGAACTGGAAGGATCATCAATGCTCTGTATCCCCACTCTCTGCAGTGCTTTTTGCTGTATAGACACATTTGCTGTCCCCCAGCTTGCCTTGCTCTGGATCAAAAACTTGCTTGTTTGTCTGCACAGTGAGGATGAAGAGTAACTTACCCAACAGCCAGAGTAGGTCCTTGACTTCAGGAGCATGCAGTACTTGTGTTTCCTAATTTTGGCACCCTTGTACTTGCAGTCAGGCCAGCAATTGTGGGTTTTTTTCCAAACAGGGCTACCCTATGCACAGGGGAGAGCCAGTGTGGCACTGATGGACTTGCTGTCTTTCTGGTGCTGGCAGAAGAAGGCAGGAGAAGGTGACATGACTTGCCCAGGTCAGAAGGGCCAATGACAAAGGACATGTGTTGATAATTTTGACTTTGCCTCTCACAATAAGGAATTGTTCTGGCCTCTGTTTGGGTCTAGGACCCAAACTAAAGGTTTGACTTACTGTGCCATCTGCTTTTAGACTTGGAGGGTTCCTCAAGGCCACTTGTTGTAGTGCATTACTGGGTCAGCCTTTAACCTTGCCACCAGGGAAGCATCATTGCCTGTGAAGAGGGGAAACTGAAACCTGGTATGGCTTTGGAGTTTTCTTGAGGTCCAAGAGCAGAGCTGGTGGCAGAAAACCAGATTTCTTGAGTAGCTAACAGCTCATGCCAGCTGTGGGACACATTAGTAAATACCTGAGTAGACCAAAGGAGGGCATCCAGCACTCTGTGCAGCACTGTGCTTACCTGTCTGTCTGTCTGTCTGTAGTACTTCTGGCAGTCAAACATCTGAGATGACATTTAATACTTTACAGTTGTTCTCTCTTGCCAGTTTCAGATCAAATTTGCTGAGCTGTCAAGCTGAAGATGCTTTTCTCCTAAGTGCTGGGCCGGTAACAGCTCACCTTGCTCCATCCCTGCCTTGAAGAAGTCCAGATGCATTCCTCCTGCCTCCACTGTCACTGGCAGTAACATGAGGGGGCTAGAGCAACAGCTTTGCTGGTGGACGCATGTAGAGAAACAGATTTTAGTTTCTCTTTCCCTGTTGATCGGGCCATTCTGGAATTGGCTAGCGATGGGTGTTTAAAAGCAGCAGACAGAGCCAGATATTGCACTAGAAAAGAGTTGCTGGGATGGAGAAGGTGGTAGGGAATTGGACGCAATCCCTTCCTCCTCCTAAAGCCTGCATCTGACCTAGGTGTTAGAGGCAAACGTGCATGCAATGAGCTGGTAGGCTCTCAGCAGAGTCCCAGCAGGCTGGGTGTCTGCCTTGAGACAGCCAGGATGAGTGACACTAATCAGTGTCTTACCCGGTGGATTTCAGCAAGGAAGGTGAGTACTTGTCTGTGTGTGGTGAGTAAATTGCTCCTGTGTCCCTGGAGGCTGTCACTCTAATGCTTTGCCATGCTCTGCTGGCGGGGAGTGGCACCAGAGGATGCCTCTATTGCTATAGTGTGCCTTGCGGACAAGCACATACATGTGTCTCCAGCAGTAAGTCAGCTTAGGGAGTGGCGAGACCTCCACAGAACATGCATTTGTAAACTTTGGTGTGTCACAGTCCCTCCCAAGCAGTCATGATCTGCCGCTGTGTAAACGGCAAGGCTCAGTGACTGTTTCTTGCATGAGAAAAGGACAGTGTTCTCCCTGCTCTGTAACAGGGAGCCAGTGGTGGCTGCAAGTGCTAGAGCTGGAGCCAGAGCCATCACTTGGTCCCAGCATCAGCTCCAGCATTAGTCCTTGGAGCATTTTTGAGGGCTTTGTGCAGTATGATTTTAAATCCATCCTCTCCTCTTGTGCAAGCCTCCTCTCTGACCAGGCACAGTGATAAAGTCAATCCTGAGACAGCTGTAGTTCACTGACTTTTGCCAGGGTCTCACCTCCCACTTTACACTCACCAGACCCTGCTGGGAGCTGTCTCAGCTGTCTCTGAGCAGCATTTTTCAGCAAGGGTGGCAGTTCAAGAGGGTCCCACATAATTCAGTGGGATGATGCCAGTTTGACCCAGCCGATGTCCCTCTTGCAACCCCAGCCATGCCTGTGGAGGACACCAAGCAGCTGCTAGTCAGCAGAGACATGAACTGACCTGCATCTTGGCTTTTAAGGGCAGAGTCAGTGTATGTGGATGGAGCAAGGCTGTGTGACACAAGCAATTATAGTATTGACTTTAATGACCACAGAAGCCTGAGGTTGCTTTTGTCACCCAGACTAGGAAATGGAAGAATTTAATTATTGGTCTAACTCCTTCCAGAAGCAGTTCGGATGCCTCAGCAACAGGCAGCTCCTTAAAATTGAAAAGAAAAACAAAGGACCTCTTCTTTTGCTGAGTCCTGGCCTGTTAGGTATGGCCTTTTAGCCATACCATGTCCAGATGGTGTGACCAGGCTCTGCAGGGCTCATGATCATCTCTTTGGAGACACCCTTGGGAACAGTCACATCCACAGAGTGGTAGGGCAGAATCCTCCCGTCTGCAGATTTGGGATCTGCCCTAGGTAGAGCCTCTACCTTAGCAGTTCTCAATTAGAAAGCACTGCCTTCTCACTGTCCCCCCACAATTGCTGCTGTGGACATTAATTTTTCCCAGAT
Source organism: Sakesphorus luctuosus (assembly GCA_013396695.1). Taxonomy (NCBI): domain Eukaryota; kingdom Metazoa; phylum Chordata; class Aves; order Passeriformes; family Thamnophilidae; genus Sakesphorus; species Sakesphorus luctuosus. The sequence continues at coordinate 131,706 of VWZD01006116.1, forward strand.
TTCTGCGTCCTTTTGAATATCTCTGCTATGGATCATTTTCCTTGCATGTGTTGGCTGGTGTTTTCCCAAAGCTGAATCTTGTGCTATTTCCTGCCTGTCTTTCTATGCTTTTTCTTGCTCCCTCTTCTGTTACACCTAAATTCACCTTGGTCTTATTTTTCTGGTCACTTTAGACTAGGCTGTTTGCCTCTCTTCTTCTGAAAGGGAAGGAATTTGCCATTTAATAGATGAGGAATCCTGTCCACCCGTATCTTGCTTAGCACCTTTCCAGCTGGAGAAAAGTGACTCAAGACCCATGATATCCAGGGTGGGAAGGATATATCAGGTGTTTTGGCAATGGGGAGAGACTTGAAGGGGAGGAGCAGGCTGCTGAGGCTGGTAGCAGTTTGCAGGGTGAAGCTCCTGGCTGTGGCAGTGATGGGAGGTAAATTGGGAGCTCTCGTAGCAGGAGGTCTGAAGAACCACATAAAATGGGTGTATGAGGGTGAGGCATGAGACCAGGTGTGGTGGGTGAGAGAGTGTCTGCTCTCAGGTGTGGTGTTGTAGCTGGGGTGTCATGTTGGGAGTGGGGGGCGAGGGTGGGCATGGGAATAAAAATTAGTCAGCTGGTCCTTCAGCAGTGTTTTTCCGCAATTCTCTGTGGATTTCCAAGTGGAAACTTATTTTAGGCTTGAAGTCACCCCTGTGCAATTTGTTCCTTTAGCTGTGGGTGCTGTTCAAGTTGAGGCTGTATGGGAAGTGTGTGATAACTTTTTTTTGTGGCTCCTTATTTAGTTCTTGCCTCCTTAATTGATGGTTGTAGTCTTTTATCTCTTCCAGCTGCTGTACTCGTTTGTCTCTCATGAAGGAGAGTGTCACTGCAGGGAATGAGACAGGATTGCTGGAGATCTCAGGCCCCTGCAGTGTGCCCTGAGCTGGGAGAGCATCCCCAGTGTTGGATCCTCTTGCTTTACCATAGTTCTCATGTCTCTGGCTGTGCTGTGGACCTTCAAAAGGTGTGGGCAGCCTTTTTTGTAGGTGAAGGCTGAAATGAGGTTCTGAGAGGATGGAGCAGAAAGGGTGGCCTTTTGTATCTGGACCAACGAGCCCCTTTGTGCACACTTTTCTTTAGATCTTTCCTTCCTTGTACCCTTCATCAAAGTAGCAGGAAAACGCTGATTTTTGCAAAGCCCGGTGCTGGGGTACCACTGCCTCGTGCTATAAGCTCAGGAGCCAGACAGCAGCTTAAAGACTAAATATATCTGCCTCTGCAGCTTTTGGTTTCTACAAAAATAAATCTTAAGGAGGTAACTTTTTGCTGTGCAGTTCTCAGGGCTGGCTCTTACGTGGTTTCCACTGAGATAGCATTTGGTTAACACAGCCAACCAGGAGTGGAACAGGCCTGGAGCTGTATAGAAAGTGATTAAGATAAGGCAGGGTTATGATTTGCCTGTCTGATCCTGAAGCTTTGTGCATTATTTAGTGTGTGTAGCAGGAGGTCAGTAGCCTCCTGATAATTTTCATTAGATTAGTCAGGCAGGATAATCACCTGCTCAGGAAAAAACAACTTGACACTGTCTGTTCAATAGTTGGGGTTTAACTGAAAATAAATAGTCTTGTAATTATAAGGACATTGTCAAGGTCAAGAGGCTCAAAAGATTCGTTTTCTTTTTTCCTCTGGTATGTTTACAGAGATCCTGCAATTCTTTGTGAGATTTTTTTTCCTCCCTTAAATTCAAACCAAGAGCTTCAGACCTTTTAAAAGAAATTCAACACTTCCACACCAGTGGACGTGAGTGGCGTTGCAATAGCCAAGTGGTGCCTGTGCCCTGCTGCAGCTGAGTGACCCCATGCTAATGAACAGGGCACTCACTAGCGAGTTGGGAGTGTGTGCCGCCAGCCCAGGCAGACCTAAACAGGGATAGAGATGCTCCTCTCTCCTCCTCTGGGCTAATTGTGGGGTGGATCCTGCCCAGAAGACAGCTCTGTGCTGTGCCCTGCTAAAGTGGCAGAGTGTATCCTCTCCTTGGGAATGGTCAGCCCAGCACGAGTGCCACCCTGTTGAAATCCGAGCATGTATTACCTCCCGCGGGTGACTTTGCGGCTGTAATTAGCTGTGGCTTTCAGAACGCTCAGGAAGGAAGAGGTGGGAGTAAAGCTGATGCCCTAATCAGTACTAACAGGCTCTGCAAAGCATACTTTGGTAAGGAAAGACATAGGATATTAAAGCTGGGGCTGGTGCTTGTGCAGTGCTAAAATGCTTGCCTTTTTTCACCCTAGAAGTGGTTGTGCTTGCTATTTATCTTCCTCAGTCATATGCAGCAATAAAGCCCAGAGGGATCTTTGTAATCTTCTTAATCTGTCTGGCTGCAGGACTGGTACTTGCTGGGTGAGATCTGGAAATGGCTTGCAAGTGTTGAGAGTATATTCAGAGGTGGTAGTATTAGCCCAGAGTGATGGAGAGCTTGCTGTGTCCATGCTGGTGCTGTAGTTCCTTCACAGTATGCTGCAATGGCAGGCAGCCTTGGTTTGAACCAAGCAATGGTGTGGAATATATGTGGGAAGCTCTCAGCTCTCTCTCATAAGCTCGGCTGCAAGCCACAAGAGCTGCTGGCTGTGCAGGGAGCCTTCCAACATGGTAACCTATAGGGCAGAAGAGGCAGTGTTTGCATGCTTGTGCTGGCTATGCCTGTCTCTACCGTGTTAAAATTGAGCTGATGTTGTGGCCACATGTGCGCTTTGAGCCCTTGCTGCTTTTGTTTTGTTTTGTTCTCAGTCTAATTGTCCATAAGTAGGGATTCTTGTCATCGGAGCTGGTGGGGCTTGCACTCAGACCATCTTAACTAAGAATCTGCTGCTCTTGTTGCCTGTCACAGGCTTTGACAGATGCCAGAGGGAGAGTGAGGGCATGGCTCGGCCTGATGTGCCAAGTGACTGATGGTGTGGTCTGATGACTGATGCCACGCGTCCGCAGCAGGCGTGTGGGTGCTCCTTTGCTCTTCCTCTGTGGGAGATGGGAGGGGTAGGGGCTGCCTTGACAGTTTGCTTTGAAAGCAAAATGACTCCAGGGCTGGATTTCTTCTCCCCTCTTCCTATCATCTTCTTCCCCCTCCCCTTTTCTTTTTTGCTTGACAGAAAAAGCATAACTCGTCTTTAATTGGTGCTTTGTGCCTGTCTCCTGACAGAACTTGGCAGAGAGGGGGCTGGCTGGATCAAAACAGCGCAAAGTTCTGAGTCTCATATGTCTGGCCTCCCTGATTAAAACACCCCCCCCACACAACTTTTATTTCTATCCCCCCTCCCACTGTAAGCCAGTTCCTCATAACCCATAAAAAGCAAAGTGGCAGATGCTGTTGCAAGTCCTCCTCAGCATCCCATTGAGGAGCTTGATTGGCACAGGGAGCGTGTGGCTGAGCATGGCACACTATGCACTTGACCTTCTGCTGAGCATGGGGTTTGGAGCATATAACTGGCATGTGTGTGTAAGGCTTCAGAGCATTTCATCGTCATACAAAAAGACCTGCTGGTGCCTGAAACACAAAACAAATGCGTGGTGGATCAAGCTGGGAAGTGGTCTGTACTCCTAGGGCAGTGCTGCAGCGTGGTGGCAGAAGGATGAATTGATCTGGCCATGCTTTTGTTCAGCAGTGCTTTATCCTATGTGAGCAAGGTAAAAGCAGGATTAGAGCAATGCCCCAGTCCTAGGGTCTTTTCAATTGCCTTGTTGTGATTTCCTTCTCTGACATCTGTGATTATATGAGGCCAGGTAGTATCTCCGGGGGATAGTGATGGGAAGAAGCCCATGCCCTTGTGATATCTTCAAGTTCTGACTCTGGCAGAAAACAGCACTGAGACCAAATGGAGCCTTTGCAGGCTGGGCTCACTCAGGTCTTTGCAGAGTAAAAGGAGAGAATCACAGAAAGGTTTGTGTTGGAAGGGACCCTAAAGATCATTCAGTTCCAAACCCCCTGGAACAGGGGCAGGGACACCTTCCACTAGACCAGGTTGCTCAAAGCCCCATCCAGCCTGGCCTCTGATGCTGCCAGGGATGAGGCATCTGCAGCTTCTCTGGGCAACCCATGCCAGTGGCTTACCATGAAATAGTTTGCTACAAGGTGTCGCTCCTGTCTGGTTGAGTGTTTCTCTCTCTAAGGGGCTCCAGCTTCTCTCTTGGACTTCCGAAGAGGATCCCCTTCCCTAGAAAGGGGATCTCAGGAAGGGGCTTGAGGAGGATGCAAAGAGGGGAGTATTTGCAGCTGGAGTCTGATGAGTTCTGAGCAGAGCCCATTTGCTGAGGAAAGGTGGGTGCACTGAAGGGCACATAAGAAAGTGCGAGCTTGGAGGAGCTGGGTGCAGTCAGAAGGATGGAGTGGTGTTACAGTTGGTGTCATTGAGCCAGGAAGGTGCTGTAATGAGCAGATGATGGTCAGGATGGAAGTACAGTTGCTGTGGAGGCATCTGGCAAGAGAACTGGAAAATTGGCTTTTCCTGGACTCCATGAGGAATGGTCAGACTTACACTTCTCAATTACTTACGTGGTACAGCCACTAAAGTGCTGTAAGTGGGGTCCTCTTAATGTTTGGTAGATGTTTCAGTATGGAAGAGAAGGGAAGGAGCTGGAGCTGAGTCCTGGCTGGACTGATGCAAATCCAGAGTTACTTAAGTGCCATTGGTGAATGGTGCTGCAACAATGATCTTACCCACTCTTGACACAGGCAAGGAAGGGAAACACCACCTGTGAGAGACCAAGGCCCTCATGGGCTGCACAAGATGAGGTTGTTTAGATTGTGAGCAGGGCTGGATGCTCTAAGAAAGAGGTATTTGAGGAAAGCAGACCCTTGGAGGTTGATTCTTATTATATTCTCTATGGGAGCTTTGGACCCTCTTATGGGAGGGAAGAAAAAATAAGTATCAGCTCCATCACAATAAAATCCTTATTTGCCAAATCATCTCATCCAAAGCTGTCTGCACTCTACATTGTAGGATTTTTCCACTTTTTTTGGGACAGCTCCAGGCATTCTCCCTCAGGGTGGTCTCTTTCTGTAATCCACAGCTCTTCTTGCAGCCACCCAGAACCTTTCCCAGTTTGTTCTCTGCTCTGGGTTGAGCAAGGCATTGATGCTCGGGATTGTTCTTGTTTCTGAATTTGTAGTCTATTCAGCAGATCAGTATTTCAGACCCTCTCCAGAGGTGGCTGTGTGGGAAAAGCTGGCAGCCACATTCGGGGACCACTTCTCTTCTATTTTTATCTCCAGGTCTGCAGTCACAGAGCTCCCACCCCCCCATGCTGATAGCTCTGGTTATTGTATTCAGGATATCTGAAGGAGAGCAGGGCAAGGAAATGCAGTGAGTAATTTTTGCTTTTCCTTCTAACCTCAGCTTTAGTTACTGATTTCTTGCCAGTGGAAAATAGTTGGTAGACCTATTCCTAAGTTCTCAACGAGCCTTAACTTTATTTCTAGGCTAGAAATAGCTGTGAAACCATACTCCATAGGGCAGAAATTGAGGGCTGCAGTAATTCCAGCACTGCACTGTAGCCTCTGGGGAGCAGTCCCCTCCTTCTCCGGGACACATGCTTTGTTGGTATCCTCTTGTTCCTGCTGCAAGGTGTGTGATGGGCAGTGGCTCCTCAACCCTGAGTCTGGGGAGAGGACAGTGGGGTGGAGTGATGTCCTCCAGCAGAGGAGATTTGGTTGGGAGCTTTTAGCATTGCACTTTGCTCTGGGAGTCAATTTTCTTCTCCTTAAGCCTGCTGCAAGTTCTTGCTGTGTGTGCTTTTCCAGGTGGACAAAGTCCAAGGGGCAGAGAAGGGCATGGCCTCTTCCTGCATCTGTCTTCTCAGTCGGTGGGATTCAAAGCTAGGGAGAGTCCCTCCTCCAGAGGTTAGTGGGGAGCCCTAATTGCACCTCTTCCCAAGACTCCTGTGCATGTTAACGACCCGTAATAGGATGTGTTGTGCTAGCCCATTAAGCCCCAATAGCGTCCTTATCGACTTAAAAGTGTGAAGAATTTCACTCAACCATGTTAAAACACTTCCACCCTCTTTAATAGCTTCATGCATTGATTTAACCCCATGGCACCTGGGGTTATTGGCTGGGAAAAGCCATCTGGCTCTCCCCAGCCTCCCATCCTACCTTCACGCAGCTACTTTGGCCATCCTTTGCATTTCTGGGGGATCTTATTAGCAGGAGGGCTGTTCTAGCTCTTGCCTTTGCAGTACTCCTGGTGGCTGGCTCTATAGAGTCAGTGTAGGAAGTAATTTTCCTTCCATCGCGCTGAGCATGGTCTTGCTTTGCTGCTTTTAATGAGAGTATTTTTGCCCTGGCTTGTGTCAGCTGCAGCCCACCTGTGCTGCCAATTACTCCAGCGAATCTGGTGTGACTTGCCGAGCGGGAATCAGGCTGTCCGAGGTTTTAAGTGTTTCTGAGCTGCAAGGTGTGAAAAATCTCACCAGTGTTGAAACAGAGAACGGGGTGGGGGAGCAGCTTTCTGGGTTATGACAGACCTGAGGACATGCTAGTATCAGGTGCTGTTGATCTCCCGGGAATTTAGAGAATCAAGGGATTGGTAATTGCAGGCATGTTGCCAGCATGTTGAGAAAGAAATTCTTAATCACAGGCTGTGCGCCCTAATATATTTTTTTATTTTCTTTTTCGTAATTGAATTAGTTAAGTGTGTATTGTAACACCTCAGTGCCTCGGTAGGCTGGGAAGGGTATGCACACAGACCTGAAGTGTGCCTGTGTGCAAACAGACTGACAGAGCTCTGTGGGAGCGGCAGTTCTGCTACATAAACATGATGCATCTGTCACACATTTCCCATTTCTGGAGAAGCTGGCATACCAGCCAGCATGTGCCTTGCTCATGCTGACCCAGGCACTGTCCAAAGTCAGCTTTCTGCCGTGCCCACGTAGCTGTGACTTCCTTCTGGCTGGTGGCTGATGCTTAGATTTGTTTCTGTCTCCTTGTAAAAACTGTTATTATTGTCATAGTTTCAGTCACTGCAGGACAGGTTTGAAGGAGAATATTGGCTGTACCGGTGTTAGCCCATATATATATTTTTTTTCCTCATTCCAAGCAAAAGGCAATGGTGGGGCTGTGGAAATCGGGATAGCTGGGTGATTGCAACAGAAGTGAATCCTGTCTTCAGGCTTGGTACCTGTTCTGATGTTTCTGCACCAACAAGGAACTCCTGCATGTAAATGCACTGATATCTGAGGCACACATTTAAAGTTTCACCTGGCTTGAGATACTCTGCTAAGGCCCAGCACCTGAAGGTTGGGAGAAGACACAGCATGTCAGATGCTGGATGGGCTCTGCAGTGACTTGGAGATGCTGTGGTCCTGGCTGGGTGCAGAGCAGGAGGTGCAGCCCATGGGGTCCCTGGCAGCATGGCTGCGTGTTGGATATCTCACACCAATAGAAACTTGTGTCAGCTCTTACTTTGTTGAGGTTTCTGGTGTGGGGAGCAGTTTCGTTGTCAGTAGCAAGCAGTACTCAAAAAACTGCACACCAGGGTACTTGGTGAATTTTGGGACCGAAGCTGTGCTGGCTGTTGTCCTGTGTGAGGTCACATGTCTCCGTGTATCATTCAGAAGTGCTGTGCTCTGTAATAAATACCTCTGCAATTAGGTGTGGGGAAGAGAGCTCCAGATATTCAACGTGAGGCAATTGCAGAGAGAGCTGTGAATGAATGATGAGCGGTTTGCAGGCTCCCTCCTCAGAGCATGGGGGCAGGGGGGTATTGATGAACTTAAAGGAAATGTGAAGATGCTGTTCATGAAGTGAAGGCTAGCTTCTAGTTTCAAACATTTAAACCATCCCTGTACACCCGTGGCATAGCCTGGCCTGGTTCTGTTCTTTCTTGACAAAGATATTCTTGTACTTGGAAAAGCTGGCCTGAGTGACCTTCTGTATCTGGCTGTCGGAGGAAATGTGCTGAGCTGAAACAAGTATTTTCAGAACTGAGTGCTCAGTCTTGGGGTCTGTTTATCTCCCTGCTTGAGATGCTGGGGTTGGCAGCTAGGCTGTGGTCCTTCTCGAGTGCCTGGGCTCGCTCCCAGCCCGGGCCCATCAGACCATTTGTGATATGAGCTTCCTTTTGACTCTGAAGGTCAAATGGCTTGCAGCAGGGTGACAAAGGAGCCCTTGATCTGAAAGAGATTGTTCTTGTGCCTTGACCTAGGAGGGGTCTCATGGGCTGGGATTTGTGCTGGCTGAAAGGAATACTTAAAATGTTCTTTCTTTACTCCTGTCAAAGCCCTTGCAAATGTGAATCAAAATATCTACCCCAGTGCTTTTCTGCTGCATGCTTCAGGCGGGTTTATTCCCTGCGAATGGCTTGATCAGCACACCCAAATATCTTGAGGTTCTGTCCCTGGCAGTGGACAGTAGTTGGACATGCAGGGAAAGGCATACCAACAGGGTGAGCATGCACCGTGTAGGTCCAGCCTTTGATGGTCTATGGCTCAAAAGTAAAGAGATCTTTATTTTTTTGTCTCTCTGCTGTGAATTTGTCCACGTACATAGGTTCAGGAAAGTGATCACCTGCAGCCTCCACCCACTCTTGTGAAGAGCTGAGGACCTGCTGGCTTTTACTCCCTCCTGCTGTGGGGGCTCAGGTGCTGTTAGGGGCTGAGTGGGAAACTCATCCCTCATACTGCACCATTGCAAAGCCTTTGTTTGTGTACCTGCATCTGCAAGGTGGCCTCCAGCAAGGCTCTGTGCTATGAGGAGTGTGGTGCTGCGCACCCCAGCTTCATGCTGCATCCCTTCTCTGCCTAGACACGCCTTGTCAAGTGTCTTAGATATGGGTTTCATGCTGTACCACAGTAATTTGGATGTACATCTTCAGCACTGATGTGTGACAGCTGTAAGATCAAGTTCATCCCAACTGCATCTCACAGAGGTTTTCCCTGGCTTCTTCTGTTCTTGGTGAGTTATATCTTTGCAATGAAGCAACTGAGGGCACTTATACTGGAAAAATAAAATGTCAACATTTTGACTTGAAAAATACTTCATAATTTCTCTATGCAATTTTAAATTCAAAAAGAAAACCTGCAAACTGGCAGCACCATTTCTGGTGAACCTTTGGCAGTCCCTCTTTTGATCAGGAAGAAAGGGATTGGAGTAACTTTGATGTGGCAAGAAGTTGTGCTGAGGCTGAAGTGAGGGTTTGATCACTAGATTGATCATCCAGCCTTAATCCATTGGTAATGGTGTGTTAATTACTGTCAACACTGTTAATGTGACACCTACACCAGGGGCACCTGTCCTACCTTTCCCTGTTTGTGAGCTATCCTGATGGGAACTATGTTTCTGTCACATATGCTGTCATTTGAAGGCAGTGTGCAGGTCTTGGGAGGCAGTGAGTCTACTTATGCATGTCAAAGGGCTTACCAGTTGGAGCAGCGTGGCTGTATTGTATTTGTAGCCTGATTTGCAAGCTTCTTGCTCTGCTCCTGCTGTAAATATGGCCTTCCACCATCTGGTTGCCCTTGAACTGCAGTGCATGGATCTTGGCTGGAGCGGTGATGAGCTGCCTTGTATCCAGAGAGGCAACATCACCAGGAAAGATGCTGCGTGTTCCCAGCTCTGCCTTGTGCCTATTGTGCTGTGAGTGATGCTCAGGCAGATGGGAGTGTTTTGATCTTCCTCCCCGGTTGCTCTAGGCCTGTACCACTGAGACAGAAAGCTGTATGCAGTCACTTGCTCCTGTGTAGACCATGGCAGGCTGTTTTGGTGCTTTTGGGCTATGATAACCCTCACCAGGAGGTGGTCAGCAGATGTGAGGCGTTGTAGCCCTCGTAGCAGTGCGCCTACATGCTTTTGGTTAACCAAAAGCTGAGTGGTTGTAGCTCTTTCCTTAGGAAGAATTAAAGTACCTGCTGGCTCGTGCTCTCCAGGGTGAGACAGGGTCTGAGCAGCCAGACTGCAGCCAGTGAAAACCATGTTCCTTGCATAGCATTAAGTCTTGCACATTGCTATTACATCTGGCTGTGAAGCGTTTGGGGGATTTCTCTGCTGTCTTTCTGAAAGTGTAATACAAAATCTAATCTACTTAAGATGCAGGTCTGCATCCACTCTCTCCACACTGCAGCTCTGGGTCATTGATGGTCTCTTAAAAATCACAGCACTCCGTTTGCCTTGAACTGAAGGAGGCTGTTTGACCTGCAGTCTCAGACCAAGACATGCTGCACAAGCAGGTGAGGGAGAGGAGAAAATTTATTTTTTTTATCCTCTTGTTCATTGTACCCTCCCTTTGAAACGATCTGAGCTATTTAGGGAGTGGATGGTCAGAAGGCTGGCAAGGATGGGAGAATGAGGAACTATCACTTGGTGATGGTCCAGAGTACCCAAGAAGTTTATGCAGAGCTGCCCAGATGTTCCAGCTGGCAGAAGATGAAGTGTCTGTGCTGTCAGCAGCCGATGCCCCCTCCCTGAATCTGCTGGCATAAGTGATCTTGCCTAGGAGAAACGGGCTTGCCAAAGGGCACTTTTGCTTTCCCTTCTGTTCCCCACATTTGGACTGGGGATTTGTATTTGCATTTGAATGCAAAGCTTCCATGTTTCTCCAGCACCTTCCAACTCCTGGGGGGCAGGCATGACTAAGCCCACCCAGTGCTACGTACAGTCCACCTGGCTCCCCCTGGTGCTTCCCTGAGAACTGAGGAGCATAGGATAGAAACTGCACAGGCTGCAAAGGAGCTGGTTGGTGTGCTTTGCTCTTCTCCTTTTAAGCGGATCATGCAGCTGATCAGCAATCCTGGCAGGTTCCTTGTGCCCTGGGGCGAGAGTATCATGGGAATGCAGAGAGCAGAGTACAGAAGGTCAGAAAGGGCACTAGGAGTTCAGGGCTCAGATCCAGCCGAGGGTGGTGTCACCCTGGGCTCTCCTGGTGTTTGCAGGAGGATATTGCTGTGGTGGTGTGGGCAGTGCTGTGGGGATTGCTGTGATCCCTTTAACAAGACATGTTCAGAGGCACTTAAGAATTACATCTCCCCAGATACGGTGCTCAGTTAGGTCTCGGCTGGGCTGAGGACAGCGTGGCAAAAGGTTACCTCAAGGCACAGCATGAAGTGGGTTTGTTTGAAATGCTGCGGAAGGAAGGAAATCTCCCCTCCTGTTTGTTTCCAAATCCTCTCCTAATCAGAGGGATTAGGCTGATGGCAGGGCAGTGCTCTGACTGTCCAAATGATAACTTCAACTCTTTTGTCCTAAGTGGTGGAAAGGATCAGCAAAAAGTCTGTTTGCGGGAAATTAATTTACAAAAAATATTGCCTGGGAGTTTGTTTGTTTGTTTTGTTTTTTCCCCAAAGTTTGTTGTTTCTCATCTGACTTTTGGCTGTACAAGAGCTTAGGCCAGCAGACCCTCAGGTGATACAAGCTCCTGTTTTGGTGCTTGAGTGCACAAGGACACCTTGACCTGATGTTAAGATGAGGGTCCATGTACATCACCTGCATCACTGCTGCATCAGCGAAAACAGTGGGAGTTTTAAAGGCCCCTTGGTTATAAGGCTTCTTTCTTTCCATTCTTGCTGTGGCCACGGATTTCTGAGCCTTCAGGACTGCATTCCTGGTCTTTTAAGGACCACCTGGTCTCTTCTGACAAAAATCCATGGGCTATTTTGTGATAAATTCCAACATTTCTCTGCTCACAAACCTCCGCTCCTTTTCATATAACTGCTTGTGTGTGCAAGTGCTACTGTCGGGGTATGAGGGTTTGCCTTTGAAGTGGTACTTGGGCTGCTCAGTGATGCCTCCACTGTCTCAGGTTGAGGAGTGCTGGTCTGGGGAGCAATATGCTGCTGCACAGGGCTAAGAAGAGGCACCTGGAAATACTCTCTTCCTAGTGTGGATTGCACTTCTCTCTTCATGTGTCAGTCAGTAATGCCTGACTGAGCTCATCTTGCTCAGAAGTTTGTGCCTGCCTTGCTAGCTCCAAGCCACTCTAATATGCTTCTGCAGGCATTTATTTCTGTACTTTCTCCAGAGCTGTCACCAGCTTGGAGCACAAACATCTTTGGGATTGAATGCTCTTGTGTTATCATTTGGGAATACATGAGTGAAAAGACTTTTTTCTGGGGAATGATAATGACCTTCTTGTGTTTGCAGTCGATGAAACATCAAGCTGTCCCTGCTAGCGTTTCTCTGTGTGTGTATGAAGCAGAAGTGTTGCTATTATGGAAGGATCTTTTGGTTGGTCCCACCTTCTGCAGCCTGGTACCTGCAGCGACGAGCCCCCTGTGGTAGTTATTTTGTCCTGGGTGGTGAATCTTTCTTTCTTTGAGGCATATTCTTGTTGGAGATAGTTTCCTAATAGGGGAAGCTGTGGAGACAAGGGTTTTTATCTGCCCCCACACAAAACTCAGTTTCTGTGTTGAAGCATCCCTATGTGTGTCTCCTACACCTTGGATATGCTCCTGCTGTGGGTTGCATGCAATGGCATGGCAGTCCTTGTTGACTCTCAGTTGTTCCTGGAAGCCTGACTGTGCCAGAATCCAGCTTCAGACTGGCATCTGGCTAGCCCTCTGTGCTGTGCCACTGGCCAGCAGACTCCAAAGCTGGTGGCCCTTCTGGGAGCAGTGCAGGAACTTCTCTTGGCACCTGCTCTGATGCACTTGGCTGTGAGCCCTGTGGTGTCTGCCATCCCTGCTTGGAGGGGACAGGCGTACTGAGGGTTTGATCTTGCCATCTGCTGGCAATAGCACATTTTAATTTTCGTAATGGACCTGGTTCCTGCAGAGATGGTCCAGAGGGAGATAAATCACACTACTTGGAAAAGAGTCGTTGGGGCGTCAGGTGAAGGAAGAGCCCATCTAGTTCCCATCCAGTTTCTTCCTCTGTTTCTTGTCTCTACCAAGGCAGACATGCTTCCTGCAGTCCTGGATCCTCTCCAGCATCTTATAGTTTACCAGGCTGGAGATGGTACAAATCACATAAATCACAAATGGAAGATGCTGAACCGGAATGTTTCCTGACCCTGATGGGAGTGGGGAAGGAAGAAGGAGGAGCAAGAATGGCTGAAGAAAGGAGGGAGGTGAGGCTTGAGTGAACAGGGCATGATTTCTGGGTAAGGGTGAATATGAAGCAAACAGGAGCCTGACTCAGCACACAGTGAGGCTGTTTGAAAGGAAGTGGTGTGTTTCTGCAGCCTGTTACTGCTGCTTTCCATCACTCCTTCCCCATCTGTCACAGCAGACACATTTGTCATAGCAGCTGACTTGGAGGTGGGTGATGGTTCCAGATCTGTGCATCCCACCATCCCTCAGAGAAGAACCACACTGTTGGGGGAGTTCCCAGTTACCCTGTGTGCAGCTTGTCTAAACTTCTGCTGCTTCTGTGATTGAGATTAATGCTGAAAAAAAAAAAAACCAAACAAAAAAATGCAGTCTGGTTTTAGTACATGGCCTGTGTGCAGCATCCTTTCTGGATCTTCATGGCTCTTCTGGAAAAAGGGACCTTGAATGAGCTGCCAAAGCAAATTTCTTTTCTTCTAAGTCTTTTGCTTATCTGCTTTTTTTCCTGCATGTCTACAAATGCCTTGCTGCTGAGTATAGGGCCTTTCTTCAGTAAGCTGGTGAAATGTGGTCCCTGGACACCTTCGTGAAAATCCTCTGGTGGGGAGGATCTATGAGATGCCAAGGGTAGGACACTGAGTGAGCTGGGTCCCATCTGTCTCTGCAGTTGCCTCCTGGGAGGCTTCAACCAGCCATGGTAGCAGAGTAAAAGCAGACAAAGCTTAGCAACAAAGAACGCCATGTGCAATATCAAAAAATACCACTAAAGCTTAAGAAAATGACTCAAAAGGAAGAACTTCCTTCTTTTTCCAAATCATCTCTTTGTTAGACTGACCAGTAAGGTACTGTTGCCAAGGTTAGGAGGCAACTTGAAGAAGGCAGATCAAAACCCACACAAGTCCATAGAAGGGAATTGAATTCTGCCTCTGGTGCTCCAGGACTGCCCAGTTAAATCCATGTTCTTGTGTAAGCTCTAGGAAGCACTTTGGGCTGTGCAAATGACCCCAGGCCTTTGATGTCCTGGCCTGTGCACAAACCCTTGTGTCTCTGCTGCAGGATCTTCAAAGGCTATTAAGTGTCTTGGTTTAGTTTGTACCATTCTCAGCAGTAGTTCTGGCCCTTGTCCCTGTGCTGCAGTCTTTTCCTGTTTGCTTGGAGCTGGTGGAGTCCAGAGCAAGCCTCATAGCTTGTAATGAGCATGGATAATATAGATCAGAAGTGCTCTGGAAATGATGTTTTCCATTGATTATCTGTGCTTGTTACTTGTGGCAAGGGGAGGAAGTGCCCTTGAAGGTGAAGGGTGGGTAGAGTTCACACAAAACCAAAACAGCCTTTTCTTGGCTGGTGCCTCAAGTCTGACCCCCTGTCCCTCTTCGCAGACATTTCTTTGCATTGATGCCTGGAAGCCACACTTGTACTCCAGCGAGTTGGGCAGGAATGGTTGCAGATGAGCACATCAGGCAGTGGAGAAGGAGCATACTGGATGTTCTGAATGCTGACCTGCAACTAGTTGCCTTCCTGTCTCCAGATCTGGGTTGGCTTGTTTGTCCTAGTGGTGGGACCAGTGGTGGGACCTAGGTGGGACCAGTTGATCACTGTGTGGGTGTGATCAAAACTATATATTCTACACCCTCTATTCATTTCCCATGAACTGTTAACAATGGACCATTTGCAGCAGCTGCCCAGGGCACACCTGACCCCTCAGGCTGAAAACTGGGTGTGAAAGACACCTGTGAGATAAGAGCTGTGATAACTCCCTTCCAGGAAGTCCTTAGCACCTCCATACCCAGCCTGAGGTGTCATGTCTGATAATGGACCATCAATGATTCCAAATACCCCGCGACTCACAGAGTCAGATCACCCATTATGGAACTCCCTGCCCTGGGGGAGGTACTGGGCGGTCCCACCCGAAGCTGAGGGCATATAATCTTGGGGGTTTGGGGACTTGGGGGACCCTTGCGTTGGATGCAGAGGAGGACCGGAACCTTAACAGGAGGAGACAACCACTCTCGACTGGACTGTGACCGTCATCTGCACCAACAGATTTCTCACTTCCTTTTACTTTGGACTCAGGGGGATTCACATGGGGCTCAGCACAAGGGCCAATGAACACCATTGTGTTTGTGCCCCAGAAGGCTGGGTTATACTTCTGCGTTTTGTGGATTAAAACCAATTTCTCTTTGTAACATTGCATTTATTGGAATATTTTTTTATTAAATTGTAACTCTGATTTATAATCTCTTTTGTGTTTGGTTCGTTTCTCCTGCCGGTTTACTTTCAAACCAGCACATTGTTTTATTTGGGGTTTTTCCCCACCTGCTGTGTTTGCATGGGCTGTAAATTTTTCCAGGCTGTTTGTGTGGTGGTGGAGATGCTGTATCAGCTGGAGGCTCTGGGCATGCTGCAAAGACACAAGCACATAGATGGTGGGGACAAGATGGCTTGGCACTGCTACGCTGATGTTGAGTGATGGCATTACATGCAGACAGAAGTCTGGCGACCAAAGAACTTGCATTAGTTCTAGCTGCCTTCAGGAGAAGGTGGTGGAAATGCTGTGATCAAACAGTGAAGGACTAGTATGGGAGAAAAAAATCTGTGGGGCAGGATTCTTGCTGTGAGGTTGTAGGAAGGTTTATCTCCCCAGAATACCTTGCCCAGATGTTTGGAGTTTTGTTTTTTTTTTTTTTAATAATTCTGTATCTGGGGAAACTGAAGTAGAAAGTAGAGTTAAAAATGATGGGCTCTGAGAGGTGTGAAGTAGCCCTGGAGGATTTCATCAGGGAGAGAATCAGGAAAGGAAAAATTTTGTGAGGCAACCTGCAACAGTGAAAGATGTAAAATGTGCTTTTATGTGGCTTTCTGTGGGGACTGGGAAGACTAGTCAAGCTTTTAAAAACTTGTAATATCTGCAGGGATGATACTGGATGCCAGAGGGGAGTGTGGACCCTGTTGAGTTCAGCAGGATGAATCTTCAAGTTACAGTGTGGAGATGTCTGAGCTGTATGATTTCAGCCCTTCCAGCTGGTGATGAAAGGAGAGAGAAAGGCTTTTTCACAGTACTGCCAGGGAGAAGAAAATAGAAGGGAAGACAATAGGTCTATTAAATAGAATTGTTTTCTCACCAATTTCTTTTCCCGTCTCAAATGACTGAGATCTTTGCCATCTATTTATACCTGTCTTTGGCAAGACTAAAAAAAACCCAGAGAGATGAGGGGAGATTGGGACCAAAACATGACTATACAGAAACAGCTATTAAGGAAAGCTTGAGGGTACTTTGCAAGCATCTCAAATGCTTGGCTAACCTCAGTAAATACTCTTCAGGGCATTAGGGTAATTAATGATGGAATGTAAATAACTGTTTCCCTTTGCTTTAAAAAGAAAAGGTAGTCTGGTGGCAGGGGTGTTGACAGTGAAGAGGATGCCCCATGGAAAAGATGAGCTCCCAGTGAGTTGTTCGTGTCCCTACATGAAGTGGTGTAATGTCTTTGCTCTCTTATGTGCCAGTTTGACTCCAGGATGCAGCTCTTAAATGCGATTGCAGCCCCAGCCTGGCATTGGCTCATCTCTGCCATTTGTTAGTCAGATCAAGTAGGCATCCCGGGTAGCCTTACTTTAAAGGTGGAATGAGCACTGTATTTGGGGAGAGGAGTGAAGAGCAGGCTTTGGTGTTGCAGCTGAGTTTTAGAGCAGTGTTTGATGCAGAGCTTCCCTGATGAAATTGGTTTCAATAAGGAAGTGGGAATGGAAGAACAGTGAGACTTCAAAGTGATAAACACATGGGATGCCTATTCTGACCTCTTAAGGTTGATGGTCTTTCCTAATTGATCCCCTTCCCCTGATCCAATGAGGATAACTGGCTTGTATTTTAAAACCAAAACAATCTGCACTCTCTTTTTTCAAATGACTGTTGTCCTGACTGTCTTTAGTGAGAACACTGGTCTTCTCCTTTCCCAAGTCTCTTGCACTGGAAATGAAGACATAAAGGAAGGTGCATGAAATGAAGAGATAAAGGAGGGACATCTCTGAGTGGGCTACCAGTAGATGCCCTTGGTGTTGCAATTCTGGTTCATCTTTGTGGCTGGTCTGGGGGAGAGGGACCAGGGCATCTCCAGTACTCATCTGCCCTCCTCCTTAACCTTGGGGCTTAAGGGTTGGGGTGGCTTGCCGTTGGAGCTGAGAGCTGGGTATAACACTTGCTAGCCCAGGCTACTTTGTTTGCCGTGTTACAGTGGCACAAAAGCCGAGTAGTCTCCTTTGCTGCCACTGTGTAGAATCTGGGCAGCCCCAGAGCAGGGTTTCCACTGACAGCAGCAGTCTTCTCCCTGCAGTGGTACTTTTGCAGGGGATGATTAAGTCCTCTCCTGATCATCTCTTGGCTTAGTTGAACCGATTGAGTGCTCAAGCCTGTGTCTGCACAGCAGGCTTTCCAGTTCCCAACTCATTCTCCTAATTCTCTTTGGATGCTGTTCCGTTTCCACAACCCCCTTTTTTTTTTAACAAGTATGGACACTACCACTGAAGGTAGCAGCCAGGAATAGTCTCACTGTGCTCTAGCAAGAGCTGATACTAAGCTCATGCTGCTCACGATGCTCTCTGGTGTATGCAGGGCATTTTTATTCCTCTTAATTATACTACTGTGCTTGAACAGCCTGTCTTGTGTGTAGGACCCACAGAAGAGAGTTGGAACTGCTTTTTAGGATGTATGAGGCTCGTTTAGGTTAACAAGTGGGTTGCAGTATTTGATTGTGGTGGCATACATGGTTCTCAGACTGGGAGAGGAGCTTAAGCAAAGGGGACACAGCAAGGGCAGCCAGTTGCCCTTGTGACACTGGGTTTGCAGCTGATGCAGAGTAGCTGGGTTTTGCCTATGCCATGGCCTTGGATCTGAGGGTAGGGATGAAATAGTGATGATTACTTAGGAGGATCAGTTTTCTGCTGAGCAAGTAGGTGGAAAGTCAGGCAACAAAATTAGCTGAGTACACAAACAGTCTGGGTGGGAAGAGGTTCTCTCTCCAGGGAGAGATTAAGGCATGTGGTGTCTTACATAGCAGTGATGGCCCATGTGCTCTCGCTGTGCCTTGGTGCTCTGAGCTGACAGTTGTTGAGCTGTTGGCTTTGTGCTCTGTCCTCATCACTCTCAGCTCCTTTCCGGCGACCAGCTGTGGTAGAATATCTTGTGACACACGCTCAGTCCTTCTTGGTGCTCTTTTTCCACAGGTAGCTGAGTGCTCTGCCCCCAGCCCTTCCTCCCTGGGGCACTTGAGCTGAGTTTCACACCTTGCCTGAATCTTCACCTGACTGTCAGGCTGCGAATGGTGCTCAGGAACAGGCAGGGCTCTGGAAGCCCTGTCCCCCACTTGTGCCAGCTGAGCTTTTAACAGCAGGAGCTGTACCTGTGAGCATCATATTAGACATCAGAAATAACTTTGCACTCAGAGAACCTCCCCATCCTTTGGGTGTTAATGTGAGCATATCAAGTCCTGAATAGCCACTGACATCTATCAGATCACAGAGGGTAGCGGATGGGTGCAGCTGAGTATAGGAATAAAAATGTGCAGGTCCTCAGTTGTTTGTCTCCTGGAAATGTAGAAATCAACAGGATGTTCTTTGTTCTGGAAACAGTCTGATGTGCAATGATTTTCCTTGGCTCCTTAGCCGTGGTCTCTGTGGGAGGCTGTAGCTGACCAGTGCCTTGCGGGTGGTAGCTGTTTCCAGTACAAGTGTGGTAACATCCTACCCAAATTCCATGAAACAAACAAACAAAAAAAAATCTGTTCCATGTTTTTTCCTGCAGGTGGGTCATGTCTGCTTTTCAGTGTCAAAAGACCTTAGCAGGTGGTAAGGTTTTTACAACAAACTTGATGTACAAATGGGAAACTTCCAGCAAAGTCTTAAACTTATCTTATTTCTGAGAAGGATGAGAGCTCTTCCCCCAAATCTGTCTAACAGGATGTAGATAAATACTTGGCAAGGTCCGAATGTAAAGTCCCTTGGTGGGTCAGAATTCGGAGAACATGGCAAAACAGTAAGAGGCTTGAAGGTGTCTCAAGTGGCATTGCAAGTAATCTCTTTAATTCTGCTTTTAATTTATGTCTGGTAATGAGCAGGGAGGAGTGGCAGAAGTCTTAAATTCATCTCATATAAATTGGGAAAGAGAATGAAACTTGAGGAGCTGCCAGAAAAAGAAAAAAAAAGAAAGGCAAGCATGTGAATAGAGTGTGAGGAAACTAAAACAAGAGAGTGAGAAATGAAAACTCCAGGCTACTGCAGAGTGGGAGGGCAAAGGGAATTAAACCCTAAAGTGGAAGGACTTTGGATGTTTTCTGTGTTTGAAGCATCAGACTTCACGCATTTTGCAAATGGAATATGGGGGCCAGATTTCTTTCTGCAGAGCTTGGTGTGCACTCTGCTGGGTTCCCATCAGGTGCCTGGCTCCAGATGTGCAGTTGTCCGGCTCAGGCAGGAGTGGAGATGGGAGGAGAGCTCTCTGGTAGTCTCCTTCCTCAGTGTGCATCCCTGGGGACTGACGCCTGCTCTGAGGCTGTTGCTGTCTACTTCTGGGCAGAGGTTAATAGGGTATGGCTTCCAGGTACTTGCAGACAGCGTCTTGACCTGGTTCTCCAGCTGGTTTTAGGTGAAAGGGTTACTCCGACTCACATGCTGCTTATTTGGCAGCATTTAGCACAGGGCCAATAACCTTGGTGTCTAGTAGCTCCTTTGCCATGTGTGCATGTCACCAGAAAAGCAAAAAGGAAGGAGTAGGAAGTGTGAGAGGAACAGATCTGCGTTTCCTGTTCTCTCTGTTGTTGTCATGAGTGCCCCCCCCGCCCCCCCAAGCAGGACTCCGAGCCAGGTTGATATGGGGTAAGGTAAAAAGTAAAGGTCCTTTAATAACAGGCTAAGTGCCCACAGGAATACATGATGACATGCACATGCATGTCTCTAAGCTTTGATTTCTATAGCTTTTATAATATGATTCCTCCAATCATCACTTTACACATTTCTCAGTCCAGCCCCAGTCCCATCCCTCATCTAACCCCCTGGAACTGGGTCTGAGGTCGTCAAGACCCTCTGTCTTCAAAAACTAAAAACCCCTTCGGCATCACTGTCCTGCCTCAAACTCAGTCTGAGAAACACCTAGGAGATACCTTGAGGTGGAAATCACATACCGCAGAGGACTGGGACTGTGTTCTACAAGAAGCAAAGGTGGCTTGTGGTTCTGGCACCGAAAGCAAAAAAAAACACCTGAGGTGTGCAAGCTGGGGGAGCTTTTGCCCTGCCTCCTGCAGACCCACCAAGGGGAGTTTTGCAACCAAGAACCTTAAATGAACAACTTGGTTTCTTGTTCCTCATGGCCTGTGTTGGACAAGCAGATGTTGAATTGCATCTCTTCCCCCTCATGTTCACCTGGAGACCACCACATCCTTGTTACCAGCCTAAACTTCTCCACAGGAAACTGCAAGGTAAAGAAATACTCTTTTGGAAACTTCTTTTCTCAGTTGAATTGTCTCCCTTGGTGCTTTCATGCATTTTAAGAAGTCAGAACACTTCACAATTGAAAACAAGTAATGTTTAGCTCCTGTGAAGGGAAATAGTCAGGCACAGAAAGCCTGCCATTTTCGCCATGCTCTTACAAAAGAGGGTGTTACAGTAAGCTTGCTTGTTTCACTGAGGGGGAATTCATCAGGCTTGATGGAAACCGGATGAGACAGGCAGGGTAAATGGATTTTGCTGGCCGAATTGAAAGCAAAGAAACATGCATGTGTGGTGGCTGGGCAAGAATTAACTGTGTCTTGCAGAAACCAGGAATGAATTAGGGACAGAGAATTGGGAAACCCTGAAACAACATGTGTCCAGCTATATAACAGTCTTTTCACCTGTGGCATGTCTCTGATGGCAGTTGGATGCAGTGAGCCGGGTGGCTCTGTTCACCTGTCTTGCTGCCTTTTGTCTCTGTATGGGCTGGGAGGTTCAGGGATGCCTGCCTGGTGGTGGTGAGTGGTGGTGTTGGGCTCCAGCAAGCTGCCATGCAAACTGAGGGGACAGTGTCCTGGAAGGCAGCATCCCATATGGTCAGCATCAGCAGCTGAAGGTGACCAGGACCTGGTGGTGACCGCTGGGGTCAGATGTCTCCTGATAGGAAAGGTTCAACTGTCTCCTGGTCCCTGTTCCCCAGGGGAGTAATTATACCCAGCCCTGTATGTCGTGGCAGGAGGTTCTTGCAATGTTTGACCCCTTTTAGAGGATGGAGTTTACTGCCCAGTGAGCACTGTGTGGGGATGACTATATCCCTTACTGGCACAGAGCATTTGTTCCCTGTTCTTAATGCAGTATCGGCAAGGACCCTTCTGAGGGAGTGAGACCTATTCTGTTTTGCTCACACTCTGTGGAGGTACTGGAGTGGTGTACAGCATCTTATTTGTGTCCTCTTCTACAACAGCTCACTGCCATAACACAAGAGCAAGGCTCCTGTTCCTGGAGTCTTGCAGGCTTTCATCTCTTTGAGCAAACCTACTTGTTGCACCATTATAGCTATCAAAAAGGACTGATGCTGCCTTCCTTTCAGGGCTGGGGAACAGGAATGTCTTGGGTTTGTGTGCAAGGTTTTGGTAGTGGGAGTGGTGGTTGCAATGGGGGTTTTTGTGAGAAGCTGCTGGAAGCTTCCCCTATGTCTGACAGAGCCAATGCAAGCTAGCTCCAAGACATACCTGCTACTGGCCAAGCCCATCAGTGATGGTGGTAGCATGTCTGGAATAACAGATTGAAGAAATGGGGAGAAAAATTACAGTTGCAACCAGAGAAGAGAGGAGTGAGGATGTGTGAATGTAACGGCTCTGGAGACTCCAAGTCAGTGAAGACTCAGACAGAGGAGGTGCACCAGATGCTGGAGCAGAAATTCCTCTGCAGCCCATGGTGAAGCAACAGTGCCCATGCAGCCCATGGAGGTCTGTCCTGGAGCAGAGATCCACCTGCATTTTGTGGAAGACCTCACATCACAGCATATGAGGATGCCCAAAGAAGGCTGTGACCCTGTGGGAAGCCTGTGATGGAGCAGGCTCCTGGCAGAACCTGTGGCTGCTGGAAGGAGGAGCCTGTGCTGGAGCAGGTTTGCTGGCAGGACTTGTGACCCCTTCTGAGACCCATGCTGGACCAGCCTGTTCTGAAGTATAGTACCCTTGGGAAGGGATCCACACTGGACCAGTCTGTTCCTGAAGGGATGGACCCTGTGGAAGGGACCCACACTGGAGAAGTTTGTGAACAACTGCCGCCCATGAGAAGGACTCACATTGGAGAAGTGGGTGAAGGACTGACTCTCATGGTAGGGAATCCATGCTGGAGCGAGGGATGAGTGTAAGAAGTCCAGCCTCTGAGGAGGAAGGAGCAGCAGAGATACCAAGTGGTGAACTGACCACATGCTCCA
>VWZD01006116.1:154134-227621 GCA_013396695.1 Sakesphorus luctuosus
ACCACATGCTCCATTCCCCAGCCCCCTGTGTGCTGTGAGGGAGGAGGTGGAGAAAGCTGAGAGAGATGTTGAGCCCAGGAAGAAGGGAAGGTGGTTGGAAGATGTTTTAAGATTTGGTTTTATTTCTAGTTACCCTACTCAGATCTGATTTCTAATAAATGAAATTAATTTCTCCAAGTTGAGTATGTTTTGCCCATGACAGTAATTGGTGAGTGATCTGTCCCTGCCCTTATCTTGACCTATGAGCTTTTGCTGTATTTTCTACCCTCCCTGTCCAGCTGAGGAGGGGGAGTGATAAGAGTGGCTTTGGTAGGCACCTGACATCCAGCCAAGGTCAGCCTACGACAGGGGACTCTGTTCCTCATAGGGATGCAGAAGACTCTGAGCTTTATCCCCTGAGGGTAATCAGGAGGGAGCCCAGCAGGGTGGTGGGCAGCACAGTTGGGTGGGCTGTGCTCCCCCCAACCTGATGAAAGGAGCCTCAGAACTGCCAGGAGCTCTAATTAGTGTGTGAGGACAGCTACAGTGAAACAGCCTTTCTGGTGTCATCCTGAGGTAGACCACCTTAGCAGGGTTAAGTCTGAATGCCACAATGAAATATCCTCCTTAATCACACCCCAGCATATTCCTTTAGCAGAGACTATTTTTTCCTAACCAGGAATGACACTGGCCAGGTGTAATGCCCAACAGTGGGCTCTTTGTGTAGCAAATCTGACCCAAAATATTAGGAAGGTGGTCTTAGTTTTTCCACATTGACTGTCTTGCCTCCCCAGTGAGCACTAAGGCAGAAATATGCTCATTAATAAAAAATACTGTGCTCTGCCTCTTGGTAGTGACTCTATTTACTTTAGTAAAGGGAAGTTATATTCTCCATCAGTATAAATCAGGAATAGTTGCCAGTGCTGTGTCCCTTGGCAGGCTGCTGAGTTCCAGCTAGAGATGAAGAGCAGAGGAGCTTGAATAGGGGGCAAGTAATAAGCTTATAAAATAATAAAACCAGGTAAAAACTGAAGGGAGAGACAGGGGATCCCAAGATTTGGAAGGCTACTTGAGTGCAGGGGGCCTGTGAAGTGCTTAAGAAGTGCCTGTTTAACATTACAGGAGTAAATACTACATATAACCCATGTGTGCATTTTAGGTTGATAATTCAGAAATGGCTCTTGGACAGTTGGTTTAGAATTTCTGTGCCTTTGAAGTCAAAGCATCTGGAGTCCCTCTTCATCACTGGTCTTCTGCATTAGGTGCAAGCTGGAAATGTGCTTGAGCTTAAAGCCTTGGTTACTTGCATCTTGCATACTATGTTGGAAATGGCTGGACCTGGAAGTGTTTTTTTTCAGTAGACAAATGTTGGCCATCTCTGTGTGTTGGTTAGTGACACAGACCAGTTCAGCATCATGGTTGGCGTCAAGATTGAATAGAAGTCTGATACTTCAGGGATGGGGCAATCTTAATGGGCCCTGATGGCAAGGGTTAGCTAAGTTTCTTGCCTCTTTGCCAAAAATAAAATTCTTCAGCTTGTGAGGTGTGTCAGCAGCACCTCAGTTTTGCAGAGGCATCATTGTTCCTCCTGTTTCCAGCATTGATTGGTGCTGTGTGGTTCTGTATGGTCCCACTACTGCTTTGCTCTGGTCCTGTCCCATGCCAGCCTCCCCATTGTTCCACAGCTGCCGTGGCCACTTCCTGGATTTTTCCCGTCCCTGCCAAGATTCTGCCTGCATTTCCCTGCCTGACAACAGGCACCTGGATACCCTCTGAAGGGAAAGAGAGCTTGCTTCCCTAGGACTCCCAGTGGACTCAAAGTCAGGTAGTGCCTTGGGGAGCTGCAAAGCAATCACTTGCCAGCTGCTGTCATGTCAACACAGGCTTGCTATGGAGCCACAGCTGCTGTGAGACTGGGGAGAGGCTCTCTGTCTTGCTGAAGGGTTTGTTTTCTCTCAGCATCCTCCTTTGCTGGTGCTAGATTAAAGCCTTTGACCTGAGGAGATCTGGAAAAGCAAAACTCCCTGTGCAGTGAGCTCTAGGAAGGGTGTTCCTTAGCATTGGGTTGTAGCTGTTCATCGGAAGGTAGCAGCAGGAATTTTACCTGGTGACAGCATTCCTAGGCTCAGTTGCCTGGACCCAGAGCTGTGTTTATCCAGCTGCTCCAGTGGCTTTTGCAGCATCCACTGAGCTCCACGCAGCTGCCAGCGCTGGAGAGTGTTGCATGAACTGGCAGTGCCACGTACAGGCTGGTGGTGTCCACGTCTGAGGTCGTGCCCTCACTGCGTGTCTGGCTCCTTGTTTCTCCCCCTACACCACAAGGACAGGCAGGGTACCAACTCCCCAGACACTGCAAGAGCCAGTTTCACTGGCGGAGAAATGTCCTAATCTTTATGCTAATACACTTCCCCATTTTTCTCTAGGAGGGCTGGGCCTCACTGCCCCACACCTCCTGATTTATCAGATCTTCCTCACCTATTCATCCCTTTACTTAGATCCCCTGCCCACCAGCCTGGCAGTGCTGCAGGGAGAAGCATCCATTGGAGAATGGGTACCAGACAGCAGCGGGATAAACAGAGAGAACCTGTTGGTGCATCCTAGTCTATGGAGATGCTGCATCTCTTGCCAGCCAGATGCTGCTCATGGATCCCATCTCCCATGGGCAAGAGGAGGCAGAGGCAGGCATGGGGAGCTCATCGAGCGCCTTTTAGCAGGAGGCCAAGGCTGTTTCTCCAAGCTGGGAGGACAATGAAGGCGCTGAAGCAGCCAGAGCACGGCCGGGGGCAGAGAGGGACAGGCAGGCAAGGGGAAGCCATGCAAATGGAGACTTTGATGTGGCTGCAAGGATCGGGGCTGGAGCATTGTTCCTATCACATCACATCAGTTTCACATTCCTCATGCAGGAGTGATCAACNAGGATGAATTGCTCTCTTGGCAAGCCATGGAGATGGGCTGGCGGTTGCTGTGCTTTAAAGCACCAGCTTAAAATTTTTCTCTTTTATTTAGAGAAGGAAAAAAAAAAGATTGGAGAAAGGGTTTCCTGTGTGCAAAAGAACAGATAAATAAGATAGCGTGACAAGTATCTATGGTCTTCTCACATTCCCTTGCTTGGTCTCCCCAAGTGATGACTCTAATCTTATTGCAGAAGTGCATTGAGGAGTCCTTCTGAGAAGACGGGCTGGCAAAAATGGGTTTGACCCAGATGGCACTGTGAGAATACTTTCAAAGAAACCTTCTTCCCCAAATTAGCAATGTGAGTGGGCTTGGAGAGGGGCTGGCCTCATAGAGCAGAAGAGTAGGCTCCTGCAGACCCATGAAAGTTGTTGGCATCAGCCCTGGAACAGAGGGAAAAGCCCTGCTGGAGGGAGCTAAACAGTGTACCCTGTTCTCCTAAGATGGCATGTGAGGAGTAGGAGGGTGGAGGAGATGAGGAAGCACTTCATCTTTGTTCCTGGCTGTTCTGGGGCTCCTGCCTGTTGCTGCAAGGATAACTTGGTCAAGTCCATTCACTGGGCTCGGTTTTGCCTAGAGCTGGAGAGCAGGGATGGGGCCCAAGACAGAATATGGTACAGTGTGCATGTGTCCACATGTGTGTGCTTCCATGCTGCCATCTCAGCCTTTGCTGCAGCCTCAGTGGTGAAGCCCAGGGACACTGAACACTGGCTTTGATCATTTGTTTTCCCATCCTTGATCTCTCCTGGCTCTTGCCTGTCACTGACTCCTCTCTGTGAGCCTGGGGGTTTTCCTTCTTCCTTGTCCTCAGCTTCCTGCTTTCTCTGGTGTATGTTGCTATCCACTTACCTCAGGAAAAAGTGCATTAAACCAAACCTCTTTTTTGCCCTTGCATGTGCTATCTGCAGTTTGGATTTTGCCTGTATTAAGTGGAACTGAATCCCTCAAGGATGCTCTAGCCTCCCATCCTCTCCCAAACCCCTTTTTCCTGTGGAAGCGCAAACCTTGAGCATTCTCCCCACCTCACAGCCAGCTCCTGTTCTCCCAGCCCTTTGCACTGCTCTGGCTGCCCTCCCTTAGCCCTGACCCACAGCCCCCTCCCTCAGCCCCGGGCCCCTCTGCCTGAAAGGCTGTCAATCAGGCTGAATTGTCTGGTGGTTTTGTGATGTGGAAAGACTCCCACCAAGGAGTCAAGGGCCAGGCTGAGACCTTTAAACTCGATCCCATTTGTGTCTTAAATCAAACAGGAATCCAGGTCCTGAGATGGAGGGGGAGGTTTAAGGGGATGCAGAGGCTCAAAGGCCTCTGCTGCCCCTGCTGAGTTTTCCTGGAGCCCCTTCCCCACCTGCACTGTGTGGAGCAGCAAATGTGCCCATGGCCCTGGAACTTAGGGCTTGTTTCCTTCTGTAGCCCTTTGCTCTCGAGTTTGGCAGCAGCACTTCCTTTAGTGCTGGCCCCTTAAACACACTCTCTGTCTGGGGTAGGTGTCACTGAGGGTTCTCTGCAATGACCCAGAGGAGAGTCTTGAGGAATGTGCTGGGAAATGGAGACTGCCTTAGGGAGTGTTTCTGGGATCTTCTGTTCGAATCACATGGGCCTGGGGAGGTGGGCAGAGCTGTGCTCCTGACATCTCTGCTCTCAGCAGTCTGTGGTGGCAGCTACTGCATGGGCGGATGTGGGTGCAGAGGACAGATCAATGACTGATGTCCTGCAGATGGTTGAAAGGTTAAAAGTGATGTTTCAGCCTCCACCCAAGACTTTATAGGCAGGATTGACCTTAATGGACTGCTGTCCATGCAAAGGGGAGAGTGCCCTGGGCCCCATCCCAGTGTTCCTGTGTCTCAGTGGCTTGAATCACATAGTACCTGGTGCTGCAAGTCACTCTCTGGTGCCCTAAGAGGGGAAACAAAACCAAAATGAGATGACCCAAATTTCTCATCTACTACCACAATAGGGCATCAGGCAAAGAGGCTTAAACACTCTGTGCTTTTCACTACTTTGTGTAAAGATAGGCACAGTCTGCAGAAGGAAAATCATCTTAAATGGCAGGTGGAATTTCTACTTTTTCCTCTAGAAGGGGGTCTGACAACAGCAGAGCTTGTGCTTGCCCTGGGGTTTGAGCCCCGTTCTATCTCACGGGGTTTGCTGGGGGTCCTTTACCTAGTGCTGCTGGAGAGAGAAAAGGGAGAGCAGGGCTGGATGGGGAGCCAGCGTTTGCAGCTCAGTTTGTGCCTTTCTCTGCCTGCCTGTGAGCAAAGAGTTTTCTATTCTTTTTTTATTTCCAACTTCTTTCCAAAGTTCACATAGGTGAGAGATTTCATTTTGTCTTCCCAAGGGAAAGTTGCAAATCTCTCTTAGCCTGACCAATCTGTGTTTTCAGAAGAAGCCTGGAGCTGCCTTAAGACATGTACAAGCTCAGAAATGCAGTGGCTGTGTTTATTTTTTGTGTTCTGGGCAAAGCCAAAGTTGCTGCCAGTGCTAAGTAAACATAGAACTGCCCTCATGAGTGACTACAGTAGTCACTTGCTGCCTGTGTGAAACCAGATGGATCTATCTGGGAACTGGAACAGCAGCTTTCTTGTGACTAGCAAAGGCAGAGTCACTGGCATTTGGATTACCAGCTCTCCTGTGCTTTTAACAGAGTGCCAATGTTTGACAAAACTATTAAGTTAAATTAAGCCCTACGCATTTCAAATGGATTCTCAGACTTCTGGCTGACTCGCTATTAGCAGAGCTGTCTCTTCTCCCTTTCGTCTTTTTCTTATTTCTTTTTTTTTTTCCTCTCCCACCTCCATTTAATTCCCTCTCTGCAGCTAGTTTTACTGCTGACATTTAAAAGCAGCTCAAGGAGAGACCTGTCACTGGGATAGCACTGCTGTGTGCCCAGTCATGTTCTGTCCTGCTGTTATGGGCAGGGAGGATGCTTGGAAGGTGTTTGCTTGAGGCAAGCCCTCTGTCCCACAGAGCCTGCATATGGGTTGGCCAGGCATGCTCTGGTCCCTGCAGAGCCCTCGGCTGCTCCACTCCTGCCCATTTGCCAATGTTATTTATGGCCCAGGTTGCTGCTTTGCTGGGCCATTCCCAGAGATCTGAGAAGGATGCCCCGGGTTCCCAGGGGCTTGCAAGGACAGGGATAGCAGGGAGCATCAGTGGGAACGGGCCGCAGTAGCAGAGTCTGTCCGAATCACCTTGACTTGCCTCTGGCAAGAGTGAAGTACTTTAAAGAGGCACAGGGCAGCTGACCTTGTAAATGGATGCATGACCCAGCTGCTTCCCTGTGGCGTCGGCTGCTTTGTGTCCCTGATACTGCTCTTCACGCCTGTGGAAAATCACTGGGGCTGGGGGTGGTTGCTGGGGTCTCATTTGCACAGCTGCGTCTCAACTGTGCAAGCTCTGCTAGTTACCGGTGTGAGGAATGCTGTCAGCCTTCCCCCGTCCGTCTAATGCAGCTTTTCTTGGGGCACCAGAGCCGCTGTGGAACCTCACTGTGGCTGCTGGTGGAGCTGTTGCCACCCTGGAGCATATTTTAGGGGTGGCTGTGGAGTTGAAGAGGGTGAGCAGAAAGCATGAGGAGGGCACAAGCACCTATGCCACTGGAATTTGGAGATGGATGGCCTCTACATGAGGACCAAAGGCACCTACACCACTTGCAGCTGTGGGGTGTGAGTGGTGTGAGGAAAAAGGGAGGGTGGTGACTTGGAGTGGGCTTAAAAGCCAGGGATAGAAAAGCAATGAATACCATTGGAGTAAAGGTTTTCCACATAGTAAATGTGCCCAAGGGGATCTGATGGAGCTTATGGACTAGGGAGAAGATACTGCAGTTGGACAGTGGACCACAGAGGGAGGTGGCTTTCTGCAGGTGTCTGAGGCTTGCCGCACTCTGATGTGCTGCCCTGTAGTCAATCCTGGTCCATGGAAGCACATTGTGCCAAGCACTGTACTGGCAGACAACATCCTATATAGAGGCTCCTGTTCTTCTGCCTGCAGACTTCAAAATATCTATTGCTGATGATGTGAGGACTGCAAGCTTTGGAGAATCTGGTTTGCACTGCTGGAACAGCCTTCCCACTGAGCAGGTCACTGCTCCTTGCACTGAAATGGCCTCAAGCACCTCTGCTCCACTGCACCTCTTGCCCCTGGGTCCTTGTTGCCTTGGCCCCATGTTTATCAGGTCACTCTAAGATGTGGCCCCTTGACACACACTGTCTCCTCTCTTGCTCTTCCTGTCACAGCTTGTCTGGAGAGCAGCCAGGAGCTGCATGAGGGGAGCTTTCATCAGACCAACATGATTTGGTCTTGGGTGTGCAAAGCTGGAATGTTAAACTATGGGAAGCGCATCTGAGTGAAGACTTGGAGGAAGGTCAGCACCATGGAGGCTGCTCCCGCTGACACTTAGAACGCAGTGCCTGTCACCATAGCTTCCTTCTGTGGGTGCAGCTCCCCCCCCCATCAGTGTCTTGTTTCTCTGGGTGCTCTCTTGTCGTTTCCATGTTCATTAATGCTGATACGCTCAATTGCATCAGCTCGTTTGGAGGGACCAAGTGCAATCCTGTGCCTTCATTTACATCCCCGCTGTCTAGCTGTTGCCCCGGCAATGCCAGGTGCTTTGACATCATTACCCAGCCGCCTGGCATCCTCTCTGCCCCATTAACCTTCCTGTAATTGACTTCAAATTGAACGGGGAAGGGAAGAGAAGGGAAAGGGAGGGGGGAAACTGTTGAAATGGCAACCGTTTGCATTACCATGAAGCAGGGCACTTTGTTTTTTTTGAGGGAAAAACTGTGACAGTTGGTTATGGGTACAGCAACATTTGTGAAGGGTTTCTCGTCTGTTAGGATGCTGTGCAGTTTGTTTTTGTTTGCAGTTTTCCCCACCATCATCTCCTGGGGGAGTATAGAGTCAAAACTCTCCTTGGTGGTTGTCAGCTGGGTTACTCAGAGGGTTTGTGGAGGATAAGAATGATGCTGGAGATCTTGGGGGCAGTGGGTCTGTGCAGCTTAGGGAAGGGAAGGTAAAGCATGGTATTGGCTGACATCATTGCAATTTTGAGCCTCTTGATGGGCAGGGAGAGGCAGGAGATGGAGTTTCTTATGGAAGCACCCAGGGACAGGCCAGCGGACCACAGCCCAGTTTGGGGGCATCTGATTGTGTGTCAGGCACTGTCCCCATGACAGTGGTCAAACATTACAAGAGGAGTAAGAGATGGGAAAAGCCTAGTCTTGGCCTTGACCTGCAGCAGTGCCTGTACCTGAGCTAACTGGTCCTGTGCCAGCTGCATGACATTAGGCTGACATCTGGGTCAGCCTGCAGTGTTCTATACCTGTGATTCTAAATCCATTCTGGTAACTAGAAATGTACTCCTTTACTCTTCTTTTTTTTTTTAACCTAAATTTTGAAATAGCATAAAAAGTCTCTGGAGTTTTCCTCATTTAAAGGTGGAATTGGCTTTTGTCATGTTTTCTTTTTGCCAGCTTTTGAGCTAAAATCATCCAAACGGATGCTTCACTGTAGAATCTCAACCACTGAACAGGCATCTTCTATCAACTTGAGTCAATTTTATTTATTCACCCTCTGCCTGCATAGCACTGTGGTCACCAGGTCTTCCTGCCTTTGCTTGTGACTTGTGCTGGATGTAGTTCGTTAGGCTTAATTGAGCTGCCAGAAGAGAAGAGCAGTGTGAAAATGGATGGATGAAAACTTTGGCATTGGCTGCTTGATGGCCAAACGCAGTAGAACTGGTCCTGTTCCAGCAGAACCCCTGAATGAGACAGGTCTGTCCAGTCCAAGCAAGTGCTAAGCTTCCCTGTGCAAGAGAAGAGCTTCCCATGTGCTTCAAAGTTGGGGCAAAGGGGTGCAATACTTAGTGCTTTACTGTCTCTTAGTAAGGAGTTCTTGTTATTTATTAATATTATAGTTTTATTACTTACTACCTGTTACTTATTAAGAGAGGAGGTAATTCTACTCTGTGTTTCTGAGCTTTTCAAAAGGAGAGATGAGGAATTTGTGGCAGAAGGGATTTCTTAAAACTCTAGCATCTTGGCAGGCTTGATATTACCTATCTGATGTGGACTTATTCTTGCATTGCTTTGTCTCCTCATCTCTGTGAAATATACACAGAACTGAACAAAACTTCTTGTACAGACCTTGAAGTGCTGCTGGGCTGTGCTGGAAGGGAAACTGTTCATCCCCTACAAGAGAGGAGGTCTTTATTTGAGGGGAGCCCTGGAGCTGTCAGCCTTAATTGCTGTGTTATGGGAAAGCTCTGGTGGTGACAATCACTGACACTTGTGAGTGCTGACTGGGTTTTTACACTGGTCTGACTGTCAAAGGGGAAAGGGTGTTTGAACCTTTGGTTGGCACAGTGGTTGGAGGCAGATCACAGATGAAGGAAGTGTAGTATTAAGAGATCCCTGGGCTGGCATGCATAGCTTGAGCTGGAAGCCATACAGCTGTGTGTTCCTTCAGCAGATTTCCTGGGGAGATCAGGCTCCTCATATTGCACTTGCAGTCAGTGAACCATGGTGTGAGGGACACAGCTCTGCCTCTGTTTCCCCTAGAGCTAACAGAGCTCAGTATCAATTAGGAGCTTAATTTGTAATTAATAACTTGCTGTCTCTTTTTAAAATGTCTTGCGGCGGGGACTGACACAAGAGGCTCACGCAGCCTGCTGTGTGCTGTCATCAACTGCCAAGAAGCATCCTGAGATTTGAGGGGGGTGAGTTTGGACATAGATGTTGTTGGAAAGCAGGAAAACAGCCCTAGCAGGGGTTTGGGATGCAGGCTATCCTAGAGATGAGTCTGGGGCCTCAGAAGATTAATGCTTTTCTGTCGTTGCATCTAGGAGTGCTGGTTGATAATCCTGGGGCAAATGTTGCTTTATCCTGTGGCATCACTGTACAGGGATCTGTCCATACTTGTCATCCAACTGTGACAGCCAGAAGTCTATCTGTGTGTCTGGCAGGTGCTGTGAGGGGCTGTCTGGGCCATCGCTTCCCTCTGTGTATGGGAGATCCTCCAGCAGCACAGGTTGCATGCGTCCCAGAGCTGTAGTCCAGCTTGGGATCTTCCTTTCTGGGGTTGACATACGTCATCTTCCTTCCAACTCTTTATGGGTTTCACTTCCCTGTCCATATGGATTGTTGCTTTCCAGGCTGCACTACCCCACGGTGGTGTGTGGGGACTCCAACCTTCTGAGTGCCTTTTGCACAGGTCCCTGTGGTGAAGAAATTGGGGCTGCCCTCCCAAAAGTGGCAGTGCATGAAGAAGGAGACAGCCAGCAGAGATATAATCAGTGCAGGGCCACCCAGCAGGGGCAAACTTATCCTTCCTTTTACCCTGGGGCTATCTGTTAGCCACGCTGCTCTCCAAGGAGTCCTCCTGGTACTGTCCTGCA
Source organism: Sakesphorus luctuosus (assembly GCA_013396695.1). NCBI lineage: Eukaryota > Metazoa > Chordata > Aves > Passeriformes > Thamnophilidae > Sakesphorus > Sakesphorus luctuosus. The sequence goes on from VWZD01006116.1 coordinate 164,459, forward strand.
GGGAATACCTTGATGTGATGATGATGATCCTGTTTTTCTTTAATCCACATTCTGCTCCATCCTTCTCTGGCATGCATACTCCCATGTAAATGGTCCAGAGGATTCCTGCCTTCTGTCTTGCTCCCTGCACCATCTGTCCCTCTCACTTTTCTCAGTGCCTTACACATATTAGGACAGAATCACTGTCTTTCTTTCCCTTCAGCATTTGTTCCTGAGCAACTGGTTGGTGTTTCATTCTCTGAGAATTCAAAAAAATATTTGTGTACAGGGATAAAAATTCTTCTATGCTTCACCTGGTAGAGGAGGTGGCACAGAAAACACCAACGGTATGTGTGCAGCTGTGAGAACCACTGGAGAATGGTGGCAGGATGCCAGCACTGGGGGATTCTCTGCATGTCCCAGGTTGAGTGGGACACACCAGTTCTGAGGGACAGATGTTCTTAAGTCACTGCAGCCTTGCTTTCCTCGTGTGAGTGATAGAACTTGACTTCAGTTGGTTGTTTGTTTTGGTTTTTTCCCATTTGAAGGCTTCTCAATGCTCTTTGAACCAAGTGTTCTCTTAGCATTTGAGGCTCTCTTTGTGCAGGCAGAGATTTGCATCTGAGTTGCTTGGCATTCATTTGCCGTCCAATGGGTCTTATGTCTGGAAAGGTCTGGAGTCAGGGCAGAAGCTGAGTTAATTCACACTGGAAGGCAGGCATACTTCGTTTTGCATATTGGTTTCTTCTCACAGGAATCCAATTTTGTTCTCTTCTATTATTGAAGCTGTGTTAAGGGCTGTGGCAACCTCACCCTGCAAGGCTGGGAAAAGAGAGAGCTAGTCTGAAGGGTGCAAATTAAACCTGTGCTCAGATATAAACTGCTAGTGGACTCTTGTTAACTTGGACCCTTCTCCAGAGTTTTTATGGGTTTTGCCTGTGACTGAGGAAAAAATACTCACAAAGACAGTCCTGTGGGATGTAAAACAGGCTCCAGAGTTCAGTTTGCAGTTACATTGGATAAAATGCTTCTAAAATTTAGGGAGAAGGTAGCAGAGGGTCATTAACTTTCATTTGGATCAGTGCCTGAAATGATCACACAGAGCAGGCATTTTGGTACAACTTTGCTGGGAGGAAGTTGATTTGGGAAGAGTAACTGGGTTCGAGGGGCCATGGCACTGTGGAGAATGGGCTAGAGCAAGAGTGTGCAGCCACAGCTCAATTTATAGGTGTTTTATCTGGAACTTGATTAGCCCAAAACTTTGTTCTTCCTTACCCGGGTGTCAGACCTGGGACATGAGGGTCATCTCCTATGTCTTCTCATGAGTATATCTTTCTAGGATTGCTCCAGAACCTGCTTCCAGCTCCCAGCAGTGTGTGGAGTCACTGCTCCTGGTTTGTGTCATGGGTGGCTGTTGCCACTGACAGCCCTGTGATCATTGGTGCCCCAGGAAGGGTCCTAATGGGCAGAAGTATTCCAAAAACATCTTGGTAGGGAAGGCAGCTTGAGCTGCAAGTCTGGAGAAGATTAAAGTCAGGAGAAGCCATAAACTCTATTTACTTTTAAGAGGCTCTTCACTGACTTGTTGCAACTCTGTTCAATGGAGATGCTCTTTGCACAGTCCCTAACTCATCCCAACTTGGGGGTGCTGCTGAGGCCTCAAATACACCTTTTTCATGCCCTGCAGCACCATTGTCAGGGGTTTGACAGGTAGAAGGTGATTGCTGCAGAGTAGTATCAGCACTTGAGCTTTTCTTCACCTCCCCTTGCACCCTGACCAGCCCAGTAGGGACTTGGGAGAGACACCCATTGGTGAAGCCAGGGCCGTGCCATCTGTGGAGGGGCTAGTGCCAACAGAGAGCTGGCTGTGGGCTGCACAGGGTTACTACGGCACTGACAGTAAACAGGAAGAGAGGACAAAGCAAGTCTGCTGTAATTATGTAGCATTTATTATTAATACTCTGGAATTGCTGGAAGCAGCCTCTGTAATGTGAATACTGATACAGAGGTTCAGAAGACAGTTTAGCTCATCTGTCTGTTTATTAGTTCCCTCAGCTCTGTCAGGCAGCTAACTAAAGCCTCATTTGCAACTGCCTTGTTGCACCCCCTCCTTCTGTCCCCAAACTCCTGTTGTTTCCATAAAGAATCCTGGTTTTGTTCATCCCTCCAGTGGATGCTGCAGCAATGCATGGCATGATCCTGGATAGCCAACCAGGCTTTAATTGTCAACCTGAGCTTGCCTGTTTGCCAGGCATGGCCCAAAGCTCAGCACTGGGCTGGGCAGAGCTGTTGACTTTCCAAGAGCAGCATGGCCATGGCTGATACTTAGTGGGACATCCCATCTCCTGGGGTGCAGAGCTCTACATCCACTCAGCAGCAGCCTGGCATAGGTGCAGGTTTGAGTCTCGCAGTTTGTTAGGAGGCTGTGATGAAGTGAGAGGGCAGAGGAGCTTTAGGAAGCTGGCTAGGAAGTAATTAGGAATCTGGCTAGGAAATAATTAAAGGCTGCTAGGGTGGAGAGAGCAAGAAGTTAAACCCAGCTGTCAGGGAGTGCAAGAAGTTTCCTTTTTCTTCTGTGGCTTGGTAGGATTTGTCATTCTAGCTTCTGTCCAGGTTTCTGAGCTTCAGCCTGGGTTTTTCTGTGTATCTCGGGCATATAGGACATCCATTCCCTTATGTATTATACAGTAGTTTAAAGAGGATTAAGACAATAGCAAATCTAAATGATGAATGATGTAGATTGCTCAGCCTTTGAGCCACCGAGGCTTTTCTTGCACACAGATTAGTCAGCTCAGTAGCTAAATATTGGGGCAAACAGTATAAATCCATGCACATAAGCCTCTCTGGCTTGAATAGGATAGAAGGATTTCAAAATGGGCTTCAACACCATACTGTGCCTTGTCACAATATCTGTGGCTGCCTTGCTGACACGACGGATGGGGAAGGAGTCTCGATGGCTGCTGATGCACAACCCAGGTGGCCAAGGAAATACAGCATCCAGCACTTCTTGGTCGATCCTGCTATAGGATACTGATGGTGGCAGGGGAGGGAAGGGATCGATGCTGTTCACCTCCCTGGTGCTGGAGCCAGATGTTTTCTAGTTGAGACAGGGGAGGCTGCTCCAGTCTCAGAGGGAGCATCCTGTAGAGGGATAGTGTGAGCTGGTGGGGTTTTACTTGCATGAATGTGCTGGTGTGGCTTGTACCAGCCCTCTGTCCTGGTATCAGTGCCGGGATAGTGCTGGCAGACCCCAGGGACTGTGACCTGTAGAAGAGAGCTTGTACTGGCATGGGACTGACAGCAGGTTTTTCTTAGGCTCTGAAAACAGAAGGATTTAAATCTTTTATTTATATGTCTGGTTGTGTCTGTCAGAGTTGTGTCGAATATTTTTGACAAGCAAAAATGCCATTTGCTTCAGCTTAATGAAAAATGATTTTTATTTTTTTTCCCTCCAGGAACTAAAGGAATTGTAGTTTCAATTGCAAACCAAAAAGCTCCTCAGGAAAAAAGAGCCCAACACATCACAAAACAAAAGCTAAAACCTTCTGATCGTTGTGAGAGTTGGCTGTTAGAAGAGGCTCTCAGTTGATGATTTGGGTCTGTGTAACTTGAGGGTCTGGAGAGCATTCAATCATATGGTATCTCCATTTATGAAGCTTTTTGGGCATATCATTCTAACGACGTTTAATGGCACTGATTTCTCCATGTTAACTGAGTGGGTCTTTTCTCAGTCTCACATTATTTTAATTCGTTCCTCTTCTGAGAAATATGAGAGCCAGAACTGGCTTGACTCAGTGCAGAAGAAGAGCTGTGTTGGTGGTTGTCTCGTCCCTCCTGGCAGAGATGCATCTGGCTGTCTAAGGCTGAGAGTTGTGTTAAGGCAAAACTTGTATCAGGATCAGCATTTGTCAGAGGACCTGTTCTTCTTGAATTTTCCCTGCTCCTCTTGAAATGATTTGTTTTCTGCTGTTTACTAAGGAGCTGTGTGAACATCATAGTTTGGTCAACATAATGTGTCTAGCCTGCGGTCCTGTGGCTGTCCTGCCTCCTTCTTCCCAGGTTGAAAAGCCATGGTGTGCTTGGTGTGCCCTGATGCAAAAGATGTTTTTTGCCCCTTCCCCTGTGCCTCTTATGGTCTTGCTACTCACTTTCTGCAAGGACCAGAGCTGTGTGCGTTGACCAAGTGACAGTCACATAGCAGACTTTTACAATGCCAACATGGTCTGGGTTTGGGGCAGAGGTGTGCTGGACCCTGTGGCACTGCCTACGTCACACAACATGGGTACAAGCTCTGCTTAGGAATGCAGAGTGGATCTGTATCTTCTCATTGAGCGAGATTTGGGTTAAAATTCAGGGTAGACCATGGTTGACTGTGGAGGTGCTCTGGGTGCCACAGTTGGAACTGCACACTGATCCCTCCAGCTGGTTGGGTATCGTGGGGCTGAGACACAGGATGCTGCAAGCATGGGAAAAGGGTCATGTGTCCCTCCCAGCCCCCTTTGCCCTTCCTTCCTGACATTCAGGCAGGGCTGGCTTTGCCTGAGCCCTCCTCTTTGGACACACATCTCACTTCTCCATAACCTGGTCCAGTGCTCAGTAAGGTCAGTAAGATCCTTTCTTGCATGCCAACTGGGAGAAGTGTACAGCAATAGGACAAGCTGGCACTCACTGCTCATCCAGCAGCTGAAGGGTTTGTCTGTGCATCCTGACTCAGGATCAAGCTGTGTCACAGCTGGTTTCCCTGCCTTGTGTTTCGTCCCCTGGGAGCTGTCAGGAGGCTGCTGGAGCTGTGCGGTAACACTGGTCTCTGGGAGGCAAGCAAGGTCAGATGTCTGCTCAGAAATGAGATTGGTGATGATGCCACTGGTGCTGACAAATGGCCTGTCATTAATCTCTGACTCATGGCAGCGGAGAGGGCAGCAGTGGAAGAAACCCATGAGGTCACTGGCAGCCTCTCTCTCCCTAGGGAGCTGCATGCAACTTCCACACTGATCCTTTCTATATGTGGTGGGCACGCATCCCTGGGGACAGGGAGGGGTTCTTTTCCTACACGCCTGCCCTGAGTGCATGTGTTTGTGTGCAAGTGTATGGCACAACTCCAGACCAGCTCCAGTCAAGCCCCATAGCACTTGGGAACTGGCACGATGGTGTGGCCTCTGTCAAGATTGGATTTTGGCTTGTGTCATAACTCGGGCTCAGCAGTGGTGCAAGCAGGATAAAGGTTGAAACAGAGCTTGTGTTATCAGTGTGTTGCAATACTGTTGTGATGAACTAGGTGCTGTGCTGCTGGGAGATGCTGCAGCAAGCTGGGGTCGACCAGACTAGGATGCCCAAACCCTGGCTGTGGTCCCCGTTGACAGAGCGTTGCCTGGGCCTGGCTCTCTAGGATGCTCAGCTGTCTTGCAGAGCAGCCTTCACCTCCTCTCCTGCTGTTTGACTCAGTTCCAACAGATACGGAGGTTACAGCCAAAACAGGCAGGATCTGCTGTGGTAGTGGATGCTGATGGAGGTGCTGAGCCGTGTTTGGTGAGCTGCTCAGCACTGAGCTGCATTTGAGGCTGCTGTTGACACTGTAAGTACAACCTTTGCATATGTGGAGGCAACAGGTGACTTACTCCTCTGGATTATTTGAGGGTTCTTTTAGTCTCTTTCAGAAGGAAAGGAGACATGGTTATTCCATCTCTGGCTCACTCCAGACACTTGAACATCTCCACTTGTGCTGGGGAGTTGATGAGCAGCAGCAGACACAGGCATGTGGGAGTGGGATTTCTGTGTCTGGGAGGGCAGAAGAGAAGGGAGTGCTGATGGGAATCTGGAGATGCTGATTTTGCATCAGTGGCACAGCCTGAGCTGTGCCTCCAGGATCTTCCCCCTCCGCCTCTGCTGAGCTACAATTTCATTTTTCACTTTTCTTCCATCCCCTCTTAACTGGAAGAAGTCCTAAATAAAGTTGCTGTCACTTTTATTTACAGGCACAGAGGAAGAGACAGACAAAAAGCCTGTGTGCTCCTGACAGCTACAAAGCATCTAGCTGTTTTTCTTAGCTTGTGTTGGCGAGTCAATCGATCCAGGCACAGGCAAGCACCCTGTTCGGGTGGCATGGGGCTCTCATGTGCCCCTGCCCAGGGCATTTCATGAGGTTGGATGGGAGGGGGGTCTGCATTCTGACTCCTTGCCATCAGCTGTCACAAGTTCAGGTTTGTCTGGGAACACCTGTCTTAAAATCCTGGACCCCTGAAAATACAGATACATGAACACGTCTGCCTTAAGAATCCATCACAGGCTTCTTGTCTCCATCTTGATTGGTTCCAGTGAGGTCAACTTTTTTTAATAACTCCTGGACTTCGGCAGGGAAAACTATTTCCTTCAGGAAATAATATAATTAAGGCTGCCTGACACTTCTGATTATAAGCCCCTGTCTTCAGTTGCTTGAAACTACGCCAGCCTTTAACCATTTGGACTGAAACTTCGCATGTCTCTGCCTCCGGCTGAATTTTTTTGGAAAATTTTAGCAAAGAGAGTTTTAAGCTGCTCACAGAACAGAGTTTGGGGGAGAAAAAAGCATTAGTTTATCCACAGTTTAAAATAAAATCTAAAAAAAAAGCACAAACCCACAGAAAAATTCTTGCAGTTGTTGTGCTGAAGAAATTTTAGTATCTTGTGCTGTGTGACTGGGTCTGATAATTTTGGGGAGGATTTTCAGCCAGGCGTCAGGGATCTGCTTGTTGCTGACGCCACGAAAATCCACCTTCCCCTCGCCAAGTCGTGAGGCTCTGAAAGCACTCTGCTGTGTGGGTGTATTATATATAGTGTGTGCGTAAAGGTTCCCACAGTAGGAACTGTTCTGCCTGAAGCACACGTGAGTGCAAAACCTGTGCCCAGCTCTTGCATGGGATGCCATGCTGTGTGGAAGATCTCGGTGCCTTCTGCTGGTGCAAATAAAATTTATGGATCCCTGATCAATGCTTGTGTTGGGGAGAAAGAATTTTGGCAAATGCTGTGTATTTGGAATTTTTTTTTTTTTTTAAACAAGTGATTTGGTTATCTGTTAGCACTTGCTGTTCCATGCAGGTGCATCATGTGGGACATTCAGCATGCCATGGATGCTGGGCTTCCTTCGAGGTTTTGCAGGGACCTGTTTAATCAGTTAGTGCCTTTGCAGGCAGGTTCCTTTCAACTCAGCTTGTTGCCACAGAAATTACCAAAATAGGAGTATTTTTGTGGGGCAGCCCAGACAGGCCCTATAAAGCAGGTGTCACACTGATGAAGAGCCCTGACCATGGTGTTCCTGAGACCCCAAGTCCTGATGATGCAGGGTGAGCTCAGCACTGATGCAAACCCTCCTGCACGGGTCTGAACCCAGGCTGTCTCTTCTCCGTGGCTGGCAACATTTGCTCCTTATGTTAGTTCACCTGAGCTGTGACCAAGGCAGTTTTGTTTTTGGGGAAGCCTAGCTCACAGATCTTCCCTCTGACTCAGTAGTAACTTCTGCCCTGAATCAGGTCCTTCAGCTGGTCACATGATTTGGGCCATGCCAGATTCCTCCAAAAGCTTGTTTGACCTCAATCTAGAGTTCCTAAACGGCAAGTCATGCTTTGAATTCCATGTGGAGAGCTGGGCTGCCCCCTGTGGAAGGGGTGTCTCGTCCCATCAGCACAGAGGTGGCAGTGGGTGTCAGTCTTCCCATACAAGCAGATTCTCAGCAAAGGCATTGGGATTTTGCACTTTGTACCCATAATGATGCACTCCCCTTCCAGGGTATTCAGTGCTAAACCCATCTCTCTTGTTACATGCCTGCCAAGCTGGAGTTACAGCCCAAGCAGGTCCCTGGCAGGTAGTGACGAATGAGCCTCTTCTCTTGCTGTAGCCTGGTCTCCTCTGTTCTGCTTCATCTGTGCGTGAAAAAAACCAAATCCATAAAATAACTAAAGAGTTGCATTGGCAATGCCAGAGGAGGCTTGGTGGGGAGGAGCCCTCTCCCCTCCTTGCCAGTCACTCATCAGCTCCAGGGTGCCAGGCAGAGCAGCTTTTGACTGATGGGGCATTGTGGCTGCTGGGCTTGGGGCAGCTGGAGTTAAATTTCTTGGTGGCTGACACCTGACAGGCATGATAAATTGCGGCACACCATGGCTGCCGGCATGACAAACAGTCCACTTCCCTCCTTTTAAGCTCTGGGAAAACTTTTTAATTATTTCTCAGCATTTTGCAAATGAAGGTTTCTCCCATCAGGCACCCAGCAGACTTTTGTGGGGCTTTCTTATTTATTTAGGTTTTCTAGGCAGGTGGGGGTGGATGAGGGTTGTAGTTTGCGTTTCTGTAGCATCCTTCTGCTGACTTGCCTAGGCTTTGCATGGGGTCCTGGGCAGGACTCTGGCAAAGCTATTCAGCTGAGGGTTGGGTGCTAATTAAAGTGTGTGGTGTCCCAGGTTTGGAGTGGTTGTCACCCTTGGGAAAGCAGCTCTACAGGCGTGACTCCCAGATTTTCCTCTTGCCAGTGGAGTTTGGATCTTATTTTTCGTTTTTAATAATGTAAGTCCATAAGACTTTGTTTTTCTCTTCAAAGCTTTGGGGGGAGCAACACAACCTCAGCCACAAGAGCTGGAAAACGACCACAGATCTCAAATGATAATTTGTCTAACGCAAAAAGCCTATTTCCTGCAATAAGGGAGGGCACCACTGGTTACACTAATGCCTCAGACTCCATCTTACTAGGCAGCATTTCATATGTAGCAGAGAAAGTCCCTCTGCCATTTCCAGTCCATGGTGTCCACGCTGCAAAGCCGTACATGCATGCTTTCCTCTTCACACTCCCAGGTTCAGTCAGAGAGGCCTCTCCCTGCACAACTTAACACATGTGTGAGACTTTTCAGGATTAGGGCTTAGGCAGCACAAGACTTCGTGGGCAAATGCCTTGGTGCTGGGCTGACAGTGTAGTGTTGCTGTGCTGTTTTGTCTGGGGAGCATTGCTGTCTGTCTTTAAAGAAGATCACAGATGCCCCAAGCTGCAGGATTTTTTTTTTCCCTCTCCCATTTCATGTCTCTGAATCGAAGTAATTAAGCAAATGCATGCTTTGGGGCTGGACTGTGACGCTCATGTGGGAGGGCTCTTAGTCTAAACTGGCTTCATGTTTGCACCGGTTACCCCCAGCTGTCAGGGCTGGGAAACAGATGCCCCCTTCCCTTGATTGTTAAACCTGAAGCAGTGGCAGAGCTCCACCGGATAATCTGACAGGTTGTCTCTTCTGTTTTGTTGAAGAAAATCCCAGATCTGAGTGGCAAGGGTTGTTGGTCAAGCAGTCAGAAGAATCCTCTGGACGTTTATGAGAAACTGGGGACGCCCCAAGGACTCTGGACCGGTGGAGAGGTAAGAGGTGGGTTAAAAACCTTGCTTGCCTGATTTGTGCTTAGCTGGTATGCTTTGGACCACCTGGCTATGATGGGTGTGCAGGACATGTGTCTTCTGGTAAGGATGGCATTTATTAAAGTGTGACTAAAGGCTGCTCCTGGCTCTGGTGTGTGAGCAGCCTTTTGGCTGCTGTGCAAAAAGGGCAAATGCTGACAGTGATTATTTAGGATGTGGAAGGCCAGGTTTGCATCAACAGCTTTGAAAATGCACATGACGTGGACTGCACATGGACAGCATCTCCATAAAGAGCTCTCTCACTTGAAAGCCCTTTGGGCAACTCAGAGAGGTACGGTCTAACCAGGGTAGCAGAGATCCTGTCATGGCTGAACCACTCCGGAGCAGGTAAGTGTCACCCAGTCTTGCTTTGTGGTGGGAGGTGAGGTGCCACCTCTCACAGACAAGCACAACTTGGAGGTCTCAAGTCTGTTCGATGTTCTTTATGCTTTCCTTCCCTGGGGGCTGCAGCATCATGGATGTGGTAGACTTCCATGGGCTATGCTTGAAAAGGGCTACATCCCCTTAGGAGACCACCACCAGCCAAGATCAAGAGATTGCCTCACCTCTGAGACCTGTTGCATATGTGGTGTGTGTGGGACTGTGGGAACACAATGCTGTGGAGGAGAGGTTCAGAGTCATGTTCTCCAAGCCATGGAGACCTGGTGGAGCAGGAAAGGGGCCTGTGAATGGGGCTGCCCAGACCCTGCAGACCCATGCTAGGGAAGCCAGTGCTTGCTGATGCTGCGCTTGAGAAATGAAAATGATGAATTAAAATTTAACAAGTCTCTAAATGCCAGACAAAGACACCTTAAGTGGAAATTGTCAGCATTTGACTAGCACAGTCTCTAGCTTAGCTAAAACTGTGTGATTTTAGTTACACTTGATCTTGGAAAGCAATAGCTTATGCGAGAATAGCATGAAATCTCATGAGTTTTCCCTGTGCTTGTCCCCTGCCCTCTACCCCTGAGTAATGCTTCCCAGGGATGTTTTGGCTGCCCCATTAGCCCTGGACCAGCAGAGTCCTTCCTCTGAGCCACAAGCAATGACAGAAATGCTCCTTGTGTACAGGGCTGAACGGGGGCTCTGGAGTTAAAAGGTAAGGTTAAGGACCTGCAGGAGTGGGCAACACCTGATGTAGTCAGGTGGGGAGTGAGCTGGGGTCTGGGCATGTGAAGATGCTCTACAGCAGTAAAACCCTGCTCTTTCGCTTTGCCCGTTGGTGGCATCCATGGACTGGCATGGAATAAGGACTTCTTCCCTCCCCATCCTTGGTGTGGATCAGCCCACCCACGGGACTCCTTGCAGCTCTGCAAATAGAGCAGCTCGGGTAGGGTACGTCGCTAATAATACCAATTACTGTTACATGCTGGCTACAAGGTACACTGGCGGTAATGGGATCCAGGGGGGATGAAATGAAAGCGATGGAATATGGTGAGATAAATTAGTGTTGTAAAATTAGCCATGGGTCTAGTCAGGGATCTGACAAATGTGTTGCAGCTTTGGTACAAGCTCTGAGCGCTGCTGAATTGGATTTAGTGGCCCAGAGCAAAGCAGATGGGAGCAAGGGAAAAAAAGAGTTTGAGGGGTCTCCGTACACACATGCTAACAGTTAATGCTGCTTGTTTCTTCCTCGGATTTGCTGAATGATACGTCCCCTGATGCCTGCTTGTGCGTGGCAAGGCACAGAGGAGGAATAAAAGCCCAGCTCAGAAGATATGCTGTTGGAGTAGCTTGAGCCTGGCAGAGAGATGGAAAAGGGGGTTGCAGAAGCATCAGAAGGCTGGTACTCCTGCCAGGCTTGGTGCCTCAGCTGCTGGTCCCTACCTTGCATCACTGGCTTCCTTTCCTGGGTTTCCTCCCAAAGGGAACATTGATGGGGTTTGGGTGGGATGTCTGATAGGCATTTGCACATGTTTTAGCTTTGTAGGAAGGGTAGAAAGCTGGTTTCTGCTCTTATGTTGCTGCCGCCTGACCTGTTTTCCCATTCCTGGATTGACTCAGAGGCAGAAGGATGTCTGGACCTGGACATCCCACAGCATGAGGACTTTTTTTCTGTTGACCAAGGTTGTACAGCCAACTCTTTCCAATACAGATGCACACATTTTTCTTCACCCTTCGAGGCAGAGAGCGGAAGCCGGGAAATGCTTTTTTGTGCCTTATGGAGGCTGGGAAAGGGATGTGGCTAGTTCCAGTGGGATCCTCTTCCTGGTGGCTCATTAGGACAGGCTCCACTGGAGGGATGCAAGCAGCTCTGCCTGTGAGCAATGGCTGGCTGGTGAGAGCCTCTTACAGATTTGTATATGCAGCTAATTGCATGTTTAATGGCTGACACATTACTTGGTATCTAGGGAGAGGCAGGCATGATTTAGGTTTGGTTTGATAAGGCATGTTGTATGACTTACTATACTAAAAAAGAGAGAGAAAAATTCTGAATATGCTTTGTAGTGCTCTGTGTTGGAGCTGTGGGGGCCAGAAGGCTGCAAGGGTGTCTATGCAAGGCCTCTCCAAGGCATGCCATGATGATGCAAGAGGTATGGTGAGTACATGGCCGATGAGTCTGCAGGAGGTGACCAACTTGTCACATCCCTGGGGATGAGTTTGCAGAGGTCAGACCACTGCACTCTGCAGTTTTGCAGCAGCATCAAGATGAGCAACAAATCCCAAGGGATTATCTTCCTGGAGCAACACAAGAGACTTCAGTCAAATTGTGTGCTGAACCTGTGTAGGTGGAGACCCGAGGAGACAAGCTGCAGTTTGTGGGAGATCAGCCTGGCCACTGCTGGTGTCCCTGTATCCTCCTGCTGTCCTCCTGCTGCAAGCAAGGCACAGGGTGGAGTGGTGACTCATTTAAGGTTTATCATATTCCAACCAGCTCCGGGGTTAAGTTGTCCTGACAAAACCAACAGGGTGATGAACTGTGGCAGCGGAGGGAGCCCTTCCTGCAACTTTGCTGCTGGAGGAGTAGTGATGTGAGACCGCAGCAGGACATTGAGCCGGTGGTTGGAGTGCCAGTAGCAGCATAAATAGAAACAGAACTTCTCAGCTTCTTGTGCAGCAATGATATATCTTGTTTCTATTGACTTTCTTAAACCTCTAAAATACATTGTAGATTGATCAACAAATCTGCAAAAAGCACCTTTTTTCTTTCTTTTTTTTTTTTTTAAAGTCTAAAGCAATTTTCTGCCTGCTTCTTGTGGTTGGCTCTGAGCAGACACATGTTCTCTTGTCCTATTTGAGGCTGGCATGCTGCCACAGTGGTAGGAAGTTTAGTAATACTTGAGTGAGATCGATTCAAGCCCATTATCTGTGCTGCCTGGGACTTGGTGGCGAAGGGGAAAAAATATTCTCCCCAAATGCATCAAAGCCCTGTGATAAGGATACACGGTTGAGCTCTATTTATAGATGGACAGATGTCTTGCCAAAGCTCCTCTGCTGTCACTTGATTGTACAGTTTTTGAGTATTTAGCAGTGTTTGAGTTGAAGGAGTATGTTGTATCTTGTGGCTGAGGTGTGTCCCATCCAGGCAAGGCCCACATCATTATTGCTTCAAGATGGGCTTTGTCCTTCCTCCAAGCAGGGACTTGGTTTTAGACACTAAAAATGAAGGGGTTGAGAGGTCTTGTAGGTAGTCATGGAGTCCGTGACCAAGATGAGGTCTGACCAACAATCCCTCATCTTATTCTTGCATCTGCACAGAACAACAGAGACCTCAAAGCTCCAGAGCAGAACTGCCACAGACATTATATCAGAGCAGAGTGGCTGTTGAGCTGAGGGTTCACAGGTTAAGCATGGAGATTCTCCATCTCATCTCCTGGGATACCTGGCTCTCAACTGTGCCACCCTCCCAGCAAGGAGATTTTTCCTACTGTTCACTCTCAACCCCACAAACCGCAACATGTGGCCACTGACATGTATCTTATATATTTTCCTCATCAGAGGCTGTCAAGAATATTTAAATCAGGATCAGCCATGCAAGCTGCATGTTTAGAGTGGTTCCTCAGGCCAGGTTAATGTACAAATATGTGTTTTGTGAGTGTATGATTCTTGAGGGAATGGTGGAAAGGGTGAAATGGGTTAGCAGCTCTAGATTCAATTCCTGGTGTGAAGGACTGCTTGTGCTTCATTTCCTTCCATATGTTGCTCTGTCACAATAGTCACGAATTTGAGAATGGGAGAAGGACAAATTATTCATTCTGCTTAGCTTTGAGTGTTGTTGTTAAAGGTGATGTGCTGATTTTCCCTTGGTTCTGACCCTAGGAAAAGCAGGGAAAAGTTTCTTGTGGCATCCAGTGGGAACTTCTTGTTTCAGCTGTGCTCACTGTCACTCATCCTCTTGCTATGTGTTGCTTCAAACTGCTTGCCTCACTCTTCTCAACAGCTTCCCTCAATGTTTCAGTGGCTCTGGCTGAATTTCCTCGGGTTAATCAACATGAATATTGTCCTGGGGCTCCCAAAACTTGAGAGCAGTGTCTTGATGTGGTCTGAGTGCTCCATGACCTACTGGCTATGCCTCTGCTCCCACAGCCCAGCCTGCTGTTGATCCCTTTGCTACCTGGGCAGAGGCAGCTGGATCGTGTGAGGCTTGCTGTCTGCCAGGACCCACACTGACACAAGGTGGGTGTTCCTGTGCCCAGGCCCAGCATCAAACCACAGCAGTGAGCTGGGGGATATCACAATAAGTGCTTTTTTTCAAGCCTCAGTGCATTGTGGCTCCAGGAGGGAAGGAGCTCTCTATGGGCATGCTTGAGGATCAAGACTTGACTTCTTTTGGTGTTTTAGCACGTCCTCTTGGTCAGGTGCAGGACAGTTGCATGATGGATTCTGGCTGTGTGCCATTCCCAAGTCTGGGAGAAAGGAGATTTCTCCTCCCCAGGGTGTCCATAATGTGTTTGCCTGCACGGTTCCTGCGGAGTGCTCTGAGCATCCTTTGCTCTGTGCTTGGTTTTAGTCTGTCTCTAGGGTGCTGCTTAGCCTTGCTCATATATTCCTCTGACAGGTGGGCAAGACAGGAAGCAAATACCTTTGTTACAAAACCACATATGGGCTTTCAACGGGTGATGACACTTCCCCAAGCTATCTGTCTAGTGAATGCACTTCCCCTCCTGCTTGTTTATATTCACAGGAGTGTTACTTAGCTGTGCAGGTGAGCCATAGATGTCAAGAAAGGTATCAGTGTCAGTAGAAGGCTTTAATGCAAGTCTTCATGCTGTTTTGTGTGATGGATGGTGGTTGAGACCCCAGTGTGCTGAGGACCATGGTTTAGGGAGAGAGAGAGTCTGCTGGCTCTGGCACAGGAGCTGTGGCTTAGGAGAGTGTCAGCAGAAGTGTTGGAGGTGACATTTTGCAGCTGTCCTGGGACGCTGATCTACAGTGTGACCAAGATGATAATTCAGTAAATGAGGGGTCTGATGGAGGCAAGCTGTGTATTCTGATTAAAAGAAATAACTATCAGCAAGAGGGCCTGTACTCCATTTAAAGCCATTTCTCAGAGGGTGACATGGATGCTGCTGGTCTCAGGGCTTCTGGAGAGTCATGGTGGAGGGTGCCTGATGCTCTGCAAAGTAAACCTGGGAATCGTGGGGTCACAAATGTAGCATGCATTTACCTGGGGTGGGAGCTACCCCACTGAGTCCTGCCTCTGAGCTATGGGGAACCATTGTCAGCGTGGTGATGGGCATATGTTTGTGTAAAATGGTCACCTGCTGTACCAAGTGGAAGGGAAAAATGCAGACCTACCTCCTCCTGGTCCCCCTGATGCCCTAGGAGAGTGGTTGGAGTTGGGGATCTACTGGGGTAACTGTTCAGCTGAAGTGGAGATGGGCAGGATGCCACATGTAGGTGGGAAGAGGAGCGAGGGGCTCAGCTGCACACACTTGGATCCCTTCCATGTCCATGGTCCTTCTAGGGTCATGTGTGCTCAGCACCAGCAAGGCTGAGGAGGGAGACAGCAGCATTGATAGCACCTCTTAGCACTGTCTAAAGTATTATTTCCCCCTGTATTTATTTCCTCCTTTCTTAAGCTCTGCATAGCTCTAGGAAGCCTCCACTGAGGCCCCATGTCTCCGGGGCAAATTAAAGCACACCAGTCTCTCAGCGTTTGCTACAGCCCCCAGTGAGGACACCTCAGTGCTGTCCTTCAATAAGACACATATTACAGGCTCTTTTTTCTTTCTCTTGCCCTAAATTGTTGCACTTTATGTCAAAAAGGAGGGGCATGCACATGGGGGCCAGCACAATTTATGGATCAGAGATTTATATGCTGCTGCAACGCTGTATTTTTTCCCCACAGTGACACTTTATTGCCACAAATTACCAAACAGGCAAGGTTATGCGAGTGACAGCAGGCAGAGCTGTAAAGGACAGGAACAAGCGGCAGCAGGAAAAGTACCCAAAGGAGAGGGGGAGGTCAGGCACTAGGCAGAAATAAAAGAAGGCGGGACAAGGATCAGAAATCAGCTTGCCTTGCAGTGGGATGCGTGGGTGAAACCTGGGAATCAGTATGCCATCTCTTGATACATGGGCATGCCATGGGGCTGGGAGAGCAGCTGGTGGTCTGGGCTTTGATTCTGTAAATCCCAGATTTTTACTTTCTCCTCCTCCTTCCCCCATCCCCACACACCCAAAGTTGCCAGGTCCTTCTGCAGGATGCTTTTTTTGCTTCAGAAATTGCAGGGTTTTAGTTGCTGAAGGCTTTTTTCCCAGTTTTCAGGATGGTGTCAGCAGGGATAAGCACCGTTAGGAAGTGAGACTTTATCTTCCTTCCAAGCACTCTTCATCCCTGATGAGGTTCAGCCCATGGTAGGGGTTCTTGGGAGGTGGCAGTGTCCCTGTGCCTACCTCTGCACCAGCAATGGGTAAAACCCTGACCAGAAGCAACTTGAACCAACCAGAACAGATAGATCCTCAGAGACGGGAATCACCAGGCTCTCATCTTGGGCTCACTGAGGTCTTCTTGTCATCCGAACCATTACACCAGCAGAGTCAAGTCTGCTCTGAACAAATCCCTGGAGCATTGTGACTCCTATGAGAAAGTTATTTGCAGTCTTACTTTGTTTTCAGTGTTCTGCCTATGAGTTGTAGGGACATTCAGGTCATCTCCTGGCTTTGTTAGGGCATCAGGCTTGAGTCTGAAGGCTGAAGGCTAGTAGCATGAATTTTTGTGCCTCCCTAATAGAGGGAGTGAGGTGATGGGGGAAGGGGGGTCAGGAAGAGGGTTACTAAGAGATTTTCTGCCATGTAAATGGTTGCTATATTTTCTTGCTTTATGGTTATGAGAGAAGCAAGTATCGCAGGCCTGTCCTTTAGTGGGACAAGATGGTCAGTTATGTCCATCTGTATGAATACACTCAATGTCCGTGGTGGTGTGTGTGGGACAAGCACCAGCCCTTGGGCACAGGAGTGCCTGCTTCTCTGCAGAGTCTGTGGCAGCCCTGATGGGGCTTGCTTTGGCTCTGGTTTAGCAAGTCCCTCTATGCCCACTCACCCAGGTTAGATCAGCTTGACTTCAAACAAATGTAAAAACTGAGAGGATTCAGTGGTATTAAGGGCGCATTTGAGCTGGAGCTGCTACTCAGAGCTGCTGGGGAGCTGTCGCTATTATTCTTGCAAAAAAAACACTACCAGAGGAGCTGAGAGGCGTAGAGGTTCCAGAGCCACAACGAGAATTGTGTGTAACTTGCAGAAATGTGCTACAGTTGTGGGGCTCACCACACCAGCATTAGGGAGAGTCAGCACTTCCATGTGCTCGCTCTGCGTCAGCAAGATGGAGAGGTTTCAGGGTGCCTTTGCACCACAGTGGACCATTGCACAGGACAATTTAACTTCTCTGTTCCTGTGCTTGTAAAAAGATAATTTCCCTTGAATCCCAGTGCCATAAGCCAGGTATTTAATCTTGCCTGAAAGGAGCATGTCTAACGCATGCAGGGCATCACAAGCAATAGTAAGCAATCAATAGGCTAAATCCTGAGGTCTCTTACCCAGACTTTGCTGGAGTAAAGGTTGACAAAGTGCTGAGTAGTTACTCCAGACTTCAGCCCTTGAGCTGAGGGCAGAAATGATTGACTGATTTATTGATGATGCATTTCACTATGAATCTAGCCTGTCTGTTAGTCACAAATGCTCATTTGAGCATAAATCGTGGTCTGCCATGATCAGATAGCTTCTCCTGCTGCAGAGTTGGGCAAAAAGATTTCAGATGAAAGACTTACTTGGTGAAAAATAGTTTTGGATCAACGCAAATCGCTTGTGTTTCTCTGTTGTGCTTGGCAAATAGCCTCAGTAGAAGAAAATGAAAGCCCACTTCTGAAAAAGATGAAGCACTGGATTTCTACGTGATGTTTAGATCTCCTTTCCAACTGGTTTTAGGTTTTTCTCTCAAATCTAAAAGGCAGACCATTTTCAGAATATACCTCTAAAACTCTTTTTCCTTGCCCTGAAAACTCTTTTTCTTTGCCCTCTGAAACCCTTTTTCCTCACCCTCCATGCCTGACTTCTGCAGCAGACCAGCGACACATGGCACTTCTTAAACCTGATGCAGGCTGTCTGTGAACCAACACTTAATTTATTTTTAGTTGGCCCAGCAATGTGAGGGCTCAGGCACTGGTGGTTCATTCAGTGCTGGTTGAGTTGGGTAAGGCTGCTGGGGGGCCAGCTCTTGCACCCCAGGTTTGCTGCTGTGATGGAGGACTGGGCTTTTCCTGCCTCACTGGACCCTTGGAAGGCTTGGAAGGGTGCTAGAGCAGCTAAGAGTGCCTTGTTCCCCATGCAAGCTTAGGCAAAGCATTAGCTGCTCCTGCAGCCAAAGAGTGTGCAAGCCCTTTGGAGGTGTCTGGAGTCACCTTCATCTAAAACTCTCAGTAGCTGAGACATGGCTTGCTTGCTCCCCTGTTCTCAAATAGTTGTCCTTTTCTTGATCCCTTAAGCTGAGTACTTTCTTACTAATTCAGGAATAAAACCATGCTGATCCATCACCTCTGTAGTTTGGGTTTTCTCCTCTGTAATGTTGCTTTTTCTTCGTTTTGAGCCTGGCTGCTGCTGGCTACTTCTGTGGTGGCTCCCAAAGTCTGTGCCTACTGTGGCAGCACATGGATGCATCAGTGGTGGGTGCCATAGGAAACCTCTCAGACAGATTTGTGCATGTGTATATGCCTCTCTCAGTATTTCCTGTTAATTAATGGACACTGGAGTCTGTTGTCTGTAACAAGCACTCACTCGTGGGTGATAAATTGTTTGTATGACAAGATGGCAGTGAAAGCTGCACGAGCTGCCGCTGTCAGCACTGGGTTTGAGAGTGAGAGGTGAACATCAGTCGATATCTGGATGAGAAGAGGGATGGTGAAAAGCCCAGCAGCCAGCTACAAGATCCCTGGGGTGTTCTGTCTGCTCATGCTAGAGGAACCCTTGCTGTGGGCTTCAGCAAAAGGGCAGCAGTGGCACACCAGACCCCTTGATTATCTGGCAAACCCCAGCTCCATCTATGCTTCCCCATGTGGAGGCAGGATGAGGAAGGAGTGTGTTCTATGGTGGCCATTCCTGCTCCACAGAGATGAGGTGTAGCTTATAAAGATACACTTGGAGCAACCTCTCTTGACCCACACTGGGTTTTGCTGCCTCTCACACTACAGAGAAGTGACACTGCCAGCATCTGGGATCTGTTGTCCAGCAGCGCTACAGCTTTGAGCAAACCCTGCCTGGTAGCTGGAGTGCCCTGCAGTGGTGCCAGCACTATGGTGCTGAGCACCATAAATTGCATGTGTGCTCTACCTGCTGGCACCACCATAATAACAGTGGCACAAGGCTTGGCTCAGCATCTCTGTGTGGGACGAGTGATCTCACTGGGCAGCATTTATGGAAGCAACTGTGTCTGTACCACCAGTAACTGGGTTTCAGATCACCAGCAAGTGGTGGTTGAGGTGTTATATTGCGGAACAATACAGTGCTGGTCTGGCTGTGATGGATCCAAGCTGCTGGTGTTCATGGTATTCACAGCCTTTTCAGTCACAGTGCTGAGCCCAAACTCTGAGCCTCGCATAGGAGACCCATCCTAGGGGAACAGCTCTGGCACCAAAATCTACAGCCTCCTGGAGGGAAGATGTGGACTGACACTGAGTCTTGCTGTGTCCCCAGTGGGACTGGTCCCTGGTGCAGCCCTCTGGAGCACACCACACATGCTGCACACTGTACCATCCATCTCCATTTCGGTTGTCACACTGAAGCAGAGGTTCAGTTGCCTGTTGTGCTCATTGGGACTGCAGCAGTCAGAGCAGGGGTCCTGCCTGAGAGGACAGTGTAGGTCCCTGTGGGATCCCTTCTCCCCTGGAACCTGTCACACTTCCTGAGGTGCAGGGGTAGCAGTCTGCCTTTACTGGGGAACTGAATTATCTGCTTCCCTGAGTGGGGAAAATAATACTACAAAAAAAGTGCCTTCCACTAGGTCATGAGCCATTACCTCAAGGGGCCCTTCATCAGCTGATGAATTCTACTTAATAAAATAAATACTGAGAGAAAATGTAATTGGATTTCATTTATTACCCAGTTCCGCCTAGCAGCCCCAGATTATACAAAAGCAATTAGAGAAAGCTCTCCATTAATAGCTATCTTCAAGCCGCCCAATGGGTTCATTCCATCAAACCTTCTGGCTTGTGTAATTTCCTTTCTTGGAGCTCGCTCCTGGCTGGGGGAGGATGTGGGGTGCGCAGCACCATTGCCAGCAGCCTGTAAACAAAAGCAGCCCTGTCTCCAACACTTACACAGGCATCATCTTCCCAAGCATGTGGCTCAGCCAAAGGGTATCCTGGTTTAGGGCAAGAAGCCAGAGCACCTGGGCAGTTTGGCTGCAGACTAGGGCTTGGTTGTGCCTTCCCTGGGATGACAACATCCTTCCTGCACTTGGCACTGCCACACGTTGAATCTGTCTGTGCCTCTTGTCAGTGGGTTTGCAGAGTTTCACGGAGGCATTGGGTGTAATGCTCTCCACCTGAGGATATGGCTGGTTCTGTGGTACTGATTTTTCCTGTAATGCCAGCAAGTTGCATCCTAGCTTCGGTCTCTGGCATCTTGCAGGGACACAGAAAAATGCTTCTGCTTCCTTGCTGTTTTTTGCTAGGAGCACAAGGAGGGTCTGGGACAGGTTGCTAAGGCTGGATAGAGGAATATGTCTCATAGCATCTCTCTGAAAGTCTTATGGCAACAAAGGGAAGCATATTTGAGGACTGGAACAAGGCACGGACAGATGTCTGGCACCTGTATTTTCACTGCAGACAAGGCAGGTTAATCTGCAGCTTAGGCTTAGCCTGGTATCTTTATTCATAATCCCTGTTTACAAGATGGAAAGGAAGAAATGCTGATTGATCCTGGTGCATAGCCCATGAGTAGTCCAGGGTGGGAGTAGTAAGGGATGTGTACCTTGTGTGTGTAGCGTGTGTGTGCAGCTGTGAGAGGGTGCAGCCCTTTCCTCCATTCTTCCAGCACTTGCCACCCTGGAGGGAGGTTGTCCAGCCATGCTGGCTGTTTTGGAGTTAGTCTTATTTTTGGAGGAACAGTATTTTTAGCATACCACAGTAGACTCAGGGCTGGACAAGGAGAAAGGATTTTGAGGGTGAGTCCTCTTGCAGTTTGAAGGTGGGGGAAGGGTTTGGGGGGTCAGAGGGTTTCTTGGCTTCTGCCTGGGGTGTGACATTGTCTTCTCATCCTGATTGTCACCCTGGGGAGAAACTAGCACCCTTTGTCAGCTCAGAGAAACAGATGTGTTTCAACTGATGCTTTGGTGAAGCCAGAGTGGCTCATCTGGGATGGGCCAGCATCCCTCATGCTTGGGAACTTGCACTTGGCTCTGGCATCTTTAGTCACCCCTTCTATGAGTGTGCTTTCTCCCTGACTGCCTCTTGCTGTCACCTTTCTTGGCTCACTTTTCATCCTTTCCCTTTTATGCCTTTGCGGCCTTAACATCCCTGGCAGGCTAGGGTGACAGCACAGCCAGGAAGGAGCTGATGTTTAGTTTCAGACAAGAAACAACATAAGGCATAATGCAGCTGGAAAGGTGAGGGCAGATGGGGAGAGGCAGCAAGGCTGTGTGGCTCTTCGTCTTCATTACAAGGCTTTTGTCTGTGGTCTTGCTTTTGTGCTGCTTGCTGGCAAGGGAGGGATGGCTAGTGAAAATGTTCAGGGAGAGTTTTGTTTGCAGGAGATGAGACTGGTCCTACTGGATGGTGATAAAATCAAAAGGGGATTTATTGGAGGAAGCAAACGTGGGAGCAGGAGAGATGCCAAAAGGTGATTAAATGGAAGACCCAAATGGGACGAAGAGGGATGCTCTTGTTGGTGGGAGTTGGGATTCCTAGCAAATGCTTTGCAAATGCAAGCTGTCTGCTTACCCTGGAAAAAGAAGTGAAGGGGAGTGTTTGAGAGCATGAGGTGGGAATGGTTGATCCTAATATAACTAGAGAGGCAGGGGATTAATTTGGGCTGGTGAGATGGAAGGTGATATAGGGCCACATTGCTGAGATAGGGAGGAATTAATGCTTGAGATGTTGAAACTGTGGGTCTGTGCAGAGGGCTGAGGTGTGGAAGAAGGTGGTGACCCTTCCAGCATGGACTGAGATGTGGGAAGATCAGACATGGGCTGTTGGGCTGGTACTGATGTTCTCTCTTCCCCAAAGCAACAGCTTGTTTTGCCCTGGAGGGTAACCTTGGCTCAGTTCTGATATGACAGAAGCTCCAAAAGAAGTAAATCCATCCTCCAAAGAAGAGTGAGGACCTGAAAACTGCTTTTTCCAAGCCAATCAAATGCAGTGACCACATGAAAACTTCCTTTTTTATTTCACTGTTTATTTTTCACAGGGGTCTTTTATTTATACCCCCTTAACATCTCTGCCATTAAAGCAGCCTTATTAGGATGCTGCCCTTCACCAAGGAACTCTGCTATCAAAAAAGAGCATTAAAGATTCAACAAATAGCTGAGAATTGGGATTGATCCTAACCTCCCATAAATGGGAGTACCTTCCCCCATTAATCAGCCTTGGTTTTCACTTACAGGATGATGGCCTCAGTGCTACACTTCTTCAGGACTAAAAGCACGTTAAATATTTATCACAGCTGAGTATTCACTTCCCCCGCTATTGCCAACTAAGATCCACTGCTTAAGCCTGTGTCTGCTTGACAGGTTGCATAGTGAGGTGGAATGCCATTAGGAAACCTCTTGTGCCAACGTGCTCCTCTCATTTGCTGCACTAAGCAGACAGAGATGGTGGCATCTCTCATCTCGAAGCATGGTCAGAACGGGACTGTACTGTATTATATAATAAAGTCTCTCTGCTGGCATTTTGCATGAGTAAATTAAATATACTTGTGCTGGCTCTTTAGCAGAGGCTGGATCACCCCCACCTCCTTGTCTTAAAATGTGATTATTGCATCCAAACTGTTCTGTAGGAATAGCCCTAGTCTATGCTGAGGCTTTTCCCGATGCCAGAGGCTGTCTTAGCAGTTCAGGGTGTGGCTGTTTACATTTCAGTGCCTGGAAACATTTCTCGGTTTACGACCATGCACGTGGCTCCCGTGTTGTGCTCCCGTGCTGAAAGGATGCTGGCAGTGCTCTGCGCTTCCATATCATGCTGGGAAAGAGTTCTTACTGCCTTGTGAGTCTTGAAATGATGACAGGGTGTTTAGTGATCCAGTTGGTCTAAACGTATGTGGATACAGCCTTGGTAATTGTGCCAGGTGTGCCACAGCATTTTGGAGAGCAGCTATTGTAGGAGCATCTTTGAAAACTGCCTTTCCATTATGCTCTCTGATCTTGTGCTGGCATTTCTTAGAAGATGACTCTTGACTTTGAGGGTTGCTGATGAACCTCAGAGGTTGTAAATAGCATGGGCTACTCCATAGTAATGCCCTGAGGTGCTGCTGTGAGCAAGCCCTGAGCCATGATGTCCTGTTACCTGATAATGAAAACGTCCATGTGGTGGTGGACAGAGTTTTTCTTCTGCACTGAGCTCAGTGCAGACTCCACTTGGCCAACTGCAACAGCTGAAAATGAACTGTTGTTGCTGGGTTAGTGTGTATTTTTTCATATATTTAATTTGTTGGCATCATCATGATGCATCTCCCTGTCTTTGCACACACCCCCCACACATCACGCACCACCTCCAGTTTGAGTTACTGATGTGCATAGCCTTGTTATAGCCATTACATGTACAGGCGCACAATGTGTTTCATTATCCTTGTATCAAACTTGTTTTGCTGCTGTCACGCACCAGAAAAGTTAAACACGTCTGATCAAAGGCATGTAAACACAGCTTCAAAACAAATGCCCTCGAGTTCTGCCAAAAGCACAGAGCTGTCTCTGAGCAAATCACATCTCATATTCCCCTGCCTGTGCCTCCAACTTCTTCTCCAAGTGGATGTGTGATGCCGCCTCATCTCAGAGAGCCTGGTGGGCTGCTGTTTGCACTGGGGAAGGGTTACCCACTGGTTGAGCAACTTGCAGCGGCGATTTGCACCAACAAGGCAGCTGGGAGGAGAGCTGAGCCTCAGCCATAGGGCAAGAGGGAAAAGCTTGCTGCGTTTTTGCATGTGCGAGGCAGCAGACCCCAAGGGTCTGCAGCTCTGGTAGGTTGAGGGACAGCAAAGCATGATATGAATTGGCTGGAAATAAAGGTGCTGAGTGTGCTGTTTCCAGGTCTTCGCTTGGGCTCCAGCTGGTGTATCATCCTGATGCAGGAGCTGGAGGATCAGGAGCATCCAAGGCTACTGCTGCCTGTCCTCCCAGGGTATCACGCTGGGGTTTGGGCTTGGCTTGAAGCAGGGTCAGCCAATTGCATCCTTTGTGGGATGTGAGAGGCTGGGCAAAGGAACTGGGGATGATCCCAGATCAGGACCTGCTTCTGTTTTCCTGGTTTCCAGAACTGGCTGGGCAGGTAAGGGTGAGGTGAGGTGAGATGAGATTTGCACACCCCTGGCACAGGGACTCTGATGTCACTTGATCTCCCATGAGATTGATAAAAAATAGGGGGATGTTGTATAGTTGCAGACAAGTCAGGTTTTCATCTTATTACAGACTCAGGGAGAGCTGGATATGCATCTTAAATGGGAATGGAAATCTATGGGCTCTTGCAGCTTCTGAGGGCAGGTGTTTTTAGAAAACATTAGCTCCTTTCAAATCTGCCAAAAACCTATTCACAGCTTGGCTACTACCACGGACAGTAAATAGTTTGGGAATTCATGAGCTTGTGAACTGACCCGGACTCGGCATATGACTTGCTCAGGGTCTTTGCCAAATGCCTTTGAATAATGGACATGTCAGAACAAGATGGGGTTGCAAATGGCAGGTTATTAGTGCCCACTGCCTGTGCCAGGCAGTGCTGCACGTGTGTGCAAGCACACAGTGAGTGTCACTGTTGTGTGCTTGGGAGTGTGAGCGAGTGGAGTGGCTGGGTTGCTGCAGGTAAGATGATCCATCTAATGGCGTTAACAGGGGAGAGGAAAAGTCAGTCGACCCCCCAGTTTACTGCTGTACAGTCCCAGGCAGGCGGCGAAAAGCCCTGCAGGCAATGAGGACATAATCAGAGGTTAACGAAGGTGTCAGCCTTCATGAGTCATCCCTAATGAGACCTGGGTAAATGTTGTGTTGGAGCTCTGATGCATGCCTTGGCTGAGTTGTCCCTCTTTTACCTTGCACTTTTTTCCTCCCATTTAGTTTTTAGGATTTATCTGGATGAAACCTTTGTGAGGCTGAAGGTGCTGGAGACTTTCCTGAGTGGAGAGAGACCCTGGCCTCTATCTAGCCCTTGTTCCTGGCACGGACTGGCTGATGTGCTGCAGAATAAATAAATTTCCCCCCTTTTATTGTCCCTAAGGAAGTAGTTAATGTGTCCCTAGGATGCCAGAAATCTTAGGCTGGAGGATATTGCCTGTATCCTCGTGTGAAGGAACAGCATTCTCCATGCTCACTGATCCTGGGTTTGGGATGGCTCTGAATGCAGCCTGAATCATAAAGGCTGACTGGTCCAGTGATGCCTGTGGGCAGCGTCCTGGCTAGCCAAGGGACTGCAGGGACCTTCCCTCTAGCTTTCCTCCCAGCCCTTCTCAGCCACATGGGAAAAACATTCTGGGGATGCCACAAAGGCCGAACGCTTCACCTGGCAGAAGCCTGTGCAGGAAGCGGGACTCCAAGTAAATTTTGCAAGGTGGCAAGATGAAAAGATGTTATTGATGTACCTACCAAAGGCCACCTCTGGGGCTGGTAGTGGTAAGCTGCTCTAGCTGTGTGTGGTCCCTGCAAAAGCTTGCCAGACACCGACCAGAACATAAGGAGGAGTGAAGCAGGGTATGTGAATACTCCCTCCAATCTATTATTTATAAAGTACTGTCACAGTCCTGGAAGTGTTGGGACTCTCAGAAAAGCTATAGGAATGTACTAATTAAAGAACACAATGGGAATGTAAATTGGGAAAGCTCCCCAGGGGAAGCAGCTCTGGGGGAGCTAATTTGCCACTCCCCACTCCTCCCCTGCAAACTGGCTGAGACACTGGAGCAATTAAGGAGGAATTTTAGTGTTAAATATAATCTGGAATTGTGTTTTTGGCTTTTTTTGTAATTGGTTTATTTTTCTCTTGGGTAACTGTGTTTCCAATTCTGTAACTGGGACTTTAACCCTCCGTTCAGCTACAGTAGGGGCTGGGTGGTGTTTTTCTGGTGGTGGGTTTTTTTCTTTTGTTGAAGGGAGGAAGGGATGTTTTGGTGGGAGGTGTTAGTCTTTGTTTTGTGTTGAAAACAGATTCAGGTGACTCTGCCAGCACCAAGGAGGCATGTCACCTTCTTGGAAGTCATAAAGCTGAATGGAGTCCTCCCACAGATGGCACTGTGGGATCTTTGCAGCCCAGGACAAATTTGAAAAGCAGCCTGTAGGTCGCTTTGGGGTTTGCATTAGCTCCAGTCTGGTGTGATGAGGGATATATGGTCTCAGGGCAGAGCTAACCAAAGCCAATGCCGTAAGAGACAGTCCCTGGTAAGAGACAACCCCTGGCTTTGGAATCATAGAATCATAGAATGGTTTGGGTTGGAAAGGGCCATGGGCAGAAACACTTTGCAACAGACCAGGTTGTCCAGGGCCCCATCCACCCTGGCCTTCAACACTTCCAGGGATGGGGCTTCACAACATCTCTGAGAAATCTATTCCAGGAATAAAGTATCAATTATAAAAGTTGTCTCCTGAAACCCATTCTGAGAGTATGGCTTTTTTGGTTGGTCTTTTTTCCTGCCCATTTCTCTTCTGTGTGGTGTGGCTTACTCTTTTGTGCTGTCTTCACTTGTTTTGCCCTGCTCAGGACATATATATATGGGGTATTAGTTGAACTGTGCCCAGTATGTGGCCGCAGGGTATTGTGTGTGATGTATTTCTCTTTCCTTGTCAACTTCTTTTATACAGTCCAGGATGAGAAGACAAATGGGGAGACTGTCACAGATGTGAGGTGAAGTAAAGACATGCCGAGGGTATGGTGATCAGCAAAGGATGACCATGAGCTCATGGTGTTGGGTTGGTGGGTCAACTGTTTCCCTGTGGCTGGGTTTGCAGTTGAGCAAAGGGTTTGTTTTCTTGGACTTCAGTTTTTTTTATTTCTTTCATCTTGAGGAGACACTTTAGTATGCTTTTTATTGGAGGGTCCTCACACCATGTAGAAGAGCTTTGAGAGGAGAAACTGGCATGATTGTAGCTGGGGCTGTCTGTGATGGCTTGGTTGTTGGATTGTTTTAAGAGGGTGCTCTCAGGCAGGCAGTAACCAGCATGTTGCAGAGTCCTCCTTCCTCTCTCATTTTTGTTTTTCTGATTAACTTGAATATTTATACATTTTTTCAATACGCTTTAGTTGCCTGAGATTCTCATCCATTGCTAGCTACCACTGACAAGGGTTTGAGAGCTCTCTAAGCTGAAAACATCATAGATGTAGATTCATGTGATATGAGTACCTTGAGAGCAGTAGCATTTTGTGTGGCTGTGGAAGCTGACTTGCACTGAATAAGCTAATGCTTTGTCATAGAACAGCATCCCCTGGTCCCAACCCTGAAAAGCCTGAATTCAAGCATGAGGGTTGCAGAGTGTGAGAAAAATCTCGTGTTGAAGAATTTTTAGAGAGACGAGTTGAAGGAGCAAAGCAAAAAATAGGGTTTTAATGGCCAATACTGTGTACACAGGGTGTCCTCACACAGCCAAATCGCCGAGGAGCACACGGAGGAGGGAAGGGTCACCCCCATTTATTTCCTTCACGCCACGCCCCTTTCCCCCCTCCAGGAGTCCAGCCCTCTGCAGTCCATGTTTGGCACCCTGCACTCTGATTCGAAGTCCTCACTTCTTCACTGCCTTCTTTGGGTAATTTCTTGCTGCACCATCAACGCTGATTGGCTCATCCACTTGCCCTCTCAGGCCCTAACACCGGCCACAAGCCCTGGCAGCTGCCCCTCTGCTGGGACTGCAGCCTCACAGACTTCCCGCCAATTTTCGCCTGTCTAACCTGCATGTGGAGAAATTCCCCCCCCCCTTAAAGGGCCAGTCCCAATTTCAATTAACACAGAACCTTTTAATTAACCAAACCCCTTCTTTCCACACCTCCCACAACGAACCCTCCCTTTTTATTTCTCACACAGAGCATGCCGCCCCCTTCCCAGGGATACTGGGGAGGGAAGCCCCCATCCACCCAGCCCACTGCAGCTTGTTGTTTCTGTCACCACCAGACCAGGCTTCATCCCCTGAGTCAAGCCACAATACTCTGTGACCTCCTTTCTGTGGCTGCTCTGTCACTGCTCTGGCAGCTCTTCACCTCCTCTGCCCATCTGGATCAAATGGCTGCATGTGGTGAGAACTCATACTGAGCCTGGGAGCCTGGGGAGAGCCCCTTCCTGGCTGGCACTAGACAAACTGCTCCCTGGCCAGGGCAGGAGGGTTGTGTGGTGGGGCTGCGACTGTGGTCCACATCTCTCACCACGGACTACATCTCCCATTGGAGAGAAACGGGCCCTGGGTTTTCAGCAGTGTTCAGGAGATCGCTGGCAGGATCTGGAACAATCCTAGCCATTCCCTCTAAGTCCACTGATATTTATTGCCACTTGTTCTGGTTTGTTTTTCTAAAAATGAAAGTTGGTTGAAGGAGCACAAAAGCTTGGGAGGAAACAGGCTGAGGGAGCCTGTGGAAAAGATTTAGAGATTGTGCAGGGTCCCCTCCTCCTCCTTACCCCCATATCCAAAAAATACAGTGGATTTGTGGGATTTAAAACCCTTCCATAGTTTTTTACTGTAGGGCCTTTATTTCTTTTACTATGCACAGTAGATAGCCTGGGGAGGCAGAATAGGAGAAAAGTAGTATTTTGCTTGTATTTGAAGGTGGGGAGAGTAGAGCTGGGAGTACCTTCACCCTTCCTGGACTTCATACCTCTGGTTAGGAAGCTGTGGTGGAGCCAGGAGCATGGCTCACACCTCTCAAATCTCTGTCCCTTTCTCTTCCTCTCCTGCCTGCAGCACCAGTGATGGCCTTTTGGAGACTGTGCTGGGACCTGCTAACACTCAGCAATGTATCCAGCTTCCAAAATTACATTCTCCATTGTGGCCTCTGTCCAGAGCCTATGCTGAGCTATCCTATTCTCCCCAGGTCTGGTGCTGACGACTCTTTGCTCCTTCCTCTCTCACCATCTGAAGTTAGCTTCCTCTGGAAGACAGGGGCCAGGAATACTCGGGTGCTGATGGATGAGCATGTGCTTTCCTGGATCAGGGCAGTGCATTCCTCCTGCCCATCCAACTAGATGTGGGATCTGTCCTGGGCTTGCAGTGCCAGGAGGATGCTGCAGTGGGGAATGAGACCAGAGCTGTGCAGCAAGCCCTCTTGCCTGCAGCCACTGCCACTGCTTTTCTGCTGGCAAAGAAACTCACCTTCATTGTGCGGAGAAATTAAAACCAAGGAGCAGCTACTGTGTACTGGGCTGGGTCAGGCTGACTGGCTGTCGGTGCTCAGTCCTAACTCCAAACAGCTTGTTTAACGTTCTGATTTGTGAGACAGCAGCTTCCCACTGGGAAACAGCCCTCAGCTTTGCTTGTCCCGTCTTGGGGCAAGGGAAAAGGCTTCCTGGAAGAGGGAGGTCTGCAATCTCGGTTGGGAGCCAAGGTAAGTCGCCTTCTCGGCGGGGTTGTTTACACAGCTGCGGGTGGCCATGCCCGCTCCAGGAGCTCCACATTTTTCCCCCCGTTGAATATCCACGACAGGTATCCCTCCGCACTCAGCGTACTTTCATTTCCGTTGGCGAGTTTGGGAAGCTCCACCAATCATCCAAGTGCTAAGGCTGACCTTCCGTCATCCCACTGGTGCGCTTTGCCTGACCAACGGCACCACGGTGTAGCCGACCCCAGGCTGCTCGAGGGTGCTGGCACTCTGTGCTTGGGGGAAAGCTGCCCCACATGCTCCTGAGTCCACGCAGTTGCTCCCGTCCCACTTGGCGTGGCTCACTGGCAGCCAGACTGTCAGAGCGGGAGGCTCTCTGCGACCCCAGGGCACTGACAAGCCTCCCTGCCCAGAGCTTCCACTGTCATCCGGCACGTTATTTTGTTTCTCACCAGCCCTCCCGCTGACCAGCAAACCCTCCCCTGCCTGCGCATTTTATCGCGGTGCCTTTGGGACACCGACAGCGTGCTGAAATCCTTCGGTTGCGGGTTTTTTCATTTGCTCGGCTGCCTCCATCACCCCAAAACCCCAGCATGAAGCCCAGCTTCCTGCTGGCAGTTGCTGTGAGATTTTCATGGCTTCTGTCTGTTCTTTTTCCTGCTTTGCAGAGAGGTTTAATCCTGCCCTATTTATCCTGAGACTCTGCAAAGTGGCAAGCCTGGCACAGACAGCATGCCAGGGCAGCTGCCCATGCTGGCACTGGGATTTACTACAGGCAGTTTATTTTCCCAAGGAAGCTACTTTCCAAGATAGTATCTGGTTTTTCATGAGGTCAGATCAAATAAGGTGGTATGTGTACAAACGGGGGTGGTGCTTTTATGTTTGTACACATGTTTTAAAAGTTTTATAAACAGTGGAGTGATCAGTTGCTTTCTTAGTCCAAAACTGCATCTCTTGTGCCTGTGGTTTTGCAGAAATTACTGCTGAATCCAGAAAGCAAGTTGCTTCTCTGAAATGAGGAAAGGGCAGTATAGATACTCATGCCTTGTAAGATAAATGTATTAGCAGTAGGTGCAGCCATTTTCTACAAGGATGCAGAATAATTAACACGAGAGGTCATCAGCTGCAGAGGTTATGGAGGAAAACCAATCACTTCTGCATGCAACTTGCTGGCCCATTGAAGCTCTTCAGCAAATAGGAAGAGCCATAACATGTTCTAGGGGGCTTGGGCTCAGTTTGCAAAGAATTTTCCTGGAATAAAAGGTGTTAGAAGTTTCAATGTGCTTTTGTGGGTAGAGCTGGAGAGAGAAGCTGCATGCAAATTCCCAAAGTGGCTCTGGGCTTTAATCAGTGGGCAGCAAGTTCTGCATGGAAAAAGGCCTGGATAGAAACATGCTGTGGAGCTGTTTCTGCTTTTATTTGTTGCTTTTTAAAGCTTTGGCTGAAAGAACTAAAAAGAGAAATTAAGGTGCAGCTCTCGAGTGTTATCTTTTGGAGTAATTTCTTTCAGTAGACTTGGAGAAGGAAGGAGGATTGGCTGGAAAGTATTGTAGCAGTAGAAGATGGGACTGTGCTATCTGCAGCCCTTTCATTAATGGGTGGTTAATAAGTGGCGTGTGGGACCTGGTTACTTGAGGCTTCCCACCGGTGTAGTTTTAAAAGTATCTGCAGAGCTGTCTCATCTCATTTATATTTTAATGCTACCATCTCACCTCTGTCTCTTCCTTTTTTTTAGTCTGTGTGCATCCCCTTCACTTCTCTTAGCTGGGCTGCAGCAGACCAAGTAGGCAACATCATCCCTGGGCATGGGGTTGTCTCCTCTGTGGGAAACCTGGCTGCCAGGGAGACCACTACCATGTTCATCTTCTCCAGGTCCCACCAGTGCTTTGGCCAGCTTGAAATCTGCAGGGATATAACCATCCCAATGAGACCTGCCCTCCTGTTGGTTTTCAGAGCAGCTTCCTCTTTCCCCTGTTTTTATGGAGGCATGTCCGCTCATCTGGATGCTAGTGCTTAATCCCCTCTCTTGCAGTGACCCCCGTAGAGCCCACCCTGCTGACAAAGATAACACCATGCTGAAGCCACCCCTTGGCACACCACTAGCTCTGGGATTTGTTTTTCATTTCCTCTTGGTCTTCCCTCTCTCCCACTGTGAGATGTAAGGGTTTGGCAGCAGATCCCATCACCCTGTTTGCTTTCCTGCAGAGAATAATTTCTTTGGGGTGTTGTGTTAGCAGCGATGGGAGTCTGAGCTGAAACCACTGGATGTATTCTTGAAGAGGATGTGAAAAGCAAATCTGTGCTATGTGACCTAACCTCCTACCTCTTTGCCACTCCCTGGGGGACTAGCACCAGCATCCCCAGCTCCTTCTTTTTATTTTGCTGTTCTGTACAGTTCTTGTTTTTTCTGGAAAATTTTTAACCTATTCCTAGAAGCTTGTACAGAAAGGAGAGACAAAATGTCACCCATGTGAGACAGATTGACAGCAGAGGTGGTATTTCCACTGCTTTAGAGCAAGCCAGCATCAGATGAACCAAGGTTTTCTTTGCCAGATCAGGAAAGCATTACTTAGATAGAAAAAGAAAACCTACCGAACAAATCCCACCTTCTCACTGAGATATAGGATTACTAGCTGATTTAGCATCTGCACCCAGGCTTTGTTGTTCAACTAAACCTACGTCCTGGTGTCACTGCAGTCATTTCCAGTTTGGTACCAGCTGTCCTGCAGGCATCTCTGAAACAGTGCCCATGTTATGACAGTGTGAGCAGGCACTGGTTTTTATGAAGTTTGGAGCTGCTAGTCAGGAGTGGGTGATATTTCATACGATAAGCTTATCCTCTTTCTGCTCCAGGAATTGACAGGAAGCAGTTCATGTAGCAGGGGAGGATTTTGGGGACAAGAAGCTTGTTGTGTGTGTATGCATGTTTATAAGGGAGATGGGAAAGGTAAAGCCTTTTAATGACTCCGTAAAGGGCCTAAGAAAACATAGCCCTGACCTTTGATTGAAAGCCTGGGCACTGCTTTACTAGGAAAATGCTACTTGCTGTTGTTTGCACTGCTGCAAGGTACCCGGTGCCTTCTGCCAGCAAGCATTCACATCTCTCAGGAGCAGGTTGCCCAACAGGAACATGCCTCATGGTGCTGTTTCTGGCTGCTGGTGAGACATCTACCCCTGTCTTCGGAGTATGAGGACACTGGGATGAAGATGCTAGGCTCCTTGCAGCTTCATGGAGGACAGCTTGATGTGCCAATGGCTCCTGCTTTAGCTTCTTCTGGAGACACAGTGTTCTCCCCAGAATCTTTGCAAAATAATCTTTCCAGGGCTCAGTGGAACCAGAAGGAAAACACCTCCTCCTCACTTTTGGCCTTTGTTTCTGCCTCCACCTTTGCTTGCTCAGCTGCGATCCTGCTTTCTACAAAGGACAAGTCGGTGCCATGAACAAATAGAACTGGGGACTATCTTTCTACATTCAATATGTGCTCATGTCCAAGTTCAAAGCCATCTTTCCAAGAGTATTTCATAAGCCATGCTGCTCCCATGCATATTTCTTACCTTTAACTGAAGTATTTCTGGAAAACTGATGCAAACTTGTGATGGGAAATTATTGTGAGGTATTTGCTCCATTCTGGCTGTGCCATGTGGAGAAGCAAGTGGTGCCTGACTGTGACCCAGCAGCCTCTGATGAATCCTCTGCCCTTTCAGAGCAAGGGAGCAGATAAAGCTGCCTTATGTTGCACAGGGTTTTTTTTTCCCAGCCTCTCATTGGGGATGAGGTGAGCATAAGCAGGGATTAGTTTGTTAAGCTGTGACAGTTCATTAAACTTCTTGGACTTTTTCTCTGTGTTTCCTCTCCAGATACTGCTGATGGCTGAGCTGGGGAGCATATGTATGTATGTGTGTGTGTGTGTGTGTGTCTGTGTCTGTGTCTGTGCACGCAGATACTGTGGGACAAGACAGGCAGTGGAAATTTTTGTGATTTTATTTTCCATATGTCCTTATCTGTGTGGAAAGCTTGCTGAGTGCCTGCAAGTGTTGTTGCATTTTCAGATCCTTCCATTTCAAAAAGCCTCTAGAAGTAAAGTTCGTTTTCCTTGGCTGTTTTTTTGCCTTTAAGTGAGCCCCTTTTATTTGTTAGAAACTGGTGGCTGAGGCTTAGTTGTGTAAAACTTGATGAAATTAATGAGAGCCTTGCCCTGAAACTCCAGCACAGCTTTTAAATCTCTCTGATTTGTAAACGAGGAACGTAGTTCACAGCTGGCTTCCAAAGTCTATCAGAGGAAAACCCAGGAGGCTGAAGGTGAGGTGAGAGGGATGCTCTCACAGAAAGGAGAAGGGATCAGTGCCCTGTTCCTTGGTTAATATTACCATGTTAGTTGCTGCACAAAAAGTGGTGTTGGAGCTTGTGGGGGTGAAGAGTGTCAGGACATGGTAGGGCTGTGCTGGTTGGTATCACCATCACACCAATCTCCGCTGGCTTTGAAGCTTGTGTGACCCCATTTTTCTGGCTTTGCAAGGAGACCCCAGCATGCAGGACTCTTCAGGCTCTTGTTAAGGGTTTGGATGCCCTGTTACATAACCGTGTGCGGGAATGTGCCAGTTGTATTTTTCCCAACGTGTACAAGTAATCTTTGAGAGGAAGTTTTTTGCATGCAAAGCTGTACTGCCCCACCATGGATTTCACCCTGCAAAGAGCACAGAAGGGGCAGCTGAAGGTAGAGATGTGTGAGCATCTCTGTGTAGCCACAGAAATCTCATTTGATCCTCAGTGGTGGGAAAGGAAACGAAGCAATAACCCAGGACAGTTTAATAGAGTTTGGGTGAAATACAGTTGTTTTTGTAAGCTGGTCTCTGTGCAGTGAGGGCTCTTTAGCCCTTTTGTTGTGCTTGGCTCTGCTCTGGATGTTGGCATCAGCTGCTCTGCAGGTGCACATGTCTTTGGCAGGAAGGAGCTGGGATTTGGGGATTCGCCTTTGTTGAGGGAGGGGAGAGAGTGAGGGGATGGGGGAGGAGAGGCAAAAATCAATGAGATGATGTTTCTGTCTTGCAAGTGAGTAGGACACATTGGGGAGGAGGAAGGACACAGCCATGTCTCAGTGAGTCATCTGGAAGGCAGGGTCCCCTCACAGTCCTTCTCTCTTCCCTGGGACAGAGCACGAGTGAATCCTGCAGGCTGTGAGGCTGCAGAACCAAGAACAGAAGTTTACCCCAGAGGTGAGAGCAACTGAGACAGGGAGAATTGCCTGTGATGTCCCCCAAATGATGAAAGTTTGGGATGGAGGGGAAAGTGTGCATTTGCAGAGCAGAGTCAATAGGGATGCAGAGAAATAACATGTTGGGAGCTGTTAGCCATGCGCTTCCCTGTTGTTTTCACCTCCATCTTCTCTCCCTCATTCCTGCCTTGAGCTGTGGCACAAGAGTGCATGGGAACAGCAGAAGTCAAAGAGGTCAAAGGCACAGAGTTTAAACCCCAAGTGCCCCTGAGGAAGTGGTCCTGGCTGCTTCACCCTCCCAGCCAGTGGTGGGGCAGCATTTGCAGGGCAACTGGTGCCCATGGCTCTCGGATGGTGGCAGTGTGTGGGGGTGGCATCACTGCCCTGAGCCACGCTGTGCTTGCCCACCACTGCCCAGGTTTAGAGCACAGGGACTGGTGGGAGCAGACTGGGAGCCCCTGTAGCTCCCTGGACAGGGGCTATTTGGTCCAGCAGACAGAGGAAGGGAAGAGGCTGATGTTTGCCCCAGTGAAACCATGCAGTCGAGGTAGAAGTGGCAGAGCTCCGCACGCTGGCACAAGCCCAAGGCATCTTTGATTCCTGCCACCCTTTCAAATTAAGCAAACGATTCATTTTATTTCTTTAATTTTCCAAATGGAAGTGAATTGGCTGCGCTGGCAGGTGCCTGATTGACGTTCGGAGAGGATGGGAACTGGGGGTTGGGGGGCGCTTTACCAATCCAAGCCTGCCACCACCCTCTTACTGCCCCAGTGGGGACCCAGTGCTGCTGCTGGGGTCCACTTTGTCCTCTTAGAAACAAGCAAGAGATACCAGGGTTTCAGGCAGAGGGTAAAAAAATTGCAATGCTGAGCTCCTTCGAGGTCTTTCCAGGGTGGAGAAAAGAGCCATGGCATCCCTGGTGCCCCCTATTAACTCCTGGCGTTCAGTGTTTTATGAGTGTGGCTTTTCTTCTCCCTGTTATGATACTTTGTGGAGCCTTTCTCATGCATCTATTCAGTCCCCTGCCTGCCTCACAGGGACACTATCAATAAATGACACTGGCTTCACCAATAAAAAGGGCAGAGTCCTCTCTTGCAAGGAGATTTTGGGGTGGGATGCCCCCACTGGGGTTCCACAGAGACAGCTACACACCCCACCCAGCCGTGCCCATGTGCACCCTTGCTGCAGGGCTCAACACCCATCTGGGTGCTTTTATCTGCACCCCTAAGCCTTCCTGGCGTTGCACACAGACGCAGGGCGCTCTGCAGAGCTGGCTGCAACTCTTCCTACAGCAGAATAAGTGTCCAGAGATGAAGAGGGAGAGATGATCCCCACTACGTGGTACTGGTTATCAAATCTATCTGCTATATCGGTGAAAAGAACGGCAGCTGGTGGCTCATTGCCAGAGTGTGTGGTGTGTGATTAGGTCTAGCTCCGCAGTTTCTCTGAAGATCCCTTCGTAATCTCTGGCATCATGGTTTTCTGGTGGCTTTTCCCCCCTGCTGCTGTTTTTCTGTGCTCTTTCCCCTTGGCTGTCCTTCTGTCTCCTGGTGAGCAGCAGTGGGATAGAAAGCCTCCTACTGAGCTGGTCTGCGGTGCTGGAAATACAAAATCTCAGGATTTGCAGGCACTCTGAGGTGTCCTAGAACTGAATCAATCCTATTCTGTGATGCTACTGAATGCCTAGGGCTTTTTCACCTTCCCTCAATCTCTCTGAGGCACCTTGGCTGCTCCACAGTGTCCCTGGGAGGGTCCAGGGGAGCAGCCTTGGCTGAGCCTGTAAACTCCTGAGCTGTTCCGTTGGGGAGCAAAAGAAACATGACTGTGCATGGTGATGTTTCCAGCCTGGGTATTAAACCAGCAGCTTAATGGGCCATTTGAGGGAGGGAAGAAGCAACTCACACTCACCTCACCTGCTCTCTGGAAGGAAATCCCTCCTGATTTGCAACCTTCCGTGTTGCTGGGACCTAGCTGCTTGCTTGGTAAAGGTGTCACCGACACTCAGTCTGTTTGTAGCAGTGGGGGAACTGAGCCCCAACATGCTAATGTGATGCATTTTTGGCTGTGCAGCCTGTGTCCCAGGTCAGCAAAATTCCCAGCAGGGCAGGAACAGGCTGTGGGGCAGGAGAAGCCATGGCATCCTTGTACCAGGCCTTTTGGGTGATGGGGTCCTACCAACTGCAACCCCTACCTCTCTGCAGCATGCCCTGCTGTCCCAGCAGCCAGGGATCAGGTCTGTAAGGGCTCCAAGCCAGAAAACTTGAATTTCTGCTCTCCCTAATGCTCTGCCTGTGGAGGACAAACCTATTGCCAGTTTGGAAGAGGAGAGGTAAAACACGAGCTGTGTGTGAGCTGCATGGCAGCCAGAGGGATGCAGATAAAAGCTGTGCTGTCTACCACCGAGATAAATTTCATCTCAGCTAATTCAGGAGTGAAAAGGAAACTCGGCAGCTGGGTTTTGTAATCCTGCACACTCGAGGTTTTCTGGGAGACACTGGAGCTGACTCATTTTTATGTGGGCATTAAGGATGTGACAACTTAATTGTGGTGAGTTCTTTGGAAGGGGAGCAGGAATCAATAGGTGTTGGGTAAGGCACTCGTTTTAAGATAAAGTCTATTTCTTAAATTATAGTAATTTGTCTCCTTGCAGCCTCAAAAGTGGCTAATTGTGAGCAGCCCAGAGGGTTGGCATGCTCTGCCCCAGCGTGAAGCTCAGATACTGGCCGTGCCCTCTGAATGCCTGAGATGGACATGGCTGGCAGTGCTGCCGGCTAGTGGTGCTGTTGTTGCGGTTCAGGCAGGAGGGTCCCTAGTTCTGGGGGACACTGAAGGTTATGAATTCAAGCCCTTAAGCGTGTCCTGTAATCCCTTTTCTGGCGCGGAAAAGAGGCAGCCTCTTCAATTACCAGGGCATGGAGGGCTGCAGGGTGTGCATTTCCCAAAGGCCAGCCCAAGGCTACAGGGAGTGCAGCCAAAAATACTGGGCTTATTTGGGCACTGTGGGGACTCGCCTTACAAGGCTGGAGAGTAGTTTGTTAAACAAAAAAAGACAGCCCACTCTGGGACTAGACGCTGAGTTTTGCATGCTGGGGTGACAGGGAGGTCTCTAAGCTCTCTGGGACTGGCTCTGCCCCAGATGTGCATGCACAAATCTTCCTACTCCTGTGGTGGTCCCACTGGGACACAGCTCTTCTGGAGCTGATACTGTTAAGCCTTTTCTTTCCTGGGCGTTGGGCTGATGTGGTCTGGGTTTAGAGGCATATTGCAAGAGGAGAAGCTTCAAGGGGATGCTTCGACTCCTGGATGGGTTTGATGAGGAGCTATTCTATTTCAAAGAATAGATACTCATATTCAATAGAATAGCTATTCTATTTCACAGAATCACAGAATGCTTTGGGCTAGGAGGGACCTTAAAGATCATCTGGTTCCAGCCCCTCCTTGCCATGGGCAGAGACACCTCCCTCTAGATCA
The DNA here is from genome assembly GCA_013396695.1 of Sakesphorus luctuosus. Taxonomy (NCBI): domain Eukaryota; kingdom Metazoa; phylum Chordata; class Aves; order Passeriformes; family Thamnophilidae; genus Sakesphorus; species Sakesphorus luctuosus. The sequence continues at coordinate 202,660 of VWZD01006116.1, forward strand.
TGGGCCTTTGGTGTGTCATGGTTGGACAGATGAATTCCCCCAGCTGGTACAGGCTGCAGGCCTCCTCTGTGCTCATGGCAGCACCTGGCTCCACAGTTCTTTGGGCCACTGTTGTAGGAAGTGGATCTGGAAGGCCACCCTGCACACCCGCATGTGAAGCTGCTGCAGGACTATGGGACAGCTGCTGGTGATGGGCAACACCTGCAGGAACCGTATCCACCAGCCCTGTACAAGCCACCTGCAAGAAATACCTGCATAAGTGTGTATTTTTGCAGGAGGCAGGAACGTCTGGACCAGTGCTGTGTGTTTTCTACTCAACCATTTGCTTAGAGCACGCTTTACTTTTCTGTTTTTTCTCTCTACTTTCTCTGCTGCTTCTTTCACTCCCCAGCTATGTGAGCACAACTTGCTGCCACCTGGTGAGACCTGTCTGGTGCTACACATCCTTGTAGGCTGGGAGACTTCTCTAGGCTGCCTTCATACCCTGTCAGCTTTGCCCTGCCTGACTCCTCACAGGTGCATTTGCTCAGCTGGCACTCAAAAGCAGCAAGGGTCTGGGAACAAACAGCATCTAGGTCAGAACATAAAGCAGAAGAGGCTCTTAATGGAGCAATGGATAATACATTCTCCCAGTATGACACTGGGGATATCCATTGTGCGGCAATCCAGTCAATGGTGCTCAAAGTGTCTTCTAGAGCTCTTGGGAAGAAGCACACAGGACTGGTTTAGTGATTTGCTGGGTTGCGATGGTCCACCTGGGGACCAGGTGGGCCCTGAATTTCCCTCCATATCCAAAATGTGGCTCAAAGCCATGCAGAAAAAAAAGCCCAGAGACGGTTCTTTCTTCATCTCAGCCCTTCAGTTCTGCAAGGTGAGGGCTTTGTGGCTGCAGAGCACAGGCAGGCAGTGGCCACCCAGGAAGACCTTACAGAACAGTCATGTTGTGTTTGTGCTGTACCTGGTGGGGATAGGGGAGGATGATGTGCAGTCACACCAGCAGCCCTCCCTCACTACCCTAGAGGTGGCTGGGAAGCTCTCCAGGGAGGGTGATTGAGAGAGGACTTGCTCAAACCTCCTGTTTGATTAGTAGGGAGTAAGGATCTCAGCTCTGCAGGGAACTTGAGGTGGTTTTCTTTGCTGACCAGGTAGCCAGTGGGCTAGCACTGCTAACCCAGGGCTTTCAGCCTTCTGCACAGGCTCCATCGAGCTCCCCTGTCTGTTTTCATCTTCCACTTAGTCACTGAATGTTAGCCCCTAGACGTGGTACTTGGGGGTTAATAATTGAAGTCTGCCTCCAGCAGTGACTAAGCTTTTGGGGGTTGCTGCTGTAGGTACTGAAGAATTAGACCTTCCCACTTCATGGTCTTACACTGTCTCCATAACCAGTGGTGATCCTCAAAGAAGGGTTCAGCTCCTGACCTGGGAGCAGCATCCAGCATCCAGCCCTGTTTTGGGGCAGGATGCTCCAGCACAGCCAAGCATGGAGCAAGGTGGCCGAGCTGGGATCCAGGATGTTTTCAGGCAGGTCCTGCCAGGGCAGCCAGGAAAGTCCATTGTATGTGGGCTGGATGTGGTGGCATACACCAGGCTTTGTGTTTTCATATGCAAGTGGACTTGTATGTTCCTACATGCACATGCTTGGAGGATGGGGAGGTTGCCCACACCTCGTACTCCCTGGGCATGGAAGCGGTTCTCTCTACTTGCAGACTCCCTGGCGGGACAGAGGCTCACACGTGATGGTCTTCGTGCCTGCACACCATCCACGTTGATCTCATGTGCTGAGATTCTCACAGGCACCCAAAGGAGTCATTGAGCTGCATGCTGATCACTACACACTGCCAAAATCCTCTGGAATCTGCTCCCCTGCGTCGCCCCTTCCCAGGTCAGCATCAGGCTTCGCTGCAGCAGGTGCTGAAACTCGTCCCTCCTCGCGACCTGCCTCCCTTGCTTTTCCAGCACATTTTCCAGAGGTCAGTCATCCCCTCCCCACCGCTGGATTGCTTTCCTGCCCTGTCCCACCTGCTCCATCCACCCAGCAGATTTTTGGAGCTGGAGAGCAGCTATGGAGGAACATGAGTCTGAAGGAGAAATCAATCCTATCCTGACTGGGACTAAAATCTTGGAAACACCATGCTCAGATCCAGCAGCTCTCGAAGAACCAGGGCCGAACATGACACTAGCTATTTCTGGCCGCTGGGAGCTATTCCTGGCCTTGACCCCAAGGTCAGTCCTTTTTTCCTCGCCTTCTTCCCTGTGCTCTCGGGTGAGCTCAGTGCAGTGTGTATGTGCTCAGCCAGCTATAAATATCAGCAGCCATGGGTGACCTCTGGGAAGAACCTCAAGGGGAAAGTGTCCCTGGCTCTGCTGGCAGTGAGATCCCATGGCTCAGCCCAGCCAGGGCAATAGGGTCCACCTTTGCCCCAGGGCAAATTGGGATGCTGTCACTGGGCCTTTTTCATGGGATTTGAGATAGAGATCTCCACTCTTCCCTGTAAGCAGCCAGTGGGCTTTCAAGGCTGAATGATTGCTCATGGAAAAGTTTATTTTTTAAATATTTTTTGAAAGCAACTGAAGCTGAACTTGCTGTCCTTTGAGACACCTGGGTTGGGATATCTTTTTTTCTCCAGATCTCTCTTGTCCTCTGGGGAGAATGGAGCAACTCGATGAATGCGGCAGGGGAAGCATTCAGACCGAGGCAGCTCCACTGGAGCCGGCATGCAGCCACAGCCTGCAGCTTCCTGAGTGTTTTGCTCCTCACTCTCCTTTTTCTTTCTCCACATCCCTGCACTCTTTCCCCCTTTCTTACACTCTTGCCTTTGCTCTCTCTCAGTTTCCCTATGTGCTTTTCTTTCCTCCATATTTCACTCTATAGCACTCTGATACCCGCCCTTCCCCACTCCCACTGTTTTTCCCTCCTCCTACCCTATCCTATCCCCTTTCTCTTCTTGATGCTCCCTCAGCCCCTTTCTGCAGCTGGGTACTATTTTGCTCTGCAAACACCAGCTGCCTTGTTTTTCCCGAGGTGCAGCAAATGTTTCTGCAGTGTTATGGAGGTCAAAAAATAGAGCTGCCAAAAAATAGGACCTTTTCATTTTAGCTGTAGGATGGAGAATGATTCCACTGCTGGCCTGAGAGGTCAGCACTCAGGTGACTCCCATACCTACAACCAGCCACATCTCCAGTGGGAGCACTGACCCCCCATTTATGGAGATGAAGGGAAAGCCTGCTGGTCTCGGGGTCAGTCTGGGTTTAGTTGGAAACACCAGGCTTGTTTTTACTTGTTTCCCGCCTCTTGCCTGTCTGCTGCAAACCCAGTGTAATTGGAGCAGGAAATTAAACATTTGAAGCGTTAACGTGATAATCTGCTGGTTTAGGCTTTGTGGGGGGCAGGGAGCTGGAAGCAGGGAATTCTACTGCAGCACTGGCATGCAGAGAGAGAGAGGGGACATGGTGCCAATGGCATCTCCCCAGCACATCCCACTTTCTTGCCCCAGCTGAGAGAACAACAGGAAGGGCTCTTCTGTGGTTTGCTCTGGCCTCAGCTGGTCTTCAGACTCTTGATTAGTATGGTTGGTTTTTTCCTTTGGTCCTGATAGGCTATATCATGTTGTCCTTGCTGGTGGAATCAGCAGCAGTGTTGGTGTGTAGCACCAGCCATCACCTGTGTTCTGCTGCTGTTCTGCTCAGTGTTCTGCTGTTGCTGGTAGTGTACAAAGCAGTCAGGGACCTAAGCATGTCACCACATCCCCAAGACTGCGGTTTGGAAGTGTTGAGTCTGGAGAAGAGAAAACCCGAAACAGTTGTAAGCTTTCAGAGATGAAGAAATCTACCCTGAAAACCAACCCTTGTGTCCCTGGGGCAATAAACCCTGGGGGTAACACAGTTTGGGGGTTTCAGGCTGGGCTTCAAGAGAGAGGATCCTCATGGTAAAGGTGGATGGATGTCCAAACTGACTGCCAGGCAAGTAGGTTGGTGTTCCCATCTCTGGAGGTGTTGAACAGCTGAGCAGATCCTGACCAGGATGACTGCACCAGAATGGGCCAGTGTGTGGTGGAGGATGCATTCCTCTGGGAGAGTTTGGGCACTGGGCAGGCCATGAAGAATAGGTCTTCCAATGCCTTCCCAGAGCATCTCAGTGGTCTATAAATTTGGCTGGCACAACCATATTATGTTTTTTTTTAATTCCTTTTTCTTTGTGTCAGGCTTGGATTGTCAAATAGACGCTTGCATTGTAATTTTTTACTTTAATAGGAATCATTTGTAGCGAGATCTGCTGAGCTCAGCATCCCGGCTAGAGCTTTTGCATTATCGAGAGTTGCTGTCTTTGCAGATGGATGAGTTTCAAGGATTTCTAAATACACAGGCCTATCTGTCTAAACAAAAGTTCAAATGCTGTGCAGTTCAGTGGTTCAGAGCAAATGTCAAAGAGGCAGGACTGGGCTGTCACCACTAAACAAACCTCTGTCCCATTTTTTTTTTTCGCTTTGCACAAAATCCTGCACGAATTTGGTGTGATCAGCCCATTTCTATTTATGGGGTGAAAAAACAGTGTGGAGCAGAGCTGCGGGGTTTTTTTCGCTGCTTGGGGTTGTGAGAATATTGAAGGGAGGAACAGTGCCATAATTGCTGTAAACCCATTCCCCTTTCCAAAAAGCCTTTCAGGGAAGAGACTATGACCTTTCCTGCAGAGCATCACTGGCCTGAGATGATGAGTTGATGCCTTTTCCCAAGGACCTTGGACAAAGATGGAGGTTGCCTGACATGCTCTCTTAGAGCATGATCAACATTCTCTCCATCACCATGCTGTGGATGCTTGGCTCACTTTTCCTAAACAATACCCCAGAATGGGGGCTCTAGAGCTGTTGGCTGCAGAAGCGGGACAAGATCCTGTTGTGCCTCATTGGTTTTAACATGCTGCACCCTATTTGAGAAAAAAAAAACACCAAAAAATAGTTGTTTACAGACAGGGATGTTCACCATGAGATGCTGTGGGAGGATAGTGTTTAACTCCTGTCCTGACCTGATGCCTTTCTCCCTTTCCTGCAGTTCCAGGGGCAGAGAGAGGGGACTGTGCTTTCCCCAGTGACACTTGCAGCTGAATGGTGAGATGATATTTTGGTAGGGGTTCTATATATGCAGCTCCCCATGTCATCAGGACATATTTGTAGGCTCCAAGACTATGTACCAACTCCAGATACCCATTTGTGCCAATGGACATGACTAGACGAATCCTCCCCCTTCTTCACCTTGTCCAGTTCACCGTCAAGCCAGTGGAGGGAAAGGATCCTCTTCAGCTATTAACCCCTCATGCAAAGGCTTTTTGGGATGGAGATAGCAGCCTGGCGTGGGAGACAGGAGACCTTTTTCCCTGACACCTGCATATGGTGCGACTTCGGCATGGCCTCTCACGTCCGGTGTTTTTTGTGTGTTTTCGGAGGTGTTTTGTGTTTGCTCCTTGGCTGCTGCTGGGAGAACTGGATTGGAAAGGAAAGGGATTTTCATACTTCATCTTTTTCTCGCCGGGGCCTGAAACGTGAGCGCCTCCGAGGCGCTGCCGAATGAGGTGGTAATGTGTTCATCAGCTGGGAAATCACTGGACCTAAGAAAACAGGGAGGGGAGAGATGCAGAGATGTACAAGCATTTGTGTCTGCCCATTTGCCCCAGGGCAACTGGTTTTAGGATGCAGCTGTTGGATGTGGGGAGCACAGTGTTGAGGAGCATCACAAAGGTGTTGAGAAAGGTTGGGACTCTACCTCGATTTCTTCACCCTGAGCAGCAGCTGCCCTGAAGAGCCACGTGGACATGGGCATTCACAAAGATGTGCTGGAAGTGGTGGTCCTCCTCAGCAGTTGAGAGAGATACCAGAAGAGAGAGAACCCAACTCAGTAAATACCTAAATATGCCTAAGAGTTGCCCATGAGAACCTCTGCTTCAGGGCATGGGTTGACCCTTGTCTATGCCCATCCAGGAGCACCTTGATGGGGGAACAGGCTGCATTTTCCTCTCCAGATACAGGTCTCATCCGTAAGATCTCATGCTGACTGTGGTGGTGCTTCCCTCTACCTTGGTGGTCTTTTTCCTGTCATGACCCTTGCTTCACCCATTTCCAGTGCCATCACACACCTATTATTCTTCTTAGAAATCAAAGCATTTAATTTATGTTCTCAACTGACCCTGGTCATGGGTCTGTGGGATGCTTGAATACAGCACAGCCCAAGACCTGAATGCGCACCAAATGCTGTATGTGTAAATAAAGCAGTGTAAAGTCTCCTTTTTGGTTTTGTGGACTCTCCTGCCCTTGCCATATTGAAGGAGCATTTGTTGGCTCTCTTTCATTGCTTCCTACACCTCCTTTCTCTTCCTGTTTATCTGCCTCCTTTGTAAATTAAAGTCTCAAACTCTACTCTCTCTACATCTCATTGCTTTTATTGCCCATCTCTGAGCAGAATATTCAGGATTAATCCAGACGTTACAGGTCAGGGCATACTGTTGATTTACAGCATCACGTATTCTATAATCCTGGGTCTTTGTATATCAGCTAACATTTTGTTTGCCATTTTAGCTGTGGCCACAGAACAAAGGCTGAGATCACTTTGCTGGCTGTTTTCAGCTAATTTACGCTGCAGCAATGTGTGTGATTAGTTCAAAATCTCCCTTTCAGCATACGGTGCATTGCATTTATCATCACGCCGTGCTCCCTCACTGCCTGGCACTGCCGTTCACTTTGATGGTCTCCCCTATCCATCATACTCTTGATTAGCCTAAATAATATTATCATCTGCCAGTTTTTCCTCCTCGCTGCTCAGCCCCTCTTCAAAGCCTTAATAAACAGATTATATGCTAAGGCTCATCCAAACAAAGAGGCCCAGAGAGTTGGCAATGCCACACTTGGTCCAAGCTGCTTTGGCTGCTTAATAAATTCAGGGTCTGAGACGTGACGAAGGTGATAACAAAAGGAGACAGAGAAAACCCCCATAGTTATATTACAAATAAAAGTTGTTTCTATTTTCTGACATGCCTGCAACAATGCCGCATTCACTTTATGAATGGTTGATGCCAGTCTGCATAACCAAATGTGCTCTTAGTGTTAATACTTTGAAATGCAACCATTCTGCATTCAAATGGCAAGAGCCTTTTTAGGGCAATAGTGAGGACTTTGGTTTCATGGAAATAACATAGTTTAATATGGAAAAAGTGTAAAGTATTACTGATATGTGATATGTTAAAATTATGGATGTGGACATACACTTGCAGTTAGATCAATAGACGTGTATAATATGCAAAGATGTAATTTTTATGTTTCTTTTTTTTACAAAGGATTTTGTGGTTAGTTTGTATTTTGAGCTTATTGGTGAAAGAATAGCATTTATTTTGAAAAGTCAGTGATTCAAATCAGGGCAAATTTTTCAATGGTCTGTAACTTGTAAGCAGCATAATAAATTCTCTTTATCATTTACAGAAATATTTCCTTTTGTGTCTGAGATGAATGTAGCAGTCTTCAGGTCAGTGGCTCTGGTTTTCTCTAGGTAAATTCTGGAGGTGCTGAGCTGGCCTCTTCAAGGTGAAACAGCTTGCAACTAAAATGCCTTTAAAATTTCCATTATTTGGGAAATGAAGCAAGGGAAGAATGATCACAGCCGTGTTCACAATTTTCCTATATGTTGCCCAAATTGAAATAAATGTAATTCTTAAAGAACAAGGAAATGTGGCAGAAATAGCATGTCTGTGCTCTGGTTTGTAGCCTCACAGCTTCTTGGAAGCAGTTGCTGCTCTGGCAGCTGCATCAGCACTAGCAGACCTGTGCTTCATGAAGGTCCCTTCCCATCTGCAATCAGGATGGGTGTTTTGTTTGTGCAGTATGCCCTGGCAGTGACTTCTGGTGTTTTTTCTCTGAATGAAAGCACCATGAGAGTTGTGTCTTGTGCTTGCTGTAACCAACTGTTTGATGGTCATATTGAGAAGCCTGCAGTTGTGGTGTGCTGGGTGGAGGAGCAGCCTGTTGCTCCCATTTTACTTCCCTCGTTTATTTTTTCTGTTTTGCTTAGAATTTCACTGTGGAGACGTTGGGAAGTGCTCTGCAGCTTGCCTGCTCCCAAAAAAGTCTATATAACCTGTTTTGAAATGCTGGCTGGGAAATGGGAGGAGAGCTCCCACCTTTTTGAGATGCCCCCTCTGCTGGCTCTGGCTTTCCTCTTGGCTCAGGCAAACTGCTCTCTGAGCAAAAGCTGCTCAGAGATGAGAGAAGGACTCTGTTGGCTTTATTTGTATCTTTGTACTGGTGGGACCAAATTTCTGCTCTGACTTTGAGTTCAGTTTGCATCCCTGCCCACTAGACTCCCACTGCACTCCAGAGCCATTGGGAATATTGTTCCTCCAAAACCTCCATTTCCCCTTTTAGAGGATGGTGGTAACTGTATTCTGATCCTATTTTGCTCAGTAAATAGGGTGAAAATAGATGAGGTCATTGGTGTCTATACAGGCAGATTTGGCCTCCATTTTCTGTTTACTAGGACTGCATTAGTTATGAATAATGGCGCGTCAAACTACTTGCTCCAAGCAATTTATTCATGGGATTTGGCCCCGCTTGCTGTCTGAGAGTTGCCTGCCAACAGGATCTGATTTTTAAAATACACTTACAAACATGCAGCCGTTTGCCCGATCTGTTTGCAAACATATCTGGGCCTCTGGGTGCTGTGCAGCTGCTCAGCTCTGCTTTTGGGGTGGCGCAGCTGGGCTCCAAAAAACACATCCTGGTGTTTCAGTCCACGGATGGACAGTGGTCATGGCCTTTGAATCAATTAAAAGAGATGGAAGACAATAAGTCATGGGTGATTTTAAAAAGTCTTCCTTCCCTTTTTGCCCCAGGGAATGTCATTATGTGAAGCTGGCGGCACACACACAATCCCAAACCTTTGAGACAGGATTCCCTCCCTGACCCAGGAGAGATTTCTAGCTTGTTCCTTGCCGTCTGGCAAATTTTACATCTAATTTTTTGCTCTGTCATGTCTCTACAGAATAACCATTGATTTATGTAGCATCCGAGTCCAAAACAAATGCATTTGCTGGATACCTGTATTCTCTCCAAGAAAGGGTCCTGCTTCCCAAACTTGGATTAAAAGGCCAAAACTAAAAAGAAACCCCCACTTGCCGTGATGGTGGTGGAGAATGGATACAATAGCCTCCCATGTGTGATGGGAGGCAACCACAGGTCAGCCCTGCTTGCCTGTTGCTGGTGTGACGTGCACTGTGCTGCACTTTTCCCGGGTATTGCTTGTTTGATTGATTGCTTAATTTGCCCGCTTGTGTGATAGCGACTGTCATGCAATGGCTCTTTTGTCATGCTGAACTGAAGGATTTTATTCTTGGGAGACAGTTTAGGCTCCAAGATGCTTCCCAAGAATGCCTGGGCTGTTGTTCCCATGGGCCATATTTGGAAATCCCAACCATTTCTGCTTGGCCAAGAGTACCAGTTGATTTTAAGGGACGTTCTGTTTGTATTATTGTACAAGTTTCTCGCCCCAATGGTCTTGAAAAGAAAAACAAATACATTCCCAGCTCACAATGTATTTGTATTAATTAAACAGTGGGGAATTCACGTCTCCACAGGTTTGATTTTTAGGCTTCTGTCAGGCTGTTTTTGCACAGATTTCCACAAATCTCATTAACATGGGTGGTAAATGTCACACAAAGCTGGCTAATTTTTTCCTCTTGAAGCTGGTGGGATGCAGACTGAAGATTAGAAGATGAGGGATGTATTCGCTCCACCCAGTTCCATTGCCTGCAGTTCCATCTCCACTCCATTGCTTCTCCAGAAAAAGGGCTTCTCAGTTTATTAGGGGGTGATTTATGCCAGGAACCTTTCCTAGGTCCTTTGCCCTGCTGCCTCTCTCCCTGGATATAGAGGGATTTTGGGAGAGCTGCATCCCAGGCAGGACGGTGAAAAGGATGCACGCCTTCCTCTGCGTACCACACTACAACTGAAAGTCTTACTATTTTTATTATTAAATTCTGGAGCCACTGGAGAACTTGGGAATCCTTTGTCCCAGGGAAGTCAAGCAGGCTCTAGAAAGCCACCAGCAAACTGGTCTCCGGTAATTAACCTGTACTGCAAGAGGAGTAGGCTGGGTGCTTCAACAGCAGCCCTGTTCAAGCTCTCCCCACCCTGGAGGCTTATCCTGCCTGTCCCAGCCTCTGCTCCTACTGAAACCCAGTGGCTTTGTTGAAGGGCAGCTCCAGCTTCCAACAATGACTGCAATACACCAAGTGTGGATGGAGAGATCAAGGGGAGCCCAACCATGCACTGCTCCCTGTGTTGCCTCTGTGGTTTCACTCCATTAATCTTCTGTGGTCTCATTTTTGGCTTTTGGGAAATATGAAAGGGATTTTGGAGGGAGGAGGATTACGATTCAGAACCCTCTGGACTGTAACAGATGCCCTGATGTTGCATGCATTGTGTGGGACCACAGGGGAAAAGCTCCTGCTCCCCCAAATTTGAAGCAAAGAACGAAATCCCTCAGCCCACATCATGGTGAGTGCCTGCTTCTTGCTCTAGCAAGGTCTCTGATTTCAACCGCAAATTACTCTCCTTCATCCAAGAGATTCTGCCTGAAACACCCTCCTTTCAAGGAATCTGTTGGTTTTTTCCTCTTCCCTGTCCTGTGCAAAATCACACAGTCAACAAAATCTTTTCCAGCACTAATCCTCGGCTGTGCAGGAGGACTCCTCCGGCCCCGCGATAGTAGGGGAGAGACAGATGTTCAGCAGATAATTAGTACAGTTGTGCAGCGCCTTCCTGCTCGAAGCCTGGATGCCAGAGCCTCCAAGTAAGTTGCCGCGTGTCTGCCTGCATTGCTTTGTGCTGTGAGACCTCTTTGGAAAACCAGAGCCGATGGGACTTGCTGCTTTAGGAGACACCATGGTCCCCAGAAAAGTCCTCTCCTGCCCCTGTTCCCAGAGCCATTTCTGCTCCATTATCCGTTTAAGCACTGCTGAGCCTCTCTAAAGACTTTTTCCTATGGGCTATCCCTCAGAAAGGGTGCTTTTTTCCCCGCTTTTGGAGGTTTTCTGAAGTCAAGAGTTAACTTTTGGGACAGAATCAACTCCTTCCCTATGAGCATAGCAGCACCAAATGCAAAGGAAAGCAATGATTTTGGCACAGGGCAGGGAAACACAGTTTCTAGAGGCTTCATTTTGTAATGACATTTTCGAGTGATTTTCAGAAGCAGCCAGAAATGGCATAGGCTGCCTTTGGTTGAAAACCAAGGAAAAGGAGTCCTGACTCGTGTTCGACAGAAGATAGGGATTGCAGATCCTTTGCAGAAACTAGGCTCTCTGGGTAAAGGTGGCTCCCTTTCACATTTTGCTGTGGTGGTCATGAGGTCCATCATGGACTTAATTGCTTTCTAGTAATTGGATAGTGTGGATGTGATGACATCTTTTAAAAGGCCAGGTCATTTGCAGGTCATTGGAGTGCAGCTGGGGAATGTGATGCAAGCCTGTCCTATTGGTGGGACTCCTACACCAACATCTTCGGATTCCTCTAAGGAGAAGCTGACAGCTGTGGTGGTCACAGGTGCCCACAGTATTAGAAGCATTGTATCCTCCTGGATTAGGACACTGAGACATCGTGGTGGTTGGATTTGATGATACAAGAGGTCTTTTCTAAGCTATGATTTTAGGGCTTTGTGGCTTATTTCCTCCTGACTGAGAGGGAGTGGAGGTGCTGTTCCCAGTTTCCCAGGGCAGCAGCATCACCCTCTGAGAATAAACACCTCCATCTCTTTTGGTGTCAAGAGGACCTGCCAAAATTTCCTCTGTGGCGTTCCCCATCTGCCTGTCCCTCGTGGCCTCTGTTGGATTTTGGACTAGAATGTTTTGTAGAGCTCCTGGTTCACGAGCTACCCACTCCTCAGGACAAGTAAAGAAGGGATGTGCCTGTGGCAGCTCATCATGGGACTGATGAGATCTCATTGCACCCATACATACTCCTTTAATATGCTCTCCAGCAAATTTAGTGTCTTCTTTTAAATCTTGGTTATTTATTCAGGTGCAGAAGCTCTACTTTCTTTCTGTGTACTCATGGGATGGGGATGGAGATGACCTGAGAGGTGGCTGGCGATGCTTGGCGCCAGCAGCTGGAGCAGTTTGCTGGTCAGAGAGTGGAATAGCAACTGGAGAGCCCAAGGTGTAGTCTTATCCTTCCTCTGTCCTCCTTTGTGCAGCTTAACAGCTTGCTCAGTATTCACTCTGAAGCATGAACCAACTCTGTACACAGCACCTTGTGCTTTAAGATTAGTCTTTTAGGGTTTTAGTTTGTTCAAAAAACCCTTTTTGAACAAACAAGAGGGTAACTTTTGATGCATGTCATTCTTCCCTTCTTGCATATGTTCATTTTTGATTCAAACATATTGTTGAAACTTTTCTTTCCTCACAGAGCAAAATCCCCTGGAAAAGGGCAGAGCTTGCTTACGTGCATTTATTTTTGCCAGGTCTTGAAATAATTTGTGACTTAAGAGAGGGGAGAAATAAGTCTGTTCCTGATTGAGACCACTAAGCATAACTGTGATAGAACCAAAAATAATAAGGTAATGAGTAGCTCTAACCTTAGCTTAATTAACACATCGTTAAGATCAAGTGCATGGAGAGATAGCAGCTCTGTGCCGCTGTGCCTGGCACAATGCTCTTGTGACTGGAACTGGGAGGTTTGGCGACCCAAGAAATGCATCACAATTTATTTCTTATTTAAGTGTTTGTTCTTTAGCCCCAGTGAATAACCTGAGTAATTTCTTAAGGGAAAACCTACAACACACTCAGCAATTTTGAGATACAGGTAGGAAGAAATGAGTTTTGTGAGAAAGGGCAGCATGTGGTGAGGGAAGGTTTGCTCAGAAGTGCAAGCAGGTCCAGATCTGGATCCTCAACTGCTGAGAGCAGTCAGGAAAATGGGAGATGACTGAAAGCTTTTAGTGCCAAAGCTATTTGTTGACGTCCGAGGCAGATCGCTTTCTGATCTCATCTCCCCTTGCGCTGGACTTGGAACCAGAAGGAGAGGTAAATGGGTCAAGATTCCCAGGGGGGCAGTGAGAAGGGCCAAAAAGCAGGCGTCCGCAGGGGGAAAACAGTCGATTTGGCAGATCTGGAGTTCATTGAGAAGTTATTGCTTTGGAAGGCACAGAATATCTGTTGGGAGTCATAGAAGAGTTATTGGTGTTGGAAGTTATGATGTAGAATTATGGTGGAGGATATAGAGACCCTTATAGAAGCTCAGCAAACCTGTGAATCCATCTATCTAAGCACCCTCAATTCCCACTGAAATCCTCTTGGAACAATAATAATCATTTAACAAAGGAAATGGTTTTTGACCCAGACAACTAAATGCATTTCCGCTTAGTGCTTCCCAGCCTTCGCCTGATGCTCAGCCGTGTGTTGAGGTTGCTTGTTATTTTCCCAGACATCAAAGGCTTTGAAAGAAAAAAAAAATTGCAACTTGGGAAAAATTGATTGTTTGCCATGAAAATCTCCTCTGAAAAGAGCAGTCTGAAGAACAATTAGCCAGAGGCATGCAAAAAGGTTGCCAAGGAGGCCACAGGCGAAGATTCCCCTGGGAGAGGTGGTGCAGTGCCCTGCTGGTAGAGGAGTGCTTAAGGAGGATGAGGGCATTTTGGAGACCTTAATTGTGTCCTTTAGTCAGGTTTTGTAAGGTGTGGTGTTGAAGGGGGATCTACTTTCAAGTGAGTGTTGGCAGGAGGGGTTGAATGAAACCTGGAGCTTTACTATGCCTCTGGAACGCCTGGTCCTGTCTAATATAACAAAAGCCCAAGGAGTGCCATGCCCTGGATGGAGGCCTGATCTGGTGTTACCCCCTCTCCTTCAGCTGGGGATTTGGGCCTCTGAAGTGCTGCCTTTCCTGTAGCTGAACATGATGGTACCCACACACCACTCCTGCTGGACACCTTAGCACAGAGTCCTACATGCACCAGCTATCTTTCTATAAATCCTTGTTTGGGTGATGAATGTTTAAAGGTAAATAATAATTTTGGGTTGTGAAAGCTCACTTTCTACTTGGAAGCTGCAATGTCTCTTCCTTGGTAATGAAGAGAAATAAATCCAACCTTGTACAGTTGTGTCTGCAGAAGATACTGTGATCATCTGGGAAGGACATGGGTCTGCCTGCAATGCCACTGGGGCCACATGCAAGCACTGAGTTCATTTTGCCATTGCAAGCTCACTCCTTTATTTTTTGTGTATTTTGGACAAAAGAATGATCATTCTGAGAACCGATCAATAGCTCAGCCAAGCGTTCAAGTTATTAACTCACAAACAAACAGTATCAGGGCTGATGGGAGGAGAAAGAATGTCAATTTTCTGTGCAAATGTTATTGCAAGGGGCCTTCAAGGAGTGTTTTGTTTAGCAAATCAGGCTCTAGGAGACTGCTATTCCCTTGCTGGGAGAAAGGAGAGCATTGGGAAATCAAATCATGTATCTGGTAAAGTGTCTCAGGGGGGTTGACCTTCAGGCTGAGGTTCAGCCTGAAGGGACCAGATGGGGTAGGATGTCACATGTTAGAAGGATTCATCTCTTTTGCTATTCACCTGACCATTTATCTTTGCTCCCTCCAGTGAAAAGGCTCTCTGCTGAGTCTCCTCTCTCCTGTCCCCTCATTTTTGGAGTGTTTACCTTCACAGGCAAAGAACATGAACCTTTCCTGATTCTTTCCTGAAGGAAAGAAAAGAAAGGCTGTCCTGTTCAATCCATCCTCCTCTGGAGATGGCTAATAAAACATGGGGAATCGCTCACTCAGCTATGCTCACCACCTTTAGGCCAGGTCACCCCAAGGCATGTTGGAGGGCTGTGCCTTATCCTCCTTTGAATCCTTATCCTCCTCTTGCCTAGTCTGGTATGCCAGTGTTTTACATTGCCTCAGATAATTTCAATCTTGCCGCCTTGTTCCTGTAATAAAGAGTGGCAGAGGGCTGGAGTGCTGGGCTGGCAGCTGGGGCTGTCCCAGTTCTTAACAGATCCAGCCATGCATTAAAATCTTTGAAATACCAACTCTTTCCCCCTGGTATTTCTAGTGTCAGGAGTGACTCAATATGTAAAAAGTATTACCAAGGTCAGAGCTTATGCTTTGAAATCTCAGCTGCCACAGAGGAGGTGGTTTTGCAACACAGAAAATGCGCGGTGGTGTCTTGCCACATCCCAAACTTGCAATGTACCACGCAATGTGCTCCCTTGCCTGATGTTTAGGAAATAGATGGGGAAAATCTCTTATTTTGTTCCCCTTCACTTGAGTTTGTTCTGTTGCTAAAACCAGAGGGTGTGAGGTAGGTTTTCTTTAATGTTTTGATGTGGATCTCTCTTACTGAAGTTTTTGCAGCTAGTGTGGTAAACCCATACCTTGCAAAGGTTTTTTGTGACACCAAAGTGCACTGTGAGGGCAGCAGAGGGGAAATTCCTGGGCTGCCTGCTCAGCAGGTTAATGTGTTGCCTGACAAGCTTCCAAAAATTGGTGTTGGTGTCAAGGAGTGCATGCCTGTGGCCACCTGTGCCAGCTCCTCTGCCCTTTTCAGCATGGGGCGTTGGGTCCTGGTTTTGGGGAGGCAGTGCACTGCTTTGACCCAAACATGGGTGCAAGGGAGGGCTCTTGCCCACCTAACCCACTCACTGAGCACCACCAAGAACACCCTCTTCTCCGTTGCACCAGTAAAACTTTCTGGGTGGCAGGTCCCCAGGAAGACAGAGCCTGACATTTCCAGGGAGTATGCAGCCACAAGTCCATAAAAGCAGAGTGGAAAACACCTTTCTATTGCCCTGCAGACTTCTGACAGTAAAGCAAAAAGGTTGCAATTAAGGCAAATAATTCTGGGCTGAGTTAGCCCAGCCCTGCATGGTCTTGCTCTTCTGATGGCTCTATTTCCATAATCCTGTGGGACTATAGTGGGCAACCCCCTGCCCACAGCAGTACAGCACAGCCTGGAAGCTTTTTTTCCCCCCAACAGTAGCCTGCCGGGTTTGGGGATTCAAGCGTATACAGTGCTGATGCTGTTCAGGGGAGTAAGGCAGAGGAGCCCAGTGTTCTGGGCCCAACCATTATTCTTTTGCTTGCTGGATCACATCTCTCAAGCTGGATTTTTAGGTCCTGGTGCCCCAGTTGCTGTAAGCAACAGATGTCATGCTGAACCCACTTGGGCGCACCATCGTTCCCTTATATACCCTTTGCTTACATATCTGCACATCCCAGGCACAACTCTTGTGAGCACTGCACTGTCCAACCTGCTGATGAAAAGACTTTTCCTCAATTAGAGGTGGAAAAAATAGTGATGGCATTGGGTTCACATCCAGTGAACTTCTCCTAGTGCCCATTTGCCGTGCAGCATCATGCTGGGCTGCTGTGAGGAGGTATATGAGGTGGGTGATGCCTTGCTGAGTAGCAGCTGTGTCCCAGAATGCAGTTGTCTGCAGTTTCATGTTGCATTTCTGACCCCCCAAAACTCTTATTTTCAAACATAAGTTAGTAATAACTTGCTGCTGCACACATCATGCCCTGGATCATACACCAGAAGAGTTCAGGACTAGGGCAGTGAGGACACATGGTTTACAGGGCAGAAAAAGTTGTGTAAGGAGGCAAAAAACTGAAAACTTTGCCCTTGGATGAAACAGGGAAATCTGTCCATAAGGTCCAACACTTTATTCCACATGCAGCAATTCCTGGAAAAAAAATAAGAAGAATGAGCCCTTCATGTTTTTGCAGAGTTCTGGTCCCAATCAAATAGCTGGACTGGGAGAAGCATTAGAAAGTGGGGGAACAAGCTCATGTTAGCCCATTGGGAAAGTTAATAGACATTTTCCATCCCAAGTTTGTAGGATTCTGGGATTTTCGCAATAGCTGTTTCACTTAAACCACAGCTCTGTGCATTGCCTCGCTCAAACTGACAGCTCCTTCCCCTCCAGTGGCCCCGCTTGTCTCATTAAAGCTCCCACCTTTCCGCTGCTCAACTGAAAATCAACAAAGGGAAATTTAGGCTGCATATCAGGAACAATTTCCTCAAGTTGACCATGAAAGTGCCTCCAGGGAGGAGCAGCAGAGACTTCATTGCTTGCAGTGTTTAATGGGTTTCCCATCTAGGTGTGAGAGAGAGGGCAGCCCGGGTTTGGAGATGTCCGGATGATGCTAGGCATCCCTGGCTGTGGACAGTGGTCTTGCTCATTTTTTTGATCATTTCCCTTGGGAGAAGCAGAGCAGGTGTTGCTGCTCATTCCTCATTGCTCTCACCCCAGTGCTGCAAGAGTGTCAGTGTGGTGGCTTTCCCCATTAATAAACCCTGAGATAAATCCCTGGCTGGGACAGTGACCAAGACATGTTTGACTTGAAACAGCATGTGCTCGCTAGCTGTCCAAAAGCCATCTTCAGGTGAGAATAACTCCACACATGTGCTGGAAAAAGCAGATGCCTTTATTCAATGACTCACTTTATTTTGCCATCTCATTCTTAGACCTGCAATTGCTGGAAGAGGATTTCACTCAGTTTTGCTGTCCCAGATTGGATTGGATTGGCTCTTCCCCATGTTGGGGTGAGCCTGTGGCTGTACTGCTGGATATTTGGCTCTGGTATTTGTTGTATGGATGGGAAAGTGTTTACCCATCCATACACCTAAATGGGGTGTGGTGTCCTGCTCCATGTCCCATCATGGCAAGTGCATAGAGCAAGGTGCTTGGTGTATCCTGGCACATTGCACCTTCTCTGCAGTCCCTAAGGGACAATCACTGGAGAGGCTCCCAAAGTACTCCCTTTTTGGGGAGGCTGGTTGTGGCATGTCACTGGGTTGGAATTTAATTTCACACTGGATTTTAAAGTAATTACTTCAATTAGAAATGCAGTGTCTTGCGTCCACTCTCTTTGGCAAAAAGAAGTGGGCAGGGAGGATGGAGGAGCTGCTACGGTTCTGAAGTCAGTCAGTTTGAATGCTACAACCCATGTTTTCCTGGATAGAATGCTTGCTGTGCAAAGTTATCATGCAGAATGCTTTGGGGCGGAGGAGGCCTGGGAAGGAGCAGACATAGGCAGGGCTGGCCAGTCATTTCTGGCTGGCAGTGCAGGGATAAAGTGCTCTCAGATAAGGAGCTCTGAGTTAAGGTGAAGCAAACATCCTGGACAGCTAAGCTGAGGGGTCAGCTTGCAACTCAGGCAATGCAAGAGATAGGAAGAAGAGTCAGTGAGGAAGACATAAAGCCCTGAGGGGCTCCTCCTGCAGCATATTGGAGGACTTCTTGGAGATCAGTGGTGTTAAGGAACAGAGTACCCAAGCATCTCACAGGATATTTGATCTTACCTTGGATTCACTTTTAGCTTGGAAGCCTGGTACACAGAAAAAGGCCTCGTGGTTCAGCATCCCTTCATACAGTTGCAGTTGCAGGGGCTTTGAGGGGAGAAACCCCACATTTGTGATATGAGAGAGATGAGTGCTTTCACAGTCTATGTTCCTCATGGTGCCCTATGAGTATCTCTGCTCATGAGCATTCCACTTGCAGTGACCTTGTGAGGCCACACATATGATGGGGAGAGGACCCCAAGAGTTTCTGGGGACCACCATTTCAAGGTGTTGGCAGGTAGTATCCCATAGTGATTTTTCTGGATCACATGTCCTTCCTTTCCCACCCTCCCTCCACAGCTGGTGTTGAACGAATGCAGAGGAGGACATTTAATCCTTTCTTTGAGTAATTTCATAACCTAAGGCTAAAGGCTACAGATGAGCATGGCCTGTGGGGGACAGGGAACAGTTGAAGGTCCTGGTCAGCGTGACAGACGATGGTGTCAGTGCAGCAGCCACCAGACTGTTTTAAAGCAGAACCCTCTCTAGATAGCTTTTAAAAATGTACGTGATGTCTCACAAAAACATGGTCAGGGTGTGGATTCCAGCTGTGCACTTCAGAGATTTCCGATCTTTTGTTTCCCGTGCATGAACCCAACACACTAATCTGCAATTTGGGGTCTGACTCTGCTCTTTGCTCCAGCCGGGGGAGCTGTGCCGGGAAGTGGGACGCCACGTGTGACCCACAAGGGCTCTTCAGGAGAGAAAGCCAGGAGCAGCAGGGGGGAAGGTTGGGCTTGATTTCTGTGGCTCAGTTTGCAAAACACTGTGCTGCTATATGGGACGCTGCTGGGAGATAGAACATCTCCTTGGATGCTCTTCTAAAGACCGAGGATCCTTGCAGCAATTTGCTGCCATCACAGAAGAAACACAGTGTCTAGGCTCTCCTTGGCTGCACCCACATCCTAGCTCTCTAAGGGGTCATTGCTTGGAGCCTTGCCCTTGATGCAAAGATGTACACTGAAGCTGCAGGCTTTGGGAACATCCCATGAGGGTATAGCTGCTACTGGTACAAGAGCAGCCAGGCTCCAAGTAGGGGCAGAGGTGGTGCAGACCCTCTTTTTCTCATGTATCACAGAGGACCAGCATGATGGGGGTACATTTTGCAAGGCCTTTGTTCTGTTAGTCTTGTTTTCAGAATGTTAATGATGGCCCCTGAGTGTCTGTGCCCTGCTGGGGGCTGCTGCATTCCCATAACATCTCTGGGGAGACTCAAGGAAAAGGATAGAGACATGCAGCCCAGCACAGGAGCCAACACCGGCAGGAGCCAGGTCAGGGAGTTTGAAGCAGTCTGGAGCCAGGGCGTACAAGCCGTGCAGCTGGGTACACAGGTCTGAAAAAGACAAGACCATATAACACAAGCAGGGCTACTCCTGTATCATGCTGTGGGCTGGAAGTGATTCCTGTTGGGGAGCCCATACCCAGCCCTGCAGCCTTTCTGTGAACTTCCTTAATTTCATCACTGACTTTAGCAAAGTGAGGGTTTCCCATGTGCTAGCAGTCACGAATGCTTGTCTTGCGATGAAAGTGACATTTGTTTTCTGCAATGACGACATTTTGCCCTCCCAGAGCCAGCTGAATTCTTGCTAATCCTCCCTTCCCTCCATTCACACATTTTTTCTTCATTTTGCTCCTAGACCATGGCGCTTCACTAAGCATCACAGTCAGCAGCAGGTAATTTAAGCACACATCTGCTTGCAATCTGGGAGAAAGGAGAGAGGCAGTTTGTCTTTGTTAAAAGCCTGGCGGTCATGGCTCTTTGCTTACCTGGTGACATTAAGACTTTTTTGTGGCTCTGTGGGGGCCAGGTGGGAACTAGGGATCAGATGGGATGGGGACAAGGTGCCTGTCTCTGATCCCTTGCCTGAGGACATCATTGGGGATATTCAACCAGTATTGGTATCCTGCATGATTCAACTTCAGTGCTGGTACTTGCCAAGTTTGGCTTCTCATCTCTCTTTCAGTAGTTCTCCTTCTTGTGGTCTGCTAGACTTTCAGCCTTCTCTGGTGAAGACTCACCATCCTTCTGGCTGATGGCTCCCAGGTCTGACAGACAGAGAAAGCCACCAGAGTTGGTGTCCAGGCCCAAAACCTTGTTTCAGAAAAGCTCTGGGTTTTGGTCCCATCCTGATGGATGAGGCAAGGAACACTGGATGAGCAGGAGGAGGTTAGAGCTATTGCTGAGGGTGTGGGGGAATTAAATTGCACAAGCCTGTAGGAAATCAATGCTTGTCTCCTTCCAGTGCCTAAGGGCGAGCTTATTTCAGCAAATCCTCTGACCCTTATTGCTGTTCCCTCCCGTGGGTTTCCTCTTAATACACTGAGCTGCTTGGTTTATTTTTAGAACTGCCCACTCCTCACTGGCAGCACAGACATGCCAGGGCATTCTTGTGTCAGAAAGGCTGAAGGTGTGGAAATCAGGAGATACTGCTGATTTTTCTGGAGAAATAAGGACACATCCCTATGTTTTTCAAGGATAGGTAGGAGTGAACAGTTCTGTGAGGATCCCTTTGCTACCATGAGAGACTGGGGCTGTGGAAGGATACTGCGACCCCAAAACACTCTGCACACACCCCTTGCAGACCTCTCCTTTCCTGTTGCAGTCTCTGCGACTAGTTTTTAAATGTATCGGAGCCTTTCTTCATGTTTTGCTAAGTTTAGACTGCTTGCCTTTTCTCTCGGTGTCCCAGAACAGCTGCTGAATGAAAGGCAATCTTTTTCTGATATTCAATACCATAAGCAGGAGTGACTTGAAAATGTGTTGATTCCTTAGACTGTGGGAAAAAGACCTGTACTGCTGGCAAAACTGGGCTGAAAAGTAATGTAGTTTTTTTCAGGGTGCTTTTTTTCTTTTTTTCAATGGGTTCATGGAAAAACAACTCATATTTCTTCATTGCTTTGAATTTTCCCTGGAGGATTCTAGGGGGCTGAAGTCTTGTATTTCTGCACTTGTTTGCAGAGATGGCAAAATACAGTGGATTTGCACAAAAGCCTCAGATTTGGCAGCATTGAAAAAGTAATGCCCTGAAGTGTCGTCCTTACAGCCCACAAAAGCCAGACATCTCATGGGAAACCCGAGCTAAAATTAGCTGAACTCACATCCACATTGTTGGGGTGAAGTGGCTGTCCCGCAGCCAGTGCCAGAGGAGCTGTGCTTCCCAACCCTTGCTTTGACACAGATGTTTCATGTCACACGCAGGTCCACTGGCAGCAGTGCTGAGGCCTTCCACTCCCTTCACCTTCAGGGCATCCATGAGGAAATTGCTCTTGCCATCACGCTAGACTCTGCTGGCCAAATGTGGGGTGAGACATTGATACCCAAGCTTGGTCTGGATGCCTTGTTTCTGGCTCTGTGTAGGCTTTCCCCATCCAGCCGGCAGCCTCAGGTCCTCTAAAGATTGCGTGTTTGAGATATGTGTAATATTAATCCACGTCAAGCCTATGGTTTCCAGCACTGCTGGCTTGGGCTTTTGCAGACTGGTTTGCTGTCACTCAGCCATGGGCCGTCTAGGTTAGCTTAACGAGGAAGCCAGACTAAGATGAAATAATTAATGCAGCTGTAGAGTGGAGATATAGGAGTCTTTGGGGAATAAGGGAGCTGGCCCAAATCTTCCTCTGCAAGCAAAGCGCTCCAGGCCTTTGTGAAGGTTCGGAAATACTCCATTTCCACTGGGCGCTGAAGGTGGGTCTGTCGTACTTCCAACCCAGGATGCTCCCAGAAGCTCTCCGAATCAGCTGTGTAGGCACAGGGACCTGGACTGGGTTCAGAGCAGCAGCTGGACTGGGGCTGGGAGTTGGGAGCATTGTGGAGGGTCACAGGTGTTCTGGGAGGGTAAAACCCCTGTAAGAGGAGAGACGAGAGCAGTTCTGGACTCTAGAGAATGCTCTGTGGTTGAGATCCTCTTTTTCCCTCCAAGAGTGGGGACATTGGCCAGAGACCACTCATTTGGGGCTGGCCCTGTTCCACAAGTGTGAACGGGCAGTGTCCTGGGGAAATACCTACTGGCACTGTGGTCCTGCTGCTCAGCACGAGCCCAAATTAAAGAGGGTTTATTTAGTAAACCCATTCCAGGATAAAGCTTTTGATTTATAGGCACCCCAATAGTGCTCCATGGAGGACTTGTACAACTTTAACTGCATTTTCTCAGCATCACACCAGCCCAATAAAAGAGAGTTCATATGCGCTGCACAAATTCTCACTTCCAATATAAAAAAGGTTTTATGAGACTGGAAGTCTCGCTGGCTCTGCGGGGCCAGTTGTATTGGCGGATACTCCGCATGACAGACCCTCGATTCCTCTTTGAGTTGTCAGACTTCAGTAGCATTTACAGCTATTTAGCTATCAAATTTTATGTGCGGCTCTGAGAGAAATGTGTCTTTTAAATACTGCTCTGTCTCATAAACAGCAGTGTGTTAAACCATGTCAATGGTACAAGTGGTTCGTGAAGCCTTCCGATGCAATCGCCTACAGCTCAGCTTGTTTGTTACCTGAGTGGCAAAGTGCTGAACAACTCACCAAGTTAATTTCTCAAGTCCGTTGCCTTGGCTAGGAATCAGCTTGCCAAGCAAAAGCTGGTAATAACCATGCTCCAGCAGTGCAGAGTTGGGTCATGTTTTAGTTAGTATCTGTAAAGCCCCACTTGCTCAGAGCTCACAAGGATCTGGTGTTTGTCTTCTGTGCTATGGTTACTTCAACAAGCCACCAGCAAGATCACACCCTGGTTTTCCAAGCCAAAACTTCAAAGCTCATAATCTTCTCCTGTCTGCAGAAAGATCCTTTGGTCTTACCTTTTGTCCTCCTCTTTGGAGAAGGAGCTGGAGGCAGGACATTCCCAGGATGCTGGCTTTGACCATGACCATAACAAAAACCTGTTATTGCTCCTTCAGACTTCCTCCTCTGTGCTTTTCCCAGCCATGGTGCAGGGGAACAGCATGTACACATTGCATCTCCATTCCTCTTATGTGGTGACCCAAGCTGAGCCTGTTTATGTTGGATGAGAAACAGAAGCTTTCTCAACCTTTGCCGATAGTGCAATCACCCCAGCTCCAATGCTTGGGATATAATATACGGACTCCAAGCAACGGTTCGGAGCTGAGCCAGACCTGAGCTTTCAGACTATTTTATTTCCTTCTTTTCTCCTTTTTAAAATTTTATTATTATTTTAACACAAACTGGTAACTTTGTGTGTGTTTTCGAGTCTGCGCCACTTGGAAGATGTGGACAGTGCGAGGAATCCGGGCTGTGGGCACCTTCACCCCAAGGCACGGAGTAATGAGCTGCTTGGATGTCTAATTGCTGCCGTGTGCTGCAGACTGGGAGGTTTGCTCTCCCATCGCTGCTGTTTCCATGTGCAATGAGCCGGGGGATGGTGAGGAAAAATACATATGTACGTGTGCAGCATGGTTATTTTCATATACAGAATTGCACCTGCAAAAATAGAAGCCAGGAAGGGACTGGCGAGCAGCTCAGAGCTGGGAGGCGCCATGCATGCGTAGCAGGGATGGAGACAGCATCTCCGAGTTTCTTTCCCATGCTCGCGCCGCCTGATAGTTTTAGCGGACATTACTTTTCCTCCTGCTTGCATTTCAATTAATCATCTGCTTGTCAGCGCTCTTCCCTCCAGCTCCCCTCCCTGCCAAGTCTCGGGGAGCGGTGCACACACATGCAAGCGCCCATGCACGCAGCCTTCGTGCTGACGGGCTTGGCCGCTCATTAATCACTTACTGGTGTCGTGTGAGTCAGTCCTCACAGAAGGAAGTCTGGAAAAGGGGAAGACAGCCATCTCCTTGGTCTCCACTTCATTGATGGGGATGAGCTGAGCACAGAATCTCGCCCTTGTACATTGCAGTCCCATGGTCTCTGTCCATCTCCATGGTCTACATCGCGCTCCAGGCAGAGGACTGGTCAGATTTGTTCAATCAGATTTTGCTTTCCAGCATGTTTGAGAGGAGCACCGAGCAGAGCCATTCCCCTCAGAATTTGTGGGGGACTTCTTTAATTTTTCTTGACAATGGCATGCTTATCCATCCATATGAGAAGTGACCTTGGGAGGTATCTAGTCCAGCCTCCTGCCCCAGGCAGGGTGAATACTGAGTGTGGACCAGTTTAGTTTGCTCATTTGGGTTTTAAAAACCTCTAGGTTTCACAGCCTGTCGGGGTTCATCTTCTAGCAGGTGACTTGTTTGGCAAAACGTCTTCCTTGTAGCAAGCCTGAACCTTTCCTGTTGCAGCTCCTGCCTCTCATCTCTCATCTTTCTACCACAGAGGAAAGAGTTTATCTCCATCATCTCAGGGATCTGTAGCTGGGTGCTGTCAGGTAACTCTTCGGTCCCCTCAAAATTGTAACTTCTTCAGGCTGTAAAAGCCCTATTTTCTCAATCTATCCTCATGCCTATGTGCCTCAGCCTCATCACCATCCTGACAGTCCTTCATGGACTTGCTGAAAGTCAGCAATGCTCATCTTGTACTGCAGTCCCAAACTGGGCACAATGCTCCAGATGTGGTTTAAGAAATTTTTTTCCATTTAATTTTTTTTCCATCGTGGGTCTTGCAGACTCTGTCTAGGCATATACTTGTGTCTTGGTTTGAGGA
>VWZD01006117.1:4310-31331 GCA_013396695.1 Sakesphorus luctuosus
GCCCGCTGCTGTGTCATCCCGGGGCACCCGCCCGGCCCCTCATCCTGCACCCCCCGCCTTCCTCCCCCTCCTCCCCATCCCCCGGTGTGCCCAGGGCGGGGGCGGGCGGGCGGATCCGCTGCTGCTGCGCCGGGAGCGGCGCTCCCGCTGGAGCGTCCCTGGATGTTCCCGGGCACGGCAGCGCCCCTGGGAGCGCTGGGGAGCGGCGGAGCCACCCGGAGAGCCCGGCCCGAGGCGCTGGGATGGTGGGGCTTTTAATTGAGTTGTGGTAAATAGGGGCGGGAAGGGCAGTGTTTGTGCCCGGCTGGGAGCGATGCTCCCCAGGGACCGGCTGCGTGTGAAGTTACACGCGGTGCGAGGCTGCAGAACCTGCTCCAAGGCTGTTTTTATGGCCGTTGCTCTCGACGCTAAGCTGCAGTTAGGAGGGAGGTGCTCGCCGTATGAAAAGTCCGGGTGTTTTGCAAAGAAAACGTCTCCGTCTAATTTGAAATCTAAAATGGTTTTGCTCACATGACATTCTTTCCATAAGGAAAACAGTCTGGGAGGGTTTGATGCCCTCTGCTTTCCCGTGCCAGCGCATGTGTTCTTATCAGGATGTTTTTTGACTTCGTAGACACAGTTATACTCAATTAATGAGCTCTGAAGAGCCTGACATAATGGTTACACTACCACATGGGGCCCTGGGGAATCTTTGCAGAGAAGGAGGTGTACAGGCTCATGGGACTTGGTGGATGCACAAGTGGTCAGGCAGAGTGGTCCTGGGCTTTTGGGACCTTCTGCAGTGAGGTAGGAAGGAGGGCCGGCTGGCTGGCAGCCATGGGAGGGGCCAGACCATCTTCAAGTAGTCCAAGGCTTCTTATGAGGCTTTAGCTGCTTTGCTTTGATGCCACAGACTTGCCTGTGGATGTGTTGTGCCCCAGCTGCCTGCCACATAACTCTAGAATGTTTTTTATTCCATTTCTGTTTCCCATCTGGGAGAGGTTCTCTTGTGTGTTCCCCTCCCCTTTCTCCTGTCTGCCTCCATCTCTGCTGGAAGGTGTGTTGTTATTTGTTAGCTTGGGACTTGTTGAAATACAGTTCACCTTGGCATTAAAGTGAAAGCTGGATAATGGGCTCACTCACTCAAGATGTTGATTCCCTTTGGCACCTGGAGTAAGCAAAGTCCATCTCAGTGTCTTGACTGTGTGAGACAGGGTTATGAAATGGTTGGAGAGGTGGAAAGAACTGTAATGAGGTACTTGCACAGTTCCTCTGGCAGCAGGTGAGGATAGGTTATTGACAGGTTCATGTTAGCACTGAAGTGCCACTGAAATTTCCAATATATCAAACCATACATTATTTAGAGTCAGCGTATCCGAATCCTTGGTTCCTTGTGGCAGCCAGTGTTGGCAAGAAATTGAGAACACAATAATTGTCTTGTGAACAGAAAAGTTCTACAAGATCTACAGAATCAAATTATCCCTCAGTGGCAAGAAAAATTTCTCTTATTGTGGGAATGTTGACAGATTGTGAAAATATGATTAGCTTGGTTGTTTGGCATTTTGGTTTTGGGGGGGTTTTTTTGTGTTTTTTTTTTTTTTTTAGTTTTGTTTGGTTTGATTGGTTGGTTGATTCTGTGGCTTACAACCTTTGTGGTGGTGCAAAAAATGGTCCATACGAGCTGATGTGGGCTTGTTGCATGCCCTGCTCATTGTTTGTGCTTTAATCACAACAAACCAGAGGCAACAAACGTGACAAGAATGGCCCTCTTTATTCATGATATTGTCAGCATAGTAGTAAGAGTAGCAACTTTGAAAAAGCTGTTGGCAGACAAAAAGTAATCCTAAGTATTTTCTAGAAACCCCATAGTGGTAGTGGAAGAGTTTGCACATACATGTGTGTTTGCATGGACATGAACCAGAAGAATCCAAAGAGCTTGTCTGGTCCAGCCCTGATGTCTCAGGATAGGGTGGTGTATTGTGCAGCAGCAATAGTAAGCTCAGAGAACAGGTTTCCTTCAACATCTAGTAATTAGAAAATTTTCACAAGCTTTTGCATTTGTATTAATAGAATATTATTGTACCTGTGCTTCAGGGTTTGGGTTCTTTTCTAACTAGTGGAGCTCATAGCGAGACTGTGTTTGTGAGGGGCTGTTGCTGTGACTGGGTGTGTAGGATTTTTCCATGTGCATGGAAATGCTGGCGTCAGTTTCAGAGGTGGGACATAACAAGCCTGGTACAGCATTTTCACTGTTTTCCTCTTCTTTGTAGTTCCTGGTCTGTACTTTGCATGTAGGGAATGGATACATGCAATAATCCTTCAAGTCTGGGGTTTATCACATTGATTTGCTTGGGCTGACACTGTTGCTTTGTTCTGTTACAGTGACCATTTCACAGAATTTGTGCTGTTCCCTCTCCCTGCCATCCTTCAAAGTTGTTGTGGCTTAAACCTGGTTGACAACTAAACCCATCACAACCCAGTGGGATGGGAGAAGGAGTCAGAGGAGTAAAAGTGAGAGAACTTGCGGGTTGAGATAAAGACAGTTTAATAAATAAATCTAAATGCACATAAGCAAAGGCAAAGAAGGAATTTATCCACCATTCTTTGTGGGCAGGCATGTTCAGCCACTCCCAGGAAAGCAGAGAGGGCTCCATCACATCTCTTGGTTAGTTGGAAAGATAAACACCGTCACTCTGAACTGTCCTTTTCCTTCCCCCAGCTCTATATGCTGAGCATGACACTGTAAGATATGGAATATCCTTGGTGGCAGTTGGGGTCAACTGTCCCATTCCAACCTTCCCCAGCCTCTTTCCTGGTGGGATGAGAAGCAGAGGTCTTCACTCTGTGTGAGCTCTGCTCAGCAATAACGCAAACATCCCTGTGTTTTCAACACTGTTTCCAGCACAAATCCAAATCACAGCCCCATAGTAGCTACTGTGAAGAAAATTAACTGTATCCCTGTCAAAATCAGCACAAGGTACAGAATAACTTTAGCATCTCAGAACCTCTTGTTTCTTCTTCCCAGGGTAAAAGCTTTCAGTTCCACATGATCTCAGGGGGAGATGCAGCTGTCAGTCTTTTCCATGTTCAAAGAGCTGAAGTAAAAGTTTGTTTTCTCAGGTTAAGAGTCACTGTGACCTGCACTGAAGCTGTATGAAAAGTACTGTTCTGAAACATGATCCCCTGCTGAAAGCAAATAGAGAAGAGAAGGTACCATGCCTGATTTGAAGTGCATACACTGTATGAAGTATTTTTTCATCCTGGTCAGACTGGAGGGTGTCCTAGGAAAGCACTGTTCCCTCTGAGTGCTGGCCAGTGTGAGAAGGGTGCTGAAATGAGATCTGTGAAGCTAGGCTTTGCTCAAAATCCTTAACGCTGTGTTATTGACCAGCACGTGCTTTTGGATGTCTGTTCATTTGCATAGATAAAGTATCATCTTAGCTTTTGATGTCTTTGTACTGAACTTCAGGATGATTGTGGCTGATCTGCCTAGAAACCATCTGACAGGCCTGCTGGTCTGCCCATCTTCAAAATTAAGAAGTAGGTGTGGCTGTTAAATGCTGAAGGGAGGCCATTCTTAGAAACCAGTCTGAAACCTTTCCGAACCCTTCAGCCTCCAAA
The DNA here is from genome assembly GCA_013396695.1 of Sakesphorus luctuosus. Classification (NCBI taxonomy): domain Eukaryota; kingdom Metazoa; phylum Chordata; class Aves; order Passeriformes; family Thamnophilidae; genus Sakesphorus; species Sakesphorus luctuosus. The sequence goes on from VWZD01006117.1 coordinate 7,911, forward strand.
CCTGCTGCTGATACTTGCATTATCTATAGATCAGCTGTCTGTCAGTGTTGATAGTACAATAATGTCTAGTGTCCACTGGCCACACATCCTGACAATAACCAGTGTTGTATTGACAGAGCAGGGACAGAGAACCTGGCATATCCATGGCTTGATGCTAAACTAAGTTCTCTTAAGATACTGCTCTGTCTGGTTGGGGAACATTCTCTCTTTGACACCTTTGTCCAGCCAAGGTCTGCACTGGCATCCCCCTGCATGGCTGAGAGCAGGGCCTAAATGGTACAGGTTAGACCTTTGTGGGGTACTGCTTGGTCTGACAAAGCCTAGTAGGATCTCTGATGGCTATAAGTTTCCCTCTGCTGCTAGCAAGTCACACAGGTACTGTGTTGCAGAGCTGAGAAGCCCTTGTCTGCTGGCTGCTGGTTGGTCAACTCCTCCCTTTGCATCCGGTGCAGAGATGTGAAGATGGTGGACAGTCATTTCCTCCTCTCTCCAGGCTGTTTGGATAAGCACTGTGAGGTCAGGCAAGCTGGCTGGACTACAAGACCTCTGCAACTATGTTATGAGAACTGCTCTGTAACTAATGCAGACCCAAGGAAAGGTTTGGTGCAGGAGTTAATGAGATGGAGTTGCTGTGGGCAGATGGACAGGATGGAATACAGACCCTGGTTAAATGCAGTCTGATTGCAGGAGGGGATGAGGCCCGGTGTTTGAGGGGCACATTACTCTTCATGTTTGATATTGTGCTACAATTCAGTACATGTCCAGCACAGAAGGAAGACAGGCTGGTAACAAGCACTTGGTCTCATTCATGTGGCTTCTCTCCATGAAAATAGGATGGCCTGTTCTGACCTGCATTTCCATTCTCAAATACAAGTGGCTTTTGACTTCATCCTAATACTGCCCACCTCTTCCAATCAATATAAACTAATTTACAGGGTGCTTTGTTTACTCCTAATGCTTAGTATCATGTCATCCTTATCAACTTGATTCAAGCTCAACTGCAGAAACTCTATTCTGCTTAGATTCTGTTTATCCCCAGCTTGACTTGTTGGGTTCCTTCTGCACTCACAGAAAAGGGTCTCTTCCTTAGCTGCAGGACAGTGGGTTATTTTCAGAGAAAGTCAGTACCCAGCGTTGCAGGGATGCATGGTGTGATGAGGCCTGATATTCATTATTTCTAGGACACTTACACTTCACAGATAGCTGTCTTGGCTGATGGGGTTGGTATTTGATGTCTTGACTTTGAATTAGAGAATTTTTCTCAGCCTGTTCCTGGTGTTGCATTTGTTGTGATGATTGGTGTTGGTTTGTCTTCTCCAAGTTCTTTGTCCTAACGGAAGATTCTCATTAAAATTGTAGATATTAAAGGGATGGAGAGAGAGATGAAGGGATACTTGCATGGAGAGGATGCTGCAGAGAAAAAAAAATTAAAGCTCTCTTTGAAATAAGATTTCAGAGCCTGTAATTATATATTATACGTAGACCAATCTTTCCTTCAGTGCTGGAGCCTCACTGCATGCTCTCCCTGTGATTTATAAGTCTGTGTTTTGTTTTGTTAACTAAACTCTTGCCAAATCCTTGGTATTTATGTTAAAATGAAATGTACCAAGTATGATGCAGTGGGGTTGTATCTTGAGCCTTGTGGTGTGTGGAACCCTCCAGAGCCTGTGTCTCTGGCACACACCAGGCCCTGGCTGGCATTTGATGGCAAACTGGCAGGTGACAGTGTTGGATCAGTGGTGCTCCCATACACCAGTGGAGGTCCTTTCTGTTCTTAGCACATAAGTGAAAGTAGAGTAAAAGTGCTTTTGCTCACACGGCACCAGGACAATTTTTCCTAAGAAAATACAACCACCAAAGTGCGGCAGCTTCAGTGGAGCTTTGACACAAACTCCTGAGACTTTGGCTCATGTTCTGAAAACAGCATCAGGAATGCAGTATTTCAGTTTTCTCGTCTTCAACCCACATGAAAAATGGGAGCTCTTTCCAGAGAAATTGGGCTGGTGGTTCTTGTATCTCATTCTGAGGCGTTGTGGCTGGCCTGGTTTCCTGCCAAGGACCTCAGGCTGGTGGCTCCAGTTGTCATGATGACAGCCAGCCTCAGGGTTTTGCTCAGCCAAATCCTGCAGTGATACTGCTGGCTGTTTTAGCTGAGATGCTAAATCTGCACTGGTCTTGGAACTGTAAAATTTTCAGAAACTTTGAAAGTTGTACAGCAAATGCATTTCTATACAGCTTTTTTCACATTAGAAGAGAAAAGAAAAAATAACACAGAAAAGAAAAAATTAGATTATCGACTGGATATTTAATGTTTAAAAAACAAACTGTAATTTTAGTCAGCAGACAGCACGAGTGCTCAGTATGCTTATATAATTTACATTCTTTATTTTTGGAAAGTATTGAATATATCACCCTATGAAAGTTGTGCTATGTGTTAAGATCTCTTTGTTTTTTATTGATGCATCCCAAAAATGTGGGAAAAACTTAAGAAGAGAAAACCGAAAATAACTAAGAAGAAAAAAGAAAGGTTATACCTGTAGGGCTTAGAAATAGTATGTTAATATAGCATTAGGTTTCTAGTGTGGATACACAAACCCCTTATCTTTCTGGAAGGAAAAAGCTGCTAAATGAAAATGTCATCCGTGTATATATTCATTGCAATGTAGCCCAGGGGTTACACAGATAGGTGTTTGGTAAATGCTCACAGTACATGAGATTTGTAATGTTGCAGTACTGTGTGTTCTGAAATAGATGATTCCAGATAGTGCTGCTTTTAGTTATACAGTGTTTCTGGTGTTCTGTGGTGTCATTTATAGCAGTAACCTAAAGATTACCCTCCTGAATTCAGTTAATTCGCTCCTGTCACCTCCCTGTCCCAAATAAGGCCTGTGGTGCAGAGGTACAGGGACATTTTTATTACCACCTGTTAAAGGTTCAAACACAGGAAGGTGGTGTTGGGAGGAGTCCCTCAGCGAAATTTTCTCACCTTACCAGCACAAAGATTTGGGCTTGGAGTGCCAGGACTGAGGACAAAAGATGGCTGATGACTTAAGATTCCAACTGCATGGTGAGAAAACAGAATCCCGACACCTGGGGGTGGGGAGAAGGTTTTTTTCCCTGTGTGTTGTCTTGACTTTTTGGGCTTTTCTTTGGGCAGTGCAGAAAAACAGCCACTGGTTGCTGGTGAGAGCTCTTTTTCTGGCTCTGCGCTTGCTTTTGCCCCTCCATCTCCGGGCACCCTGAGCTTCAGAGAGAGAGAGAGAAGAGAGTCACGGCTGCTTTGAGACAGGCTGCAGGCTTTTTTTTTTTCTTCCTGAGGACTGACGTAGACTGCAGGGAGATTCCTCGGAATTATCACCGTTCCTCCACTCCCAGCTTTTCCTTCTTCGTTTGGAACAAAGGACAGGGAGAGAGAGAGAGAGAGAGAGTCCATGTAAGTGTCCGCTCCTTGTCTCTGCCTTGCTGGGAAAAGACTGAGAATTCACCTCACAGCCAGCTGAGGTGTGACACTGACACTGTCCATAAATACGACTGCTCCAGGAGGAACCTACAGTTTGGGGGTTGTTCTCTTTTGTTTTTACATTTTGGGCTGGGGGAGTAGTTTACTCTGCTCTGTTTACAGTTGTATCTGTATCTACATACATATGTATATATATAGTAGTTAAGAACAGTTACCCTTCTTATATCCATTTTCTAATTAAAGTTCCTTTTTCTTACATTTAATAAGGAGTGATGTGATTAATGTGGAGGAATCCTCTCCTCTGTTTTTTGGTAAACATTTTGGTTTTTCCCTCAAACTAAGACACCGCCTCAGGCCAGGCTGAAACAACAGTGATCCAGCACAGGCTGCTGAATGGCAGCAGTGAGGAATGTGGTGCTGCAGCTCAAGGGTAACCTGTCAGGGCACAGGAGCATGTTCTGTGTCCCCCTGTCTCTGCAGGAACGCTGCTGCTTCCTCCCCACTTCTTGTACAGGTACTGACTACGGTTGTTCTCCCAGTTATGTTTGGAAATCTTCCTGGAGTGTCTAAAGGGGGACAGTGAACTCTATGAACAATTACATATGCACAGTCCCCTCTTGGGATACTTCCATAATTCCCAAGAGCCACTTGTTAGTGTATCTTTGGTAATATCTACTCAGGTAGCAATTTCTGCTACTGATGTCCCAACAGGAAGTGGCAGATCCATAAGGAGATGAGATGAACAAAATGCCAGGGTGAGAGAGGCAAGCAAGGCATGCCTTCAGTTCTGCAAGCCTTCAGTTCTGCAAGCCTTCCTTTGAGGAAAGCCCTCAGGAAACTTTACCAACAGGGCTGTGACCTTTATGGAGGTACATCTTACTTTTGGTGAAATTGAACATTGAACTTGATGGAGGAGGAGACCCTGTCACTTGTTTGATCTGTGGGGCAGGGAATTAAGAGCAGAGCTGGCTAACGGCCATGCTTGCTTTTTCCAGACATTTTAAGACCTTGGATGGAGTAGTTGTCTTTTGGCTTCTGTGTAGATCACTTATTTGTCACTTTCCACAGACAGTCTGTAGAAATGTGTCCATGCTTTCCCCTCACACTTGCACATGCCGAGCATCTTTGGTGAGGTCTTGTGCCATTCCAAGTATGAGGTTCCTCTAAGGTTATTCTGTATCTGTCATTATAAAATTGACGTGGTAGTGATGCAGCCACTTGCAAATAAATCTGTCAGTCCAGCTCAAAGCTGTGTAGTCTTTCTGACCATTTGAGTTTTTAAGTGTGATCTCCTGCAATGAATTGGTGTCCATTTTGTAGTATGCAAGAGAAAGTGAGCATTTGCTTCACTGGTTTGTGTCTGAGGATACTGAATTGGAGTGAATGACATTGTGGATGGGTATTTGCTTAATTTTGAAGGATACCTGCTAGGGAGTCTGCTCAGTGCTTGGACACATCCATCACTGCTTCACAGGATAGCAAGATTTATGGCTTCAGGAAAGAAATGCTCTCCTAAATACACACAGAGTATACTGGCTGCATCCCAGTTGCAGAATCATCTTACCTGTGGTCTGAGGAACGTTTGTTATTTTTAGTAAAGCTGAAGGCAGCACAAATTGCTTTTGTTGACAAGAGCACTGGCTCTGTAAAGATGGCTAAGATCTTATTTTCCATACAGAAGGGAAAAGAGAGAATACTGTTTGCTATGTCTTCAAAAGTTATTCCAGCTCTACTGGTGAGCTGCCTAGTGGAGATGCAGCCTCTGCCTGTGACTAGGTCGTCTTGGTAGAACATATTTAAATCCTTCCTGAACTCAGTGTAAGGTTCTGCTGCATAGCTGTAGCTTTATTGCCACTGTTGGTGAACTGTCTGGAGATAGTGGAGAAAACTTGTCAGGAAAGTCACTGTATAGGCCAGGCTATCAAATAACTCTGCACCAAGTGACTGCTGTAACCCAGCACCGTCTGCTGCCAGAGCACATTGTTTAGGTCTGTGTGCAGCGCTGGAGCAGGTAGCACAAACATACCTTATCAGTGGTCTGCAGTCTCTCTCCAGAGGCTTCCCAAAACATGCTTCCAGAATAGGCTGTGTTAGAGCTTTTCTGCTGAGCTTCTGTTACTTTCAGCATCCAGGACTGTCAGACGTGAGTTGTTCCTCTTCAGCCATGGTAAGGTGTCTTGCCTTGTGCTTGCCTGACACAGGTTTGTCTCAGTTTCTTTTCAATGTCCTTCCTGAACCACCTTCATTCATATGAACAGCTGATCATTTGGGCTCTGCATGTTCAGCCTGTAAACAGTCTTTTCCTAAGCCAAGCAGAGTAGCAATATTCTAATGATCATTTCTCTCTGGTGTGTTTTACTGATTGCAGGTTAGTGATTTAGTACAACCATATTCAAGCAAACTGTTTACCTTGGTTATGTCTTGCCTCATGTTTTGGTTTGTATGTGGCCCCAGGTGAAAACCAATTGTGCTCCTTGCATCAGTGTCAGAGATGCTTATGCTGATACAATTATTGCTTCCTCGCCTACTCTCTGGTGAATTTCCATGAATTTCCACAGAAGTTCCATCTGAGTGTGAGGACAAACTTGTATACTGTGCCTGAGCACTGGAACAGGCTGCCCAGAAAGGTGGTGGAGTCTCCTCTAGAGATACTCAGAACCCACCTGGATGTGATCCTGTGTAACCTGCCCTAAGTGAACCTGCTCTAGCAGTGGGGGTGGAGCAGATGATCTCCAGAGCTCCCTTGAACCCCAAGCATTCTGTGATTCTGTGATCTGTATCACTGAGAGAGGTGCCAGAGTCCAGTAACCCAGTGATCCTCAAGATATTCTTTACATTGAGAGACCATCAAAAAACAAAAATGCACAAGAGCCATTGTTATTGTTTGTGGCCATGGTTAGAAATCTCTGATTAAAAAGGCTTTTTGTCACCTGTAGTGTTTAACACAGTAGAGGAAAGTACTTACTACTTTAATGCTCATGAGGCTTATCCTCATTTGGCAGTGACGTGATTGTGGGGCTTAATTTCTAATCTGAAACTTGTTTTGTCATCAGTTGTTGCCAGTAGCTTAGGGGTAGTAAAAGACAAATTTCAAAATTTCTGAAGTCTGCAGAACCTGGACATCCAAGGAGCTGTTTGGGCAGACTGACATGAGAAATGGGAGACAGAGGGAATGAGATGTGCATTACATGTTGTTAATGGAAAAGAAAAAAATAGTAGGAATATTTCTAGCCAGAGGTGGCATTGCAAAGCTTTTGTCTGGCAGAATCTTGTGACTAATGCTTCTAAAAACAATATGCTGCTTTGTATGAAAACATGACTTTTTCCCCAACAACATGCATGTGATGCAAATGGAAGATACACTGTCTGTGATGTCCAGAGCAGACTCTCCAGCTGAACACCACATGCAGGTCTGCAGGCACTGCTTTGTCAGTGAGTGCATGGGAAGGGGTGATCCCACTGATCATAGAATCAGTTGGGTTGGAAAAGACCTCCGAGATCATCAAGTCCAACCCTTGGTCCAACTCCACTCCCTTTACCAGATCATGGCACTCAGTGCCACGGCCAAGCTCAGGTTAAAAACCTCCAGGGATGGGGAATCCACCCCCTCTCTGGGCAGCCCATTCCAATGCCTGAGCACTCTCTCTGGAAAGAATTGTTTTCTGATCTCCAGCTTAAATTTCCCCTGTCAGAGCTTGAGCCCGTGCCCCCTTGTCCTATTGCTGAGTGCCTGGGAGATGGAACAAGACTAGTGAAGGTTCACCTTACAGATTCTTGTGGTTTGGAGTTTGGGTCTGAATTGTGCAGAGGAATGTGCAGTGCTCCCGTGTCCGTACAGGGACTGGCTCTGAAGGAATAGCCTCCCCTCTGCAGCAACTCTTCCTCTCATGCTTCTGTGGCACAGCCTTGTTCCAGAGGTAAAACAGATTAGCATAAGTACAGGCTGCGTCATCAAAACGCTCTCCTGTCTTTTTAGTTGTGGCATTGAGCCCTAATGATGGCAAATGTGGATTTATTTTGAAAGCACAAGGCACTGCACAATACCTCAACCTTTTTTCTCATAGCATCCTCCTGTGGAATACATGTGGAACAAGAGAAAGCCCAGCACGACAAGCTTGAGACAAGCTGGAGCGATATGTGGACAGTTTGGGAATGGGAGTGTGTAACTGGGCTTTCACAGGATCAATGTGATATGGAAACAGCAGAAAAGCTTTTTTTTTTTAAGCTTAGGATTCTTAAACTTCAAAAAGTCTTGCAGCAAAATTCTGTTGGGAGTCCAGAGAAAGACTTAGCCATTATTCTCTCCCTGTATCAATCTCTTTTAGGCCTCTGGGTCTGTTTAGATCTCTGATCTTAATTTCCCTTTATATAAGGTAAAAAAACTGAGTAGGGAGTTCTGAGAATAGTTACAGGAACAGCATGTTCACAGGCTCAGAAGATGGAGGTCACCCAGCCCACTGGAGCGTGTAAAAGCTGCACTTCATGTTGGGTAGCTGGCAGCTGATAAGCCAAGGAGAAACTGCTGGCTAGTGATTCCATTTCTGATAGTGTGTGTGTGTCTAAAGCTGGATCAGATTCCAGTTTTGATTAAGGGGAAATGGGTGTGGTAAAGGAGTTAGAACAAGTCTAGCTTTTCTTGAAAACATGTTGTGACACATCTGTGTTGAGATTTAACTGGCAGGAATTGTCACTTCAGGATACTAATGGAAAATCTAAAGGTATAGTCTAGAATTCTGCAAAACACTCACAATTCCTCTGCTGCTCTGATGGAGTAAAAAGTCATACTGATCCTTGTCTTCATCAGTTCCAGCAGAGCTACTCCCTTCAGTGGATGTACCTTAGGAAGCATATCCCAAAAGCAGTTCTGTGAAAAGAATTTCTTGTACCTCTTGCAAAAATTAGGACAAAGCGATTGTGAAAATAACTGAGATGATCCATGCTGTGCATGTAAGAATTATTATAAAGAGATTATCTGGTTATGGGAGAATGCTTTATTTGGATTATGCAGCTACATAGAATTTATAACCCAGGCTTTCTGCAGGAAAAAAAAAAGTTCTCTCATGCTGCAGTGGAAAATGTCAGATCCAAGCTTCTATTAACTCTAAGGTTCTATATTTGCCACATTGAATTCTCAAAGATTAATCCCTGAATTTTTGGGGGAAAATTTTCTTCAGACAGAGATCAACCCAGCATAGAAAGTTTGTCTCATGAGATTAAATGGTAGTACACATTAGGTCTAGAGGTGCTTCTGCATTGGTTTTTGGAATGGTGAAGGTTGCACTGCTTGCTGCTTGGTTTGTGACTCTAAACTGTGCTTTGTCCAACAGAGGGATGAATTAAGTGCACACTTTGGCTCTTTTCAGTGCCTGGGACTGTGGTTGTTCAGTCTGCATGTGAGGTGAAGAAAGTTACGTGTGAGTATGGGTTGCCAAGGCACCATCCATCTCTGTAACTGCGATCTGGAAACTCGTATTCCATTATACAGACTCTAATAGTGCCAAAGCTTTCCCTTGGATAAATATTCAGCACTATGTGCCTGTATAGCATGGCTGGATTTTGGGGAGCTGGTGGCTAAATATCCCAGCACCTGGCTGGAGAGGCACAGGGTGCTTTTTCTGTCAGAGGGAAGTATGTGTTTGCTGGCTTGCTTAATTTCCTCTTCTTTTATGATTCTGTTACGAGCAAGAACAATTTTACTCTTTCCTGTTAAGCTGAGTCCCTTTGACAGTGGCTGTGATGCTGAATGGCTGTGGATAATCCTGTAAAAAAAGCTGTGAGGTTATTCTGTCATTGCAGATTTACTTGATTGCACAAGGTCCTGACATCTCCTGAAAATATTAATTGCTTTGAGGACCAAACACTTTATTTCTGTTTTCTGATTTGTCTTCTTTGAAAAATTCATCAGAATTATAGGAACATGTCAAGAGTCTTTTCCCATAGTTGTGTAGGAAGTCGAAACCAGGACCTGATGTTTTTGCATTGGCTCCTTTTTAGGCCAGCTGATTTGGGCTTTTTGAAAGATTTTTCAAATGGCCACTGAAATCTGGTGTGCTATTAATTAATAACTGGGAGAAAGCTCGATGCTTTTGCCACAGGTACCCTGCACTGGGGTTGGTGGATGCTGCGGAAGCACCTGCCGGGAGACTTTGCATAAATTCAGAACTCGTTAACATCACAGGGAATTGCCAGCAGTCAAGTGCCACAGTGATAGCATTTTCATGCTGACACACAGAGGGCCAGGAGGTGTGGATGAAGCAGATCTATTGAATACCACTCCAAGCTTGATGTTCTGAAGTGTATTAGGCCCTTGCTGAGTTTTTATCCCTTGATATTGCAGACTTGTTCTTTGGGTTTAGTGGGGCTGAGGAAGTTTCTCCTCATGGTCTGAAGCTGTACATCAGGCTGTGATCTTAACCAGTAAACATGACAAATACTGTAACTTTTCAAGATTGAAGTCAGTTCATCGTATTTATTATGCAAAGGTAGAAGTGCTCTTCCTTGGGCATTACTAGGGCATGGCATTTAATTCTGTTGATCATCAATGATGATAAAAAACCCATTCCTTTTAACTGGTAAATCATACTAAATTTAATGAGGATCACCTCCAAGTGAGTATTTTGGCAATTTCAGTAGTTCTCATTTGGCCTTTTCTTTTGGAGTAATTACCACAAAGTGTCTGTGTAGTTTTTAGATGTTCTTCGAAGACAGGGCTGCTGTCCTGGCACTCCCCATTCTGTATTGCAGTGAATAGTGAAGGTACTTATGGACCTGTCACTGCCACCAGAATCCTCTCACACTGCAAAACACTGTTATCATAGAACCATAGAATTGATTGGGTTGGAAAAGACCTCCCAGATCATCAAGTCCAACCCTTGGTCCAACTCCAGTCCCTTTACCAGACCATGGCACTCAGTGCCACGGCCAATCTCAGTTTAAAAACCTCCAGGGATGGGGAATCCACCCCCTCTCTGGGCAGCCCATTCCAATCCCTGAGCACTCTCTCTGCAAAGAATTGTTTTCTGATATATCCAACTTCAATTTCCCCTGGCAGAGCTTGAGCTCCTGCCCCCTTGTCCTGTTGCTGACTGTCTGGGTTATGCATGTGAAAATACCATCCTTTACTCAAATATTCTGCCATTAGCTGTGTCAGCTGCCATTTTGTGTTGCTGGGTCAGATTCTTCAAAAGCTGGCTGTTGGCCTCCCCTGAGTTTCCAGGGGAGTTTTGCTGTATTTGTCAGCATGACCTTCAGCTGATACCTCGAATGTGTGCCTGCAGCCCAAGTCTGTAAGCAGACACTGCCCTTGGGTCCCACAGGGATCAGCTGGTGTGGGCAGTGCTCGGGGGGTGAGCCTTACAGCACTCTAAACCAGAGCTACCTGCTTAGTTTTCAGTAAGGCCCTGCAAATCTGTGCCCCAGCCAAGTCTTCTATACATTTGTTCCTGTCTGGAAGAGGGGAGTATTGTGGTCCCTTGGGTGCTGGTGGGATGTAGAGTGTCCTTCACAGAGCAGGAGGCACCTAACAGGCGTGGCCTGGCTTGTATGGTTAGGATTCAGATTAACCCTCTCCTAAAGGATGTTAACAGTTCAAGTTACAGACTTCTTAAAAGCTAGAAGGACCAGATGGATGCCTTCTGAAGTTATTTTAAAACTGCTTACTTTTGTCTTGTAGAAACTTTTTTTTACCAGTAAGTACAAAAAAATTATAAATAGTTGTTGCACTTCTCGTATGAGACCAGGCCAAGGGAATTTGGATTGTTCAGCCCGGAAAAAAGAAGGCTTCAGGGTAACCTAATTGTAGCCTTCCAGTACCTACAGGGAGCCTACAAGACAGAAACTATTTACAATAGCGTGTAATGGTAGGGCAAGGGTTAGGCTAAAAGGGTTAGTAGGGTTAGATTGGATATTAGGAAGAAATTCTTCCCTGTGAGGATGGGAGGCACTGGCACAGGCTGCCCAGAGAAGCTGTGGGTGCCACATCCCCCAAAGTGTCCACGGCCAGGCTGGATGGAGCTCTGAGCAACCTGATCTGGTGGGAGGTGTCCCTGCCCATGGCAGGATGGTTGGAGGTGGGTGGTCTTCAAGGTTCCTTCCAATCAAAGCTATTCTCTGATGATTTCTATGATTTAGCAGTTCTGACTACGTCTCGTTTCCACTTGCTGGTATTTACAGGTTTGTTGGTAATTCCTCTAAAGAAGGATGAAGAAAGGGTTAATAAACCACTGAGGTTTATTTAAAAATTGTTTTACTGCTTACTGGGGTGCAATGAGGGGCTCTGTAGATGTGACCCTCTTTCAATTGAGCAGTTCACCTGTGGAATCACCAACCATGTCCAGTGAATATTTCTGCTTAATTAAATCATAGAATCATAGAATCAATTGAGTTGGAAAAGACCTCCGAGATCATCAACTCCAACCCTTGGTCCAACTCCAGTCCCTTTACCACATCATGGCACTCAGTGCCACGTCCAGTCTCAGGTTAAAAACCTCCAGGGATTGGGAATCCACCCCCTCTCTGGGCAGCCCATTCCAATGCCTGATTATTCTCTCTGTAACGCTTCCTGACTTGAGTTGCTACTCTGAAACTCAACGGGAGTTGTATCAGGAAAGACCAAAAGCTTTATTTAGGACAGAGAGGTGTGCTGAGTGATGGATGCACATCAAAAAGCTGTAAGTTGAGAGGCGAGGTGTCCTCTGGGATGGAAGGGTTGATCCCTGAGATCTCAGCACCAGTGATGCAGGGGAAGAGAAGGAACCTCCTGAGGAGTCTGAAGGAGCCGACAGCCCATGACGTGCCTCCAGGTCAGTGGATATCTTGGTGCTGCTCTGCTCTGCCTCAGTGCAGGTCTGTCTCCAGACCTGACTAAAACACAACATTGTTTGCAGTTGCACAAAACTGGTGGACTCTTGATAAACCTGCACACACCTCAGTATACAGAAGGTTTGTATCAGTCTCCTTGTATACCTTAAAAAACCCAAACCAAAGAGAACCAATAAACCCAAGCTGTTCCAAAGGCCTACATGCTTCAGAGCATCATACCTTTGAGTAAGTAGGTGGGAACTATTTAACTTCTTAGTGAGATTTATCTCTGTCCTGTCTTGCATCAGTAAGTTGTGCTCCGTGAAGAGCTTAAAAATGTAAGTAGCAAAGGAGACCACCAGGGTGGCTGATGCTTCAGGGATGGAGCAGCTGTCAGAAATCTCCCTTAAATCCACAAAGAAGGACCCTACAAACCTGCAACTGGCAAATTTTTTCAGGGTCATAAGTAGGATGGCATGAGCACAGTGGCCTTGGGGCAGGGAGAACACTGCAGAAGAAGGTGAGGAAATGAGAGGACATGAAAAGGGTGAGCAGTGGTAGGAGGAAGCAGGTGTGGTCCTGCTGGAAGGAGACCCCTGCCATGGTAAGTGGTGAGTGTAGTGTGAAGGCAAGACAGAGTTTGAATCTGTAATGCCAAATAGAAATGTCTTCATGTTCTGAGTCCTGTCTTCAGCCTTTAAAAAGAGGCACTGAAAAGTGATGATACACTTTTTCCTTCAGGAGCACAGTCATGGAAATAAATCAATTAGTCTGTCTCTCATTTCAACCTTGCTTTGGTAAAGGAACAAATGAGTATCACGTAGTTACCTTCAATAATGGCAATTGGATACTTTCTAAAAGTGAACAAGCTTGTTGCTTTGAGATCAGAGTGGGGAGTGCTGGTTAAATGTAAAATCTCTGTATGTCACCTTCTCTTACTGAAACACAACAAAGGAAATGACACTTCAGGGCTGTTTCCCAGGAACTCTGCAGAAGTGATAGGTTGAAATCAGGTTTTGTTTTGAAATTGAGTGCTGTGCTTCTTATCAGAGTTTTATGATAGTGTAAATGCTACTGTGCAATCCAAATTAAACTGTATCAATATTAGTCTTGTCATAGTTCTAGTTTCAGAGATGATTCCATGTAAGCAGGATTCATATGTAAATAAAACAAGGTATGATTGGATGCTGGAAACTGCAGCACCTCCAGGAGCTCTAAGCAAATTTGGTGAACTGTGTGGCGTAAATTACAGTGGGCGTGCAAGGTAACACACTGTGCCAGTCTCTTGGGTAAAAGCCATTGCAGGGGGCTCCTCCCAGCTGTGCGAAGCTGTGTCTGTGACCTGTCACAGCTGCCTTGCTCTGCTCCTACAACCCCTTGATGTGTCAGTGCTTTTACCAACTCCCCTAGCTTTGGTATTTTCTGTTATTCTGAAGAACTCTTGCTTTTATAACTCTTTTTTTATAAAGGTCTCTCCCTTCTTGTTTTGATAGAGTTCTACCACTAACTGTCAAGATTTGATGTTGAGTGGAAGTTTTTCTTTAAACTTCCCTGTCTGGTTTCCTTTCTCTTCTGCCTCAAAGCCAGGAAATAAAAAATAAAGGAGAAACCTTTACCTTTTTCTTTCATTCTAAACCTCAGTTGATAGGTCGGTGGGAAGACCAGTATCTTTCCTTGAAATGTGCCTGTTTATGAGGTTGGTGTGAAGGAATGATTGAGATTCTTTCAGCTGCCCATGCAGAAAAAAATAATCATACATGTTGCTTTAAGTTATTGAAGTACAATAACTCCTGGTAGGAAAGATGTGATCAGTCCTGTTTGGGATGCTGAGCATCACTCCAATTTTCACTCAGGAACTTGTGCTGGCTTTGGTACTGCAACAAGCTTTTGTTGAGTACAAGGTATTTCCCTTCCAGCAGCATTTGTAGGGTATGAAATACTGAAGCTGTAAGTGTCCATACAAGTTACCTGAAAGAAACAGTTGCTGTGATGAAACAGGAGGGTTTCATGGTGCATTGACTATCAGTAGTACTGCACAGACCTTTCAGTTCTAAGGAAAACCATGAGCTGTGGCCAGTTTTTAACATCCTGGGCATGTGTTTAGGGACTGTTTACACAGATGTGTAAACTGAGCTGCTTTGCACCTGATGCAGAATTGCTGTGGGCTTTTGTGACTTGTTCCACAGCAAGTTGTATGGTCACCGTCTTGAATGTTACAGTTTGTGGTCATCCATGCCAGGAAATACCACAGGATGAGACACTGGCCAGCCCCAGTGTCAGGCTGTGAATCACGAGAGATATTGAGGGACTCCTGTGCTAAAACTTTTGAAAACAAATCCAGGGCAATGGGTTAAAAGTTGCTGATAAAGCAACTAGTGAGGATTCCTTCTGATCTCCAGGGGAGCTGCCCTTAGAAGTCCTTATCTACTTCTCATAACTTGGGGAAGGGTTTCTGCAGATTTAGCAATTTTTGTGATGCTGAGTCAGGACTTTGCTCCCTAGAACTCAACCACGGCGTAGTATTTACTGTGCTGGGGGCCCCCTGAATACACAGGCCAGGTACTAGCAGGAGGAACACCCAGTATTATTCAGAGTGCTTTCTTTAAAATATTTCCCCCTGCTTTTATAGAATGTGCTTACTGTGACACATCCTATTTTTCATGCAAACAGCTCCCTCCTGGATACCTAATGGTATCTAGAAAACAGGCAAGAGATAGAGCAGCTCTCGGGGCTTAGATTGTAGAAATTAAGCTGCATTACAGGGTTCAGTGAACAGGAACATGGACTGCCTCATGGTGGCTTTGTTGCAGGCTTGCCATCTGGCTAATTATCCAGTGGATGGTGGGAGGGAGGGCTGTGTGGCAGTTCCTTTGGAACCTGCAGGGCTCTGACAGGTTTGGGTACACTGGAGTACTTCAAGGCTTGCAAGGTAAAGCCTTCTTGTAAACTGTTGTTTTGCTGTTTTGATGTAGCAGGTACACACTTAGCAGTCCAAAGAAATCAAAAGATTGTCGTTCCCTCCAAAATCGTGTGTGGAACATGGGGTGTAGCCACTGTGTGTGTCTGACCTGTGGCCTCCAGCTAAAACTGCCATACCTGCCTGTGTCATCTGCTTCAACCCTTTCGCCTGTGTTGCCATTTTGGCTGGAAAATTATTGCCACCTATCTGGCCTTGCCTTAAGAAACAGTTTTTCATGGCCATTCACTTAATAGTTCAACTCAGTGATCCTTGTGAGTCCCTTCCATCACTGAATATTCTGTGATGCCTTGTATAAAGTAAAAATAGTGCTGAAGGTCCATCCACAATTGACAGCTGAAGGGCAGTTATAAAAACAAAGCAAAATCTTTCTTCTCTCCTCCAAATTGTTTGAATCTATCCTATCTATGAACCTGCCTCTACTAAAGAGCTATTGAAAAAGGGAGGGACCTGCACAACTGGTGCTGAAAGGTTTTGATTCTGTCCCAGAGTGTGTAGAAGGTGGGTAAGAGTCACAGAAACCTCACAATGAACAAAAATCAGTACAATTTTCAGGTCAGCACAAGAGGCATTTTGCCCAGACTTCCAGGAAAGAGGGTGGAGGAAAGAGGAAACGTGGTCTGCTTGGGGAGATGTACCTCATTATTGTGAATATTGTCATCTTGTTGGTCTGCTGTGGCCCTAATGTTGGTGACATACTGGGCTGCTGTTTCCCAAAGAGCTCGAGGTCAGAAACTTCTGCTGTCCAGAGGAAGAGGAGGCAGACAGCAGAAACTGTAAATTTAAAGTCTTTTGTCTAAAATAAATGGTTGTTATTTGTAAATTTTAAACTTTCTATATGTGGTCTTGATTAAGAACAGGATAATTTTGTGGCATTCTCAGGTCTGGGTGTTAGAAAAACAGCTCTTTAATCTGATAGTTGTACTTAAATGTCAGCTCAGTGTCAAGAATAAATGTCTGATTGGATGTGCACTCCATTAATATTGATTAAAATTGCAGTCTCAGTTAAGAAGAGTCTGGCAATAGTGCTTTTGTGTTGCTATGGGCAACCAGCATGCTGTAAACTTACTGAATATTAGATTTATATTTAATGTTTCTATTGTCTTTCTGGTACAAACAAGGTTTCTACCCATAAATGAAGAGAGATCTGACAGCCCTTTGAGGACTCTGAAGCAGTGCTAACGAGATCAGGGATTTAGATGTCTGTTCTCAACTGATTATTTTTTAAATGTCTTTCCACTGTGGAACAGGTTTTCTGTTTGTCTTTCCTTTGCTTCCTGGGTGGTCAGGGCAGACACATTGGAACCACACAATGCCCATCTTCTGTATCTAGGGTTAAAAAATGGATTTGGGGCTCACATTTCAGCAGAGCCTTCTGGCAGGTCTCCCTGTGGAATTATCAGCCATCTCCTAAGAAACCGACAAGGCAGATGAGGGAGAAACAAGATTAAATTAATAAGCTGATCATGTGAACTTTCCACTGGAGCTCAGCAGCCCATGGCTCTCCTGGAAGCACTGGGAATTCTCCACTGAAAACAACCCAAAGTAAAATCAGCCCTATCCTAACAATGAAACAGTGTAGGGAACCTTACAGCTCCTGAGAGCTGGACCCTCGTGTTCAAGAGGGGATCTCTCATGTGATCTGGCAGCAGTGATTTTTGCCTTTCTGTCCCCTGGTTCTTCTTGCTGAAGTCAGGTGATAGTCAGCAGCCATTGTAGGCTAGAAAGAGCCTTTTGCAAGAGTGGTGTCCTAATCCTGTGTTCTCCCTGAACATCCATCCTCTTGTTCCTGCAGACAGGATGCCACAAGCTAGGTTGATACAGGATCTACAATTCTGAAATTGTTTTGCTCTTACATAGGCAAGAAGTATAAAAATGTGACTTTACCACAAATAAAAAGTATTTCTGTAACAACTTTTCTCTTACAATGATTTGTCTGTGTCTTTTAGCTAACTGGCATAGGATGTAACTATCTCTTTCATCATGAGCTGGATATCATTTTATTCTAATGGGTTTCTTAAGTCTGTTCATAGAATCACGGAATCATGGAATCGATTGGGTTGGAAAAGACCTCTGAGATCATCAAGTATAACCCTTGGTCCAACTCCAGTCACTTTACCACATCATGGCACTCAGTGCCACAGCCAATCTCACTTTAAAAACCTCCAGGGATGGGGAATCCACCCCCTCTCTGGGCAGCCCATTCCAATCCCTGAGCACTCTCTCTGGAAAGAATTGTTTTCTGCTCTCCAACTTCAATTTCCCCTGTCAGAGCTTGAGCCCGTGCCCCCTTGTCCTGTTGCTGAGTGCCTGGGAGAAGAGACCAACCCCCACCTGGCTAGAACTTCCCTTCAGGTAGTTCTAGACAGTGCTGAGGTCACCTCTGAGCCTCCTCTTCTCCAGGATATAACCATCTCTTTTATTATGAGCTGGGTATCATTTTATTCTAATGGGTTTTTTAAGCCTGTTCATGGAAGGAACATCCTGTCCAGTTTGGGATGTGATGTGGTGTAGTCAGCTGTTGGTCTCATGCTGTGGTGACTGTTAGAAATGAGTGAAAAATGACCAGGTATGTGGTGCTGTTCTCCATTTCCAGGAACATCTCAGAGTGCATCTGTGCTGTAACCACATCCACACTCCAGCTTAGTGTAGACACCCCTGAATTAGTGTTAAGCCAACCAAAGCTAAGTGGAGTTGTCTTTCAGCTGCACTGCACTAAGATAGGAACAAGTCCCTCAGAGCACTGAAACTTTTTAGCCACTTGAAAGAGATTTGCTCTAAGCTGTCTGTGCAAGGGTGCTTGCTGGCCATGCAAGGGTTGTACTGCCTCTTGGTTACATGTCTTCACTTACAAACAAATTCAAACTGCTTCCAGCAAGGCTACTTGTGGAGAGAGAGAAGGGGTGAAGATTATTTGATGTTCACTTACTTGTCTTTAGTTTTACATGTCCTAAAATATGTGTTTTGTATGTAGCTACAGGGGTGCCAGTGTGGAAACCTGGGTACAAGTAGCTTTGCTTAAGAAATAGGGTAGAAAACGTGACTTCTCTTAACAGTCACTCACTGAACTAAGCTGTAATTAAGTTTCCAAGCAAATTCTGAGTGCTTCAGAATATTGCATAGAGTTGTTCATCTTTCTTATTTGTTCAAGGCAGTTATTACTGGAGTCAGCTTTTGCAGATTCACAGAACTGCCAACTATGCTGGCATGTTCCTCAAAAAAAAAACAAACTGGGAGGTGTTTTGAGTGGAAGATTTTTTTGCATCCTGCAGCTGTTGGGGAAGTGTTACAGAACAGGGCAAGCTGTGTGGATTGGCCTCTGGTATCTGTTCTGATCTGGTGGTTTCTTTAGGTGGCTGCTATGCTGCCATGGTGCACTGGAGACAACTGGAAGCAATGGAAAGCCATTAGATAAGAGTTTAAATTACTTGTGTGCTGTAACCTATAACACAAGTGAATGGGTGGGCAGACAGACTTAGGTGAAGATTTCTCCAGATGGTTGTGGAGGACTGTGTTCAAAGGAGCAGCTGCACAGGACTTTTTCTAATAAGTGTTGGATTCAGGACAGTAACATCAAATGTAATAAATGCCTGAGCTACAATATAAGCCTATGCTAGACCTGGGTCAGTGTGTTGAGTGGACAAAATGATGTACGAAGTTGTTGCCAGCTGATTGTAGGGTAGATGTGGCTTGGTTGTGGTTTCAAGCTGCAGTGCAGGGGTTTGTTCCTTAGGGCCCCAAAGGACTGAACGTGCACTGTCATGTCCTGCCCCGTCTGTGAGGCGCTCGGCTCCATGACAACAGCCCTTTTATTCCCAGACATCCATACAACTGTGCTCAGCAGAGATTTGAGGCTTTCCTGCCCTGGGACTGGGTTTGGTTGAGACTTTTTCTTGATAAAAACGTCAGTATTCTGTGTGATGGTTCCACAAATCAGCTACTTTGCTTTCAAAGGCATTCCCACAGATGCCTTTCCTAGGCTGTCTTCTTTCTGCCAGACCTTCTGCTGCTGCTCCTCCACATTACTTCAGGTTGCCATGGGATCAGATCATACTTTACCTGGGGTACAGGCACGTGTACTCGTGTGCAACTGCAGGTTTCAGTCATTGGTGTGAGAGTCACTGAGGTTTTTTTGTGTCTGCAAGAGACTGGGGGTGAAGCAGCTGAGGAAAGATGGTTTGCAGTCTCCCAGCAGAGGTTTTTTAAATTCATAGAATCATAGAATGGATTGGGTTGGAAAAGACCTCCGAGATCATCAACTCCAACCCTTGGGCCAACTCCACTCCCTTTACCAGATCATGGCACTCAATGCCACGGCCAATCTTAGGTTAAAAACCTCCAGAGATGATGAATCCACCCTCTCTCTGGGCAGCCCATTCCAATCCCTGATTACTCTCTCTCTGGAAAGAATTGTTTTCTGATATATCCAGCTTCAATTTTGCCTGGTAGAGCTTGAGCCCGTGCCCCCTTGTCCTATTGCTGAGTGCCTGGGAGAAGAGACCAACCCCCACCTGGCTAGAACTTCCCTTCAGGTAGTTCTAGACAGNGGGGGTGTGTGTGTGTGAGGGTGTAGCTCTGGGCAAAGGCTGACAGCAGGTACCAGACACAGGTCATGGGATTACCTACCCCCATCTGCTGCTGCACAGGCTGTCACATCTATGACCACTTGTAGCAGAGCAGAGGGAAAGAGCCCCTGGAAACTTTAAATCAGCAACCCATCCATCAGACACACACAGAAGAGGGAGCCACAGGCTTGTTGGGTGTTCAGTGGGATGGGATTTCCACCATGAAAGCGGCAATTAGGCTGTAATTAGGCAGCAGCAGCGCTGATGAAGAAATGGCAGAGGCCACTGACCTCTAACAAGGCTTGTAATAGGAAGTCACAGCCCTTAAAAGTCAAATCTTTTCCAAGGTCAGAATTTCCAAAACCATGGCAGGCTCAAACTTGTCACCAAATCCAGTGGAATGGAGTGAGATATTTTGGGGATATTAAATATAACACTTTGGTATATGCATTGTGACTGCACTTTTTGCAGTGACTGATGGCTGTAGTGCTCCTCTCAGCATGAGCTTCTTTTTTTAAACAATTCAGCATGAATTTACCTCCTTTTTCAGAATTTTTTAGAGGGAGAGGTCCCTGCCTTATGCTGGATCCCTGTGCACAGCCAAGGCCAGCCCCTTCACAGTACGGGTATAGAAATCAGCATCTCAGAAACCAAAAGTAATTTCAGCATAAAAAATACCCTCAACTTCCAGCTTTTTTGGCCACCTTATTTTAAATGACACTTTGAGAAATTATTTTCAGGACATTTATGGAGAGATAAGTCACTCAGTTAATCACTTAAAGCACTGGAGACTCTGGTTTTCAGACATGCGCTTGTTTTGCTGTGCACTTCTCATGACCTGGTTGTCCATAGAACAGAATTCAAAAGCAGGGAGTGTTGTTTTTCCTACAAATACTCGAGACTGCACATTGTTTTTATCACTTCTGTGAATAAGCAGTGCTGCTTCTGCTTCTGGAGGAGAGAAAGCAGTGCCTGGTTAGGTGTGTAGGAGTGTCCTGCACCAACCTGAACAAGACACACTCCTGCTCCCTGGAGACAGTCAGTGAGGCTTCAGAGGTGTCTGGTTGGTTATCAGCCTCTTCTCTGACACTTTTCAACCTTCTTTTTCTCTCGAGCAACCAATTCTAGAGTTCCTGTATGGAAGAGACAGGTAAGAAGAGAAGCACTTTAATATCAAAGTTTAAAGAATGCTGCTGGGAATCCTCCTGTAAAATTAGGGAATGTGGTGTTTACTACACACAATTTTTAAGAGGAAAGAAGTAAGAGGAAGGTGCTTGGAGCTGTAGTGAAGGGAGATTGCAGAGACACACAGAAACAGTGCTTGGCTGGAGAATTTTGGATGGTGATACAGTTGCTCATTGCTGCAGTCTGAGCTCATTGATGTCTGTCAGGTGACAGGTAATCATATGGAGCTGGCCAGGCAATTCAATGGCAAACATAATTGATTTTAAAGGTGTAATCAGCTATTTTAAAGATTCAAGACATACATTTATTTCAGAGTCAACGTGTCTGAAAAAAACTTCCTACTGTTGAAATAAATAATTCAGAAGAATACAGGATATCAGCACTTCATGGTCTAACTGGCAAACTGGACAGATCACTGAACACCTGGTGCCCAGACTGATGTGCAGAGCCCCAGCTTCTTTGGTAATCACTTCTTCAGGGGGATGACAAAGATCTTCAGGTTATTAATAATCATTTCACAGTTGAGAAATCAATTGAGAGTTAGAACAACAGAAGAAAGCTTTTTGTTTTCATCAACCTGTGAAAGAGGTCTGAGGCAGAGACCAGTTTGTTCTGAAATCTTGTTGATATGTGGTCAGAAATTTGATCAGTTTTACTTCAAAATGCATTTATAATTTATATGTGCAGTGCTTTTAAGGCTTCTCATGGCTTTGTGCACTTGACCCCCAGTTTCTGTTCTGTAGTTCCAAAAGCAGAGTAGGCATTTGTGAGGGAGGGATATCAGATTCATTTATTGTGGCACCATAGTCTGGGAGATTACTTTTGTTTACAGACATATCAGTAGAAAAAATACTAATTATAAAATAAGTCTAGATTTGGTGGCAAAGTGAACGTGAATCTTGGCTGAAAAATAAAGAAAAAACAGCCATCACAGCAATCAACTATTGCATAAATGGAAAGTTAGTGACTTAAATTTATGTTCCACTTTCAGATTTTAAGTCACTGATGTTAATGAGGGTATAAATCACTTAAACTTATCCTGATATCTTTGCTTTGCAACTCAAGGCAATGAAAAGAACCAGTGCTGCAAAAAATATACTGAAGGGAGCAAAGGTATGTTCTTCCCTGCCAGTTCTGTGTAGCAGGTCATTCTAACCTGGTGGAACTCTATGTCTTCATGCTCTTCTGATCACTACAGCACAGCTTGGTCTCCACTCTAATGTTCTGTAAAACTTTATGAAGCCTTGTGTTTCAACACATTCTGTTGGTTGTTTCTGTTCTGATTAATGGATGTTTATTTGCACTATTTGCTGTTTCATAAAGCTTATTGCTGAACACTCAACTGTTCCAATATGGGTGCATTTTCTCTTGCCACAGAGTAATGTCTGTACATGGAATCACTACTAAAAGGACAATAAACTTTCCTCCTAGAAATAGGTGCCTGTGGATTAACAATCACTGCATTATACATGGTCCTCAGTCAGTAGTTTTGGTCCTGTTCTTGAGGCATAAGTTCATTGGTCCTGATTTACTGCTGTGCTGAGAGGACAGGCTGCATTTTTTGGGGAGTCTGAGGCCTGAAAATCCTTCTGCATCACCATAGACATAACACAGTGCCCTGGGGGAAAGGACCACAGCTGTGCATGGGGGTGGCATGTGTGTCCAGGGAGCCTCTCTGGTCCTCATTGAGTCAACAAATCTCTACCACAACCACTGCTGTGATCCAGAGGCTGGTTTACCCAAAGAAGTGAGTCCTTCCTGTGTTTTGTTCCCAGTGGGACTGAAAAACTTTGAGCAATATAGGGTACAGAGCAAATAAGGAAAAGAACTGGGCATTAAGAGCTGGAATTCTAAACTAGAAAGGATGACTTTGGCTTCCCAAAGCTTCAGTGGTCCTGATTTGTGGCGGGAATGTTCTTCCAGGTTGGTGGCTGGTTAGCTCTCACCTGCCTTGGCAGGAGGATGTTGTTTTCATAAGAGCACCTCAGTCCAGACCTAGGTGTTCATTATCCTGCTTCATGAAGCATCATTTGTAGTCGAAGTCGTAAAGGTCCAACCATGCAGTCTCTGACATTGCCAGTTCTGTTTCCATGATATGGCTTCATAGAATCATAGAATCAGTTGGGTTGGAAGAGACCTCCAAGAACATCAACTCCAACCCTTAATCCAACCCCACTTTGATTACCGGATCATGGCACTCAGTGCCATGTCCAGTCTCACCTTAAAAACCTCCAGGGTTGAAGAATTCACCACCTCCCTGGGCAGGCCATTCCAATGCCTGAGCACTCTCTCTGGAAAGAACTTCTTCCTGATATCCAACCTAAACCTCCCCTGGAAGAGCTTAAGCCCCTGCCCTCTTGTTCTACTGTTGGTTGCCTGAGAGAAGAGACCAATCCCCACCTGGCTACAACATCCTTTCAGGGAGTTGTAGAGTG
>VWZD01006117.1:39582-90012 GCA_013396695.1 Sakesphorus luctuosus
TCAGTTTCTTTCAAGTTTTTTTTCCCTTTTTCCTTTTCCCCACTTTGAGGAATGGAGGGAGAAGGAGGGGCAAAACAAAACCAAGACACCTGCACACACCACTGGTACCTGCAGTCACTCAGGCTGCACTAGGGCAGGTACAAGCACAGCAAGGCACAAGGGGCATCGCTTCATCACACAGCTGTGCATGTTACACCAAGGGAGTATTTTATCAGAGATACAAAGCTCCTTTTTAAAAGCCCTGGCAAGTGAGTTCTGGAATGCCCTGCGTCCAGGGAGTGCTGCAGACACGGGCACTGCAGGGGGGACGAGCTGACAACACCATTCTGTGCAAAAGCTCTGGGCATCTTTGCTTTGCATCCAGCCTCTCCATATGCCATGGCCTGTTCAGTAGGGCAGGCAGCAGTATGTTTGGTAGCTTCTTTAATTCCCTTGTTTATGGTGAAACTTGTAAGACTCAATTTTAATCTGTTGTTAAACATTCCTACTCAAAGGTCACAGAATTTATCAAACTGTCTAATTCCTTGTTTACTTCATTAGGCTAGAGGTAATGTTTTCTTAGGTTGCAAAGTTATAATTTTCCTTTCTTCTCTGGAATAAATACAGTTTTAGGATTCAGAATGTCTCTCTTTTTTTTTTGGTGTAAGAGTCAAGATGGCTGATTCCTGTAATCTGCATTATGTTGTTTGTTTAAACAAGCATTCTAATGGGAATGTAATACAAAAGATGTTACATGGAAACATGTCTTTTAAATGTTGATTGCATAGAGATATTCATGTTGCTATATATGGAAAGAGGAGAACTTAATCTTAAATGTTACCTTCTCTTCTCACTCTGTGTTTTGTTTTGACAGTGATGTGAGTCCTCAGCAAGGCAGTGGGGGCTGCAGAGGCTCACGAACGCAAAACTCAAGCAATGTCATTAAATGAAAAAGGTTTTTCTTCAGGTTTCTTTGTGCTCTGCAAGCACAGAATGGTCTGCAATCTTGTGCTGTGTTAATCATGGATATCTTTGTACTGATAAAACTACAAAACAGAAAAATCAACCATCAGCAACGCATCTACTTATAGAGAACACCCAAAACAGCATCAGAAGGGAAGGAAACCTCCCTCAGGCTGTGTCCTCATGCTCAGTGAGGTTGTGTGCAGCCTGACCAGGGTGACCCCTGCAGAGCTGCCCTCAGGGTGGACAGGAGGATGGTGCTTGTGGGTCCAGCTTGTAGTGGTGCAGCAGGAGGATTCAGCAGCCACACAGAACTTCTGGGAAGAGGTGGTGTCTGGTCTTGCATTTATGTCATAGAATCATAGAATGGATTGGGTTGGAAAAGACCTCTGAGATCATCAACTCCAACCCTTGGGCCAACTCCACTCCCTTTACCAGATCATGGCACTCAGTGCCATGGCCAATCTCACCTTAAAAACCTCCAGGGATGGGGAATCCACCCCCTCTCTGGGCAGCCCATTCCAATGCCNGATGGCTGATTCCTGTAATCTGCATTATGTTGTTTGTTTAAACAAGCATTCTAATGGGAATGTAATACAAAAGATGTTACATGGAAACATGTCTTTTAAATGTTGATTGCATAGAGATATTCATGTTGCTATATATGGAAAGAGGAGAACTTAATCTTAAATGTTACCTTCTCTTCTCACTCTGTGTTTTGTTTTGACAGTGATGTGAGTCCTCAGCAAGGCAGTGGGGGCTGCAGAGGCTCACGAACGCAAAACTCAAGCAATGTCATTAAATGAAAAAGGTTTTTCTTCAGGTTTCTTTGTGCTCTGCAAGCACAGAATGGTCTGCAATCTTGTGCTGTGTTAATCATGGATATCTTTGTACTGATAAAACTACAAAACAGAAAAATCAACCATCAGCAACGCATCTACTTATAGAGAACACCCAAAACAGCATCAGAAGGGAAGGAAACCTCCCTCAGGCTGTGTCCTCATGCTCAGTGAGGTTGTGTGCAGCCTGACCAGGGTGACCCCTGCAGAGCTGCCCTCAGGGTGGACAGGAGGATGGTGCTTGTGGGTCCAGCTTGTAGTGGTGCAGCAGGAGGATTCAGCAGCCACACAGAACTTCTGGGAAGAGGTGGTGTCTGGTCTTGCATTTATGTCATAGAATCATAGAATGGATTGGGTTGGAAAAGACCTCTGAGATCATCAACTCCAACCCTTGGGCCAACTCCACTCCCTTTACCAGATCATGGCACTCAGTGCCATGGCCAATCTCACCTTAAAAACCTCCAGGGATGGGGAATCCACCCCCTCTCTGGGCAGCCCATTCCAATGCCTGAGCACTCTCTCTAGAAAGAATTTTTTTCTGCTCTCCAGCTTCAATTTCCCGTGGCAGAGCTTGAGCCTGTGCCCCCTTGTCCTATTGCTGAGTGCCTGGGAGAAGAGACCAACCCCCACCTGGCCAGAACTTCCCTTCAGGTAGTTCCAGACAGTGCTGAGGTCACCTCTGAGCCTCCTCTTCTCCGGGCTAAACACCCCCAGCTCCCTCAGCCTCTCCCCACAGCACTTGTGCTCCAGTCCCTTCCCCAGCCTTGTTGCTCTTCTCTGGACCTGCTCCAGCCCCTCAGTCTCTTTCCTGAACTGAGGGGCCCAGAACTGAACACAACACTCAAGGTGTGGCCTCNCCTCCCAACTTGGTGTCATCAGCAAATTTGCTGATGATCGACTCAATCCCTCATCTAAATCATCACTAAAGATGTTAAACAGGACGGGACCCAATACAGACCCCTGGGGAACCTGAGGATGGCCTGCCCCGTCCCATCACTGCTGCCAGTGACCTTTCCCAGGACAGGCTGGGTTGCTGCTGGCAGTGCTGAAGGGTCTGAGTGCCGAGATTAACTGGGGTCATGAGGTGATTGGAGGAGCATCTTCTCTAACTGTTCCAGTAGGTAGTAGCTACCAGGATGGTGCCTACCAATGTTCAACAATTTCTCTGACATCTACAGATAAACCCGTTCACATCTCATATGGGGAGAAATGGGAATTGATTGCTATTGTCACCTTGTGTTTGATTGGCCTCCTGGGAGTCAGGTGCAGGTATTCCTCATCTATCTTCACTTCTACTAGAAGACACATTTCTTATGAACATCCAGATGCTCTGATGTCTGAGGTTTATCCAGACTCCTGTTTCCCATTTTTTATTGTATTGGTGAGTCACTCTGCAGCTTGTCATAATTTATTTTTACAACATGCTGAAAGATATAATGGGGAACTTATAAACATGCTATGGATAAGCCACCTGAAATAGCAAATGTTTCTAATTATAAAGTCAAAGCTGCCTTTTTAAGTTATTTGGTTCTTTTTTATACCTTGGACAACCCAAAAATGTACTTGGCTGCAATTAGAGCTCCAGGTACAGTAAGTGAATTGTAAATGAAAACCACACAGTGGAAAATTGCACTATTAGCCTGGAGCAGTAGCCCTGATCTTTGCAGTTTATGGTGCTGCACAGTATCCAGTAATGTTCTGAGAGTCCATAAAGTTGGGAGGACAGTCTCTTAAAAGCACTACAGTTTAAGTTTTTGAAAAAAAATGAAGTCATTATTAGGTGCTTTCATGTTTATTATTTTTTTAACAATCACAGACTTTTCCACATTAGTCTGCTTTAAATGGAAAGTAGTTTGTCCATGCCTTACCAATGTCTAATAGGCAGTGTTCCTAAAAGGGCTAAATTTAAGTAGTTTTCAGTCATAATTTTGGTATCTGCAGTGTTAAAAAGAATTGCATGTAGATTTCTGTACAAGGAAGAATAATTGTAGTTTAGAATTTGTGTCTTCCACTGTTGTGCCTGGATTTTAATCCCTTTCCTTATGCAGAGTTGCATCCTGTTGGTCCAGGTTTGCTGCCTTACAAAAATGCTCTATTGACTGTACTAATTAAACTCTGCAGTGCACACCTTCAGCCATTAACTATTCATCACAGTGTTGGTGGAGAAACAAGAGTGGCAATGGCACTGCTGGCACAGGAGGAAAGGAGCGGGTAGGGACTGGGACCACGTGCATTTCGGTTCCAGAGAGCAGTGAATAATTCACAGTACTCACTGTCTGTGTCTGTCATGTCCTGGCTGCTCTAAAGAAGTCATCACACTGGCTGAGATTGACATCTGGAGCCAGCAGTCTGAATACAGACTCTTCATCTGCACGCTGCTCTGGGAGCCAAGGGCATTTCAGATGCCACTGGAGATGGTTTGAGTGGGGTCTTCAGCAATTATGTTAGTTGTGTTGGGCACAGGACATTAAAACTGACATCTTGTCCTCCTGTAGGATTTGGGTGCCAGCTTGAGTGAGGCTTGCCCTAATCATTAAAATAAACAGAAACAACAGAGGAAGTTCCACTTGGCTGAAAGAAGAGCCCTAGATCAGCATTTCTTTTGCTAGGGAAGAGGTTGAAGAGCCTTGTGCTTTGTTTTGCTTGGTTGCACCTCTTTGCAGGTAAAACATAATATTGAGGGTCTTCAGTTCTGAGTGGATTTGTAGTTTGTTTCGGAGGTATACTTAGCACACAGGGATCAATACCCTGATACAGTTCTCAAATGATCCATTACTGGGTATAATGTGTATCAACTGAAGTGTCTTGGGTTATGAGATTTAGAATACCAGTGGTGAGTTTTGGATTAAAGTAATGTAGTTTCCTCTTTTCTCCAGAGAAAGCACAGGAGTTTGCCAGTGGCATCTCCCTTCTTGTTTTTGAAATGCCATAAAAAGGAATAGAGTTTCTTTAACCATCTTTGGAACACACACACACAATCCTTTCAAATCTGTACTTTCTTTTTAATTCATGGAGAACAGCTGTGGCATTGTTACTCCAACAACATGACTGAATCTTTTAACAGATGGTTCTTACACTGGCTGGGATGAAAACAGCTTCCTCTGCTCTGGTGGGGCTTGGTTGTTCTTCCTAGATGCTGGTATCTTAACAGGACTCAAGTAAAACTGCTGTTTTTACTGCAGTGTTAGTGCCACTCCAGTAATTCTGGAATGAAGCCTTGCCCCTCTCCCCTTTACGTTTTTACTTTTAAAAAAACGGAGGACAAGAGTATGGACTTCTGTCTCTTATTTTTTAGTGCTGGTGCAACACACTCAGCTCTGAACAGAGATGTAAAGTTCCTCCAGCTGGAAATGCTTATATGAGGGAGGTACTGAGTGCATTGATGTCTAAGACACTTGGTTTAGACCTTGAAATCTTCATCCCTCCATTGCCTTAACAGAGGGAAGTTTATTAAAAGAAGAATAGGTGTTTGGACCATGTAATAGTTTGCATATAAAATACCAAGCTTGCTCAGGTAACATTTAACCTGCTGTTTCTGAAGCAGGGATGAGTCTGCACGTGGCAGAGACACGTGGACACTTACCTCACAGACTTAAACAGATGTAGGAGTCTCACGAATAGAGACTCTTTTTTTCACCTGTGGTGTTTCTGTGACAGTCATCTCGAATGTGACATGAGATGCACCAACCCCTTCCCTTTGCTGTGCCAGCAGAACCCGTGAATCAGCCCAGCCCAGCTGTGGTTGCCTCTCTGAGCTGGGCCCTGCCTTTGAGGGCCAGCTGATGGCAGCTGTGGTTCCAGCAGTAACTGGTGTGATCCCAGCTTTATCCCATCCTTCCAGGGAGTGCAGCTGCTTCTCAGGCTCTCTGGGCAGGCAAGCACTACAGCTTTGAGGAGAGAGTCAGGTGACAAGGCAGCCTGTGCTGCCGGAAAAGCCATATCCCTCCTCTTTCAAGGAAAAAGCAGCTTGCCAGCCTGGGCTGCCAGCTGAACTGTGCCGTTTTAATTGGTGGAAGAAATGCAATAATATTATGTGAGCAAATGTCACAGTTTGTGGGTGAATGACTTGTCAGCCTGGCAGTTGATTGTGGTGGAAGGGGGAATGTGTTGTGTTTGTAGTAAGAGGCTCATCTGAATAGCTGAGGTTTGATTCCTGTCACTATCACAGACTGTTGTGTGCACTTGCCTGTTAGTTCATGCTCTCTGTGGAGATGTGTCTGGAAAGTGATTTTCCAAAGTCTTCTTTTTATCCAACATCTGCAGGTAGAAGTCTCGAGGAGTCACGCTGACTGACAGAAGCAGCAGGAGTAAGAAGGAGCTCAGTAAGAAGCCCTGTTTGCTGGTTGTCAGTGGGCTGGATTCTTCTCCCACAAAAAATACACTGTGATTATTTCCTCCTGAAAACTGTATTTCTGGGATGAGACCAAGGCTGCTGCTGGAAGGCTTTGGGAAATGATGTTCTTCAGAAGCTGTACATTGCAGCAGTTGCTGGATATGTCAGGCAGCAGAGGAGTGAGGAGTTAAATGGAAGTGGGGGGAGAGTGCAACTTCAGCATCTGTGCCCTCCACACAGCCTCACTTTTGTGAGACACATCTTGGCTCTGTATGAACCACAATACCAGCTCCTGTTCTACTTGGTGTACTTCTCACTTCTGGATTAAAACATGGTGTGTTAATGCAATTGGATACCCACCAGTGCGATGGAAATTTGGAACAATTGCCACAATGTTTATGTGCAATGAGCACAAGTGTCTTGGGTTCAAGGTGCTGGGCATGGTTGTAGATGAAAATGTTTGGCATGGCTCCTGTGTAATTAAGAGGATACACATTGTCTCTTTGTGCATGGGTTACTGTCAGCACGTCAGGATTTTCATAGGTGGGATGTTGGGAGGCAGACGCCTTCGAAATTCACTTGATGTAAAAACTGGGTCTGAGAACAAGCAGCTCAAACTGGAGTTCAGCCATACAGATGGGTTTGGAAGCTTCAAAAGCAGTCAGTCACAAATCCCCTGAACCCTGCCCTGTTATATAATGCTGAGAGACTGGTTACATCTGAAAAGTCCTTGGAACAGTTGGAGTAAATGGCCCTACACTGCACTGTTTGTGCTAGTTAATATTAATTTCTGCTCATAGCAATTCTGCAGGGATTTTATGTAGTGTAAGAGCAGAATAATTTAAATTTCCTGTGTTAAAGTCTGTTATCTCTCCTGCAAACAGGAAATACTTCACAGCTTCTTCATAGCTCTGAAATTACTGAGCTGGGAAATTCGAATGAATTACATTTCTCCATGTAAGCACAGGTGTATACTCAATGTTGACTATTGCTCTGCTTCAAATGTTTGCACATACTGCACAAGTGGAAGCATGAAAAACAGTGACAGGGTAAATGCACACCAGCTATCTTGGGATTGAATAAACATGGTCTTAGTGTTATCCTTTAAATCTGGTATGTATTTTACTGGCTATGCAAACTGGGTGTAACCTATTACAGTTAAATTGTTGATCTCTCTGGCATAGGTAAACCCCCACTTTGGTTGTTTTTGTGTCAAAAATAGCGTGGCCAGCAGAGCCAGGGCAGTGACCCTTCCCCTGGACTCTGCCTTGGGGAGGCCACACCTTGAGTGTTGTGTTCAGTTCTGGGCCCCTCAGTTCAGGAAAGAGATTGAGGGGCTGGAGCAGGTCCAGAGAAGAGCAACAAGGCTGGTGAAGGGACTGGAGCACAAGTGCTGTGGGGAGAGGCTGAGAGAGCTGGGGGTGTTTAGCCTGGAGAAGAGGAGGCTCAGAGGTGACCTCAGCACTGTCTAGAACTACCTGAAGGGAAGTTCTGGCCAGGTGGGGGTTGGTCTCTTCTCCCAGGCACTCAGCAATAGGACAAGGGGGCACAGGCTCAAGCTCTGCCACGGGAAATTGAAGTTGGAGAGCAGAAAACAATTCTTTGCAGAGAGAGTGCTCAGGGATTGGAATGGGCTGCCCAGAGAGGGGGTGGATTCCCCATCCCTGGAGGTTTTTAAAGTGAGATTGGCCGTGGCACTGAGTGCCATGATCTGGTAAAGGGAGTGGAGTTGGACCAAGGGTTGGACTTGATGATCTCAGAGGTCTTTTCCAACCCAATTGATTCTGTGATTCTATGTGTGTTTTCTGGCCATGACCCTGTTTCTGTGACTCTGCTCTGCTGGTCACAGGCTACCTGTGTGCTGTCTCAGGATCATCCCACATCACACTCTTCAACTAAAAGCTGGTTCTGCAGGTGCTTTGCACAAGTTTTTGTGGTGATGCCTGATGTCCAGGTATCATAGCTGGCCCTTTAACTTAGATTGAAAACATTGCTTTGGAGGTAAAGTAGGTACAAGATGGAATTTTACTTCAGCAATTGTAGAAGCAGAGAAGAGTTCAAATGGAAGTGTATCCACTTTAAAGTGGAGTTGAAAGCCTTTGAGTTTTGTCAGGTTAGAGCACAGATTACAGGTAGAGGCTGACTGCTTCATGGGAAGTATGATGTCTCATCTAGGAATTATTATCTCGACAGGAAACTCTCTTCAACACTAATGGGCTCCCATTAGTGAGTGGAAATAAAAGGTCTGGAAATATGGAGAGGGAGATGGTAAGAACAAAAGAAGTTATGTGAAAGAGCAGCGAAGAGCAAGCAAACCTAAAATCATGTCCTGAGATAGCTGCACTTAGCAAACAGGCTGATCATTTTGATTTGTGTCGCAGGTACACCGTGTGATTGTACATCACCACGGGCCAGGACTCTGCTGCCTCTTCTGAAGGTCATTACAAGGCACTGAGGTATCTTGTGTTTGTACAACATAAGCGTCAGCTCAGATAGATCTGGATGCAGTAAAGTGTGCTGAAGATGTGCCTGGGGTTAGGCTGTATGTAGATGAGCTATTTAAAACGTGAGTTTCATCTAAAGCATCAGAGGCTCTGTCTGAGCTGTGCTGCTGGAGGCAGGGACCTAATGAGACTGCTTTAATACAGCTCTAACATACACATTAGGGAAAGACAGTCAATATTTCAAGGTTTAAGCAGCACTTTCTGAAAGTGCCTTCAATTAACAGCTAATGACAAGCTTTCTTCAATGATTCTCTGGTTATCTTATATAGCCAGATAATGAGAATGATCACCCAGAGATAGTTCAATTTATTTACCATTTTTTATTTCATTGCTAGGCTGATGAATATTAGAGCCAGTAGTGTTTCTGATTTGTGCCTCCATAAGTCAAGTGCCTGAGTTCAGCTTCAATCCATCATTGCTCTGAAGATTTACATTTCAGATAGATTTTCCCAGCAGCACAGATGTTGCAAACCTTAAATTAATGCACAAAGCTGCCTCTACCCTGCAGAAGATGAAACTATTAGGTAAAGAAAACAATATCTCTTTCTGATGGCTGTCTTCTTAATGATAATGGAATTTAAAATATCTACAAAGGGCTCTTTCAGCTAAATATCTTATGTCCACCAGTATTTGAAAAGAGAATAATGAAAGTGTTTCTGTGCCCACCCGTAGTGTTAATTGAAAGCTGTGAAGACACAGAGGTAGAATCAGACTCAGGGGACCTTTCTTACAGAAATTTTATGTGAACCATCTTTTTTGTATCCGAATGTGTTGTCTAAGCCATCCTTATTAAGCTAAAAGGCTTCAGGAGTAGTGAGAGGTCTTCTTAAAGCTTCCCCTTGTATTGATTGAACTTGAAACACCAGAAGATCCCATTCTTATGTTTTGTTGGCTGTTCTCTGGTCTCCCTTTTTCTGTGCACAGCTCCAGACTTAAAACTGAGAAAATACCTTAGGAGGAAAGTTGTGCAAATTTTATTTGCTTTCTAAGATCTCATGGTGCTCTTCTCATTTTTATTTCCAGGCTCCTTCTACGAGTGAGACTCACAGGTAGAAGAAATTGTCAGAAGTGACAGATTGGTAGAGGGGGGACTCTACACTGATCAGGAATATGTGATGTAACTGAAACATTGTGGATCTCTGTCCGAATTACAGTAGTTTGGATGATAACAGGAAAGGAGTAAGTTCCTGGGAAAATTAACTGAGCAAAGAGCATGAAGACATTTACAGGCCAATTCTGGAAAAACAATTTGATGGAAAAGGAAGATGACAGGATGAAGAAACAAGCCTATATACTGAGACCAACATTTAAAACATCTGGTGAATGGTCTGGCATGTGAGGCTGGTGATTTGTTTGTGTAATTTTCTGCTTCATATCAAATGCTTGCAGGGAGAGGCCATATTTCACGACTGTAATATAGTACTGAAACTGCAGGTCCTCACCACTTTTTTCCCCAGCAGTGTAGTTTGGAGCATAATGTTGGTGCTAATTGCTTTCTGGTGTGTGCTCTCTAATTCAGTAGAAATGCCTTTCTGAAGATACTCTTGTTGCAGGGGACAGAACCCTGGAGGAGCACCCAGCTCTCCTGCTCTTGTGTTGAGCAGCTTCACTCCTCTGGATCTTACTTATCCCCAGTATAGAACAGGGAATAATGACTCAGACCTCTCTTGCAAAAACACTGTGAAAGATTAAAAGGAAGGTAGGAAATCTGAGACACAGGGAAAAAAGCATCACTGCAGGGAACAGGAATGAAGCCAGCTGTGCAGTGTGGTGATAGGGACAAAAAGGCACACAGAAGTTCAGGGAGAGGAAAATGCAGGCAAAAGGCTGTGAAGCCATTCTAGATCAGTGGTATGTTGCCTGGAACAGGGTGTTTCTTTCTATGCAGCCATCCTAAAAAGGATATTGTGGGATCAGGAAGGGTGTCTTTAGCAAGGGAAAAAAGTAACAGTGACAATACTGAGATTGTTTCTTCCTGAAGAGCAAACAGGAGCTGTGCTGCGAGGAGCAAAGTAATCAAGGAGGCAGAAAAGTGAGATGAGATGAGATTAGTAGATACTTGAACTTCTACTCCAAAACACAAGATATTAAGAAATTAGTGGGACTGAATGACACTGATCCTAAAGCTGAGTCAGTGGGGTGAGGGGGAATGGCTGGGTTGGGAATCCATTCCTGCAACTTATGGACACACTGGCACAAGATGTCAGGTAATGGGTAAGGAGGGTGCAGGGATCTACACCAAAGGAAACATGGTGTGAGGAGGATAGATGTTCTTTTTTCAGCATCTCTGACAGGCCTCTGATTACTGGGGCTTGAAAAGGAACATTTGCAAGTGCCAGGTCATCCAAAAGAAATTTCATGCCTCGTTTGGGGTGAATGAGCACGGGGCTCTGGTAAGATCAAGGTAAAGACAGGGGCTGCTGCTCTTATTTGTTGCAGTAGTTGCTTTGCTCTTACTTCACCAAGTGGAGAGGGTTTTAGAGATTTGGCACATTTCATGTAAGAGCATAAGGGTCCCAGTTCTCCAGGACAGCTCCACATGGTATAATCACAAAATCATCTTTCCTGCTCTGTGCTGTGCTCCCCTTTTCTCTACATGACTTGCAGCTTCTGCAAGAAATCACGAACTTGGAGTTCTGTTCTCTCCTGATGTAACCCTGATTCATCTCCAGCATAGGTCCATGCTGAATTACCAAGGGAAAGGGTGTACATGAGTATGCCATTAAAGGCTGTGCTGTAGCACATGGGTTGCAGGGGCTCAAATTAAGCTGCAGTAGCTGTTTTTGGTAGCTTGGCAAACTAGCCCTGCTATTTTCTTCTAATGTCAGTTCCCTGCAGTTTTAAAAGAGAAAAATGGACTATATGGAAACCCCAGCATGGCCTGGCACAGCAACACCAGCAAACATGGTTCTGTGCCATCCCAGCACAGTCCTCTGTGCCACCAGCCTTAGCTGAGTTCTGGTCACAGAGACAGTCAGGTTCCTAAACCCCTTCATTGCCAGAAGGCTTCTGGAGCTTCACTCAGAGGTAGTCTGGAACCACCTGGTGAAGTAAGAGCAGTGGTCAGATGTTGTCCTTCCTGTCTGTGAGCCCTGGCAGAGCACGAGGAGGATACATGACAGCCATGTACCAGTGCTTTTAACCCTGGCCACCCTTCATTGTCCCTCTTCTGTCTCTTCCTTATCTTCCTGGACATTTTCTTCTAGGAGCATCATTCAGACATTCCTATTTCCTCTGCTGGCTGTCCATCCAGTCTGTTTCCTCCATCCTCTTCTCCAGCCAGCTCCAGTCCTACTGGCAGACCCTGCCCTTCCTCCCTGCTCATCCCTCCTAGTCCTGCCCTCATCAGCCTCAGCCTCAGCCTGCACTTACTGAGAGGGTTATCACTTGGAGGGGAGGGCTCAGGGTGACAAAATGTATTCCCAGCACCCCACCTCAGCAAAAAAGAAATTTTAAAAAAGTTATATACAAATAGCTGTATATTTTAAATCAAAGAGTAATGTCTAGAGTGCAAAATTTCACTCGTCTTGGTTTTGTTTTGGCTTCCCAGCTCCTGAGCTACTTCTCCTTCTCCCTCCGCTCCTCAAAGCAGTGGAAAGAAAAGGGGAAAAAAAAGAGTAAACATTTGACAAGTGAAAAAAGCTGTCAGAGTGCAAGGATTTGGCTTCAGCGAGCAATGCAGGCAAACCCCTCCCTGGCTCTCAGCACTCTGCTGCCAGCAAGGCCTTTGGGAGCCTGTTCCAGCCATTCCGCTTCTGTCAGTCCCTTGCAGAGCCCTGGTACAGAGCTTTGGGGCTGGTCCCTGTCTCTGCAGCAGACAGAGCAGCAGTCAGGAGGGAGCTGAATAAAGAGCAAGGGCCAGTGTGTGTGTGTGCCTGAGCCTGTCCCAGGGAGCACTGATGGTGCACTCACCTTTCCATCTCCATTCCTGACTCAACTAGGGACCTGGTTTGGCTTTTGGTGTGTGCAATGAGCTCCCTCAGCCTCCTGTTCCCACCTCGTGCAGTGCGTCCTCCCGTGCACCACAATCTGCTGTGGCTCCTCAAAGGGTGCTGGGGACAGATGGCTTCGTTTCGGTGAAGAAGGGACTGTCTGAAAGGAGAAGTGAGGCAGAAGCCGTCTGGCCTGATATCTCTTTCTGGTGCTGTCAGCGGGAGGCAAAGGAGAAAACCTGGAGCTGGATGGAGACCAGCTCCAATGAAGGGAGCATGGAACAGGAAACAAATTCTCCTAAAATATTCTTAGAATCATAGAATGGATTGGGTTGGAAAAGACCTCTGAGATCATCAACTCCAACCCTTGGTCCAGCTTCAGTCCCTTTACCACATCATGGCACTCAGTGCCACGGCCAAGCTCACTTTAAAAACCTCCAGGGATGGGGAATCCACCCCCTCTCTGGGCAGCCCATTCCAATCCCTGAGCACTCTCTCTGGAAAGAATTTTTTTCTGATCTCCAACTTCAATTTCCCCTAGCAGAGCTTGAGCCCGTGCCCCCTTGTCCTATTGCTGAGTGCCTGGGAGAAGAGACCAACCCCCACCTGGCTACAACTTCCCTTCAGGTAGTTCTAGACAGTGCTGAGGTCACCTCTGAGCCTCCTCTTCTCCAGGCTAAACACCCCCAGCTCCCTCAGCCTCTCCCCACAGCACTTGTGCTCCAGTCCCTTCACCAGCCTTGTTGCTCTTCTCTGGCCCCGCTCCAGCCCCTCAATCTCTTTCCTGAACTGAGGGGCCCAGAACTGAACACAACACTCAAGGTGTGGCCTCACCAACGCTGAGAACAGGGGAGCTGCTTCTGATAAATAGTGTCTGCTTGCCTTTATTTCGAGCTCTTCTGCCGAGCCCAGGTTACCTTCATGCATCCTCTGGTCTTTAGTCATCCTGCTGGGCTACATGAGAGAGAACAGCACTGAGCATCTTCAAACCCTCCCAAG
Organism: Sakesphorus luctuosus; assembly: GCA_013396695.1. NCBI lineage: Eukaryota > Metazoa > Chordata > Aves > Passeriformes > Thamnophilidae > Sakesphorus > Sakesphorus luctuosus. The sequence goes on from VWZD01006117.1 coordinate 53,132, forward strand.
GGACAGCCAGAATTGTGGCTGATGTTTTGTGTGCTTCTGACTGTTACAGTCAATATGGTAAACCCCTAACCAGCCTTGTCAGTTCCCATCCACAGTGTCAGGCAGTGCTGAGGGGGCTGTGGGGCACCTTGCTGAGCCCAGCCCCAGGGGGGGCTGGCAGGCCCTCCAGGACATTTGCAGGGCACAAACTGCAACCCTGCAATAACCAAGGGAACTGGGAGAAAGCAGAGTGAATAGGGAAGATTATAAAAGCAACCACTTCTTGTAGTAAAAATGGGTTTTTCTTCAGGGACCTCAATTTTGCACTTTTTTTCAGGATTGGGAGGGGAGGAAATATCCCTGCCCTTTGGAGACAGAATAATTTATAAGCCGCTTTTTTAAAAATCAGCAATTTCCCTTTAAGTTGGCTACCATGCCTTTGTCTCAGTTTCCTTGATTAGTCACATAATGAGGATATTTCTAATACAAATGTGTCAGGGGAGAAGGGAGCCAAACATCGCTTTATCAGAGGAGAATCTGTATCCCCCCGGATGCTAATTAGTCACAGAGATGCAGGCATGTGGGGCAGGGGCAAGGCAAGCTCTTATTTTAGAAGCTGAGATTATTTGTGCCCTCAGAATTTCTCATACAGGGCTGGAAAGCCATGCCAAGGTAGAGACTGCCTTGAGATCTCCCTTGGCTTTTGCATCCCTGCCCCTGAGACGTGTTTGCCGTTCTGCTGCTCCTGCTGCTGCTTGCAGGATTATTTCTGTCGCAAGCTTGGCTAAACAGAAATTCTCTCATTATAAATATGGAAATCTGATGATGGAGCTCTCCATCTCTTGGGACAAGTTGAAAGCATGGTGCTAAAGAGAAAAGAGCTGCTGAACTTTCAGCTTGCTGGCTTTATTTTCTCTACTAGTACAGAGAAATGGGTGAGTTTTTAATGCCAGGATCCACCTCTGCTCTGTGCAGGCTAAGCTGGTGTCCACCACTGAGATCTCCACCTGTACAGAGTGGCAGATATGCCTGGTGCATAAGCCTTGGGCAGCTGCACATCTTTTGGGTTGTGTTGGAAGAGTCTATGTTTTTATATTTGTTAAAGCCCTTTGAATGCCACTTGGGCTTCCATTGTTGTTCCTGAGAAATCTCTTCAATCGTAGAACATCCAAAGTTGGAAGGGACCCACAGAGACCATCAAATGCAACTCCTAGACCTGCTCAAGACAACCCCAAAAGTCACACCATGTGCCTGAGTGCATTGTCCAAATGCTTCTTGAACTCTCACAGGCTTGGTTCTGTGACCACTTCCCTGGAGTCTCCATTCCAGAGTGGTGGACCCCCACAATGCTTCTCTGGGGCTTTGTATCCTGCTTACAACCTATCTCCTTTCCTGGGTTTTCTCAGTATCCCTCCTTTCTGGGACCAGAGGTAGCTTTGATCTTGGACAAATGCACAAGTGTTTGCTCTTTCCCTTATCATCCTGACTGTTCCCAGATCTCAGCTTCTCTGGAAAGCTGCGAGTCCTTGACATGCCCATGCTGGTGACTTTAACTCTTTCCTGAGCCTGTTTTGGCTGAGTACATGAAGGGAGATGTGATGATTCCCTGCTGAAAGCACTTACAAGTGCATCTGTGCTCTTGGTTGTGAGTACAAGCTGAGTAAGCTGCAGGTGTACAAACCCAGCTTGTATAGACAGGAAACAGCCTGCACAGGGGAGCCTTGGGTTGAAGGCACTGGACCTGGAAAATGTGAAGTAGGTGTGCGATGGAGAGGGCATCCCATGGTTTCAGCATGAATCCAGAGGCTGAATAAAAGCCCTGCAGTCTGCACACATCTCCCTTTCATTCCAGGAACGCTGGAAGCTGACACTCCGTGGGTGGCATTGTGCTCTGTGCAGGTCTCATCGATAACTTGAGATCACAGGCAGAGAGCCTGCTGAGCCAGATACCCTCTGGAAGAAGGGGGATTTACTAGGGGCGGGAGAGAGGCAGGAGAAAAATTACTATTGGAGAAGAAGTGAACAGGAGAAGCAATCAAACAGTTCAGAAAACGATCTGAGGGACTGGATTAAAGGTGCCAGGGGTATCTCAGAAGCTAAAAGCAAGACCTCATTCCTCTTACTCTTAGAAAACCAAACCAACTGGAAAAGAACAGTGACCCCAGAGTTACACCAGTACTAGCTGCGACAGTGGACCACTGATTAGAGCCATTGGTCTGTTGAAAGCTGTGGATGTTGAGCTATCCCAGCTTTTCCTGTCATTGTTCTTACAGCCAGAGGCTCTGAAAGCTTAATAACATGACATTTACCATGCTGGATTCAATCCATGGGCTATGGAGGGGATTGTCTGATCTCCAGGACATTAGTGGGAACTTAGCTCACTGGGAGAGGGCTTTCCTACTGTTGTTTGTATTGTACTGGGATGTTTTTTTTGTCAGAATATATAAATTCTGCTGTATTTGCCAGAACCAACCAGTATTTTAGTGTTTCCTTCAGGCAAACCTTAAGCTTATCTTTTATGTACAGCTGGGGCAGCCCAGCTCTGTGTGGAGAGGATCCATAACCCCCTCTGTATATGTGGACAATGACAGTATTTCACCAGTGATGGCACCACTTGTCTTGCACTTTCTTGGCCCATTTTTCTGCATATTGGAGTTGACTGTGGGAAGGAAGCCCAGTTCCCCTCCACCACAGGGTTGAGTCTCTGATAAACTTCATTTCAGGTGGAGAACAGCCCTCTCTTTTAAAAATAAACTGTTCCTCTTGTTGAGGCTCCCTTAAAGCCTTGAAGAAGTCAAGATGGGACATGCATCTTAAATAAACCCTCAACACTAACTAATGTGCATGTATTGAGTCTCTGCAGGAACCTGCATGGTCCCTTACGGGCAGCAGGGCTGTGCAGAGCACGTCAGTTTTCCATAGGATTTGGCTGAAGGTGTAGCCAAGGGCTCCTGTTCCTGCCTCTGTCCTCCAAACACACTGTGACATTGGCTCTCACATGTTTCTCAATTTTTTAACAATTTTCAAGGTATCCTACCTCAAGAGTTGAGTTTGAAAGAGCAGTTGTAAAGTAGTATGGGCGTTTTTGTGATCCTGTTTTGGTCAGATGCCAGTTGCTAAACTGACTCTTGCAATAGCTACCAAGGAATTTGTGATGCTTTATTGCCTTAAATACTTGTAGGTCTTATGTTACATCTCAGAGCTGTGGCTGTATAATTAGAGGCACAAAAGAAAAGGTGTAAGGTCTTGAAATACATATCATTTACAAGGAAGAAAATATTTTGGTGTTGAAGCATCCTGGAAACATAACCTGAGTTAATAGCTGGCTTTAAATAGCTATTGCATGCCAGTCACTTGGCAAGTGCTGCAGGCAGTGGGGAATGCAGTGTGGCATTTCTCTAATTTGCAATGTTAATGATCCAATTTAAGTCATGTAAAGTTAGCACAAGATACCAGACTTATAAATGCATGTGATAATAGAGATGGCTTATGTGCGTGAGAAGAGCCTGGAGGGAAATATGGTGTTAAATATACTCTATCATGATTGAAAGGAAGGGACCAGGGGCTGCTTGTGCTGCTGGTTTCATCTAACAGAAATCATGTAATTACTCCTATTTTTCTTCCTTGTCCCTCAAATGCTTCCCCAAAATATTTGGTCTAGGCACTGAATTGGTGGTTCCTCTGTTACCGTAGACTCCCAGGTTTAGTCATATATCATCTTCTTAAAAAAAGAGAGTTTCTTCCCTGTGCTGTAAATGTCATTTTTGATTAGGAAAACAGACCTCTGAAAGGTCTTGTTCCCTTTCCACAGATTGTGCCTTTCTTTTTGCTGCATTTTGTTCTGCTTGGGTATGGCAGTCGGGCAGGGGGATTTCAGCACAGGCTCTGCAGCACCCACAGCCAGACTGGCACTTCCCCTCTGCCCCCATCTGAAGCAAAGCAATGATCTGAACTCCTGATTATCTATCAGTGAGTTGAGCTGCCCCAACTGCAGGAGTACACAGTAAAAGGTAATTTTAGTGACATTCTGGTTAAATCTGATTAATGTGACTTCAGGTTTTAATCATGCAGCACTGATGGCTTCTCAGTTGCTGAAAAAAAATTATTTCAAACACCAGTTTCTCTTGTGATTATAAATGAATCAGGCTCAAAATCTGGATCTTGTAGTGGATATTTCAGGCTTAATTTTATTACTGTTAAATAAGATCTGTTCAGCAGTTGTTCATGAAAGAAAAACAATGATGTTATAAGTGGTGCATTGGCAGAGCTAGTAGGAAGTCAATAAACAGTTGCTGTTTATTGCTTTGTTGAAACTGAGTCAGTAGCTATCAGAACGTATTTCAGTGCATCAGTCACTGTGTTGCCCAAATGCCATTTATTTTGACTTTGGTGCAGGGTGGTGATGTTGAGATGAACAGTTAGTTCTCTGGATCTGGCAGTGTGCCATGGTGATGAAAAGAGACAACCATGTCTTCCTGGGAGCTTTCTGCTCTGGTCACCATGTGATTCTGGAGTTCCTTCAACATCTGTGACTTGGTAAAATGATCGTTTTCTTTGGCTCTCCCAGAGAGCAGTTGAAGATTAGCCATGGTCCTTGGCAGGGGAATTTGGGGAACCTCTCCTCCAGGATAGACTGGTGTTCTGCCTGACTGAGGCTAACCTAGAAGCAGGCTCTTCTCCTGTTGAGACAGGCAGGGTAAAGGGACCTAAAAAGATCAGGGATCTTCACAGCTTGTACCAGTTCTGGATCAGGCTGCCCAGAAACCAGATCAGCTCTGTTGACTTATTTCTGACTTGGGTTTGCAACAACAATTCCACAGCTTTATCAGGCAAAAGTACTGCTCCTTAGCCTTACCTCTACAGTTTTTGCTGATATTTCCTTGTAAGCTTACTGCAAGTTAAGGTAATTGTTTCTTATTCTGGTGATCAGAGACATGAAGAAAAAAATTCCTTTTTTCTTTCTGGGAGGTCTTTCTGTATCTGAAGACAGCTATAATATCCCTCCTTAGTCTTCCCGTTTTTTGTCTGAACAGCCCCATTTTTCCAGTGTTCCAGGATGGTTGTAGCTTCTAGCTTTTATCTATAGGATTGATGGGGGATTTACATCTCCCTTGAAATAATGGGCTCCAAACTCCTGAAGCTGAACCTGAGTGATGTGGAGAAAAGGACAAGAGCCTTTTGTGAGGCTTGCAGGTTCTGTTCCTGCTGCACATCTCCTTGTGACACTTCCCTTTCTCTTGCCAAACATGCCCTTACTGACTGTTGTTCATCTGTATGGTGGGATCAGATTGATCCCCTATAAATCTCACAACCTTTAAGCCTCCCGTTTTTATGTTCTTTTCTTACATAGACAGACTGGGCACACCTTGGTTCCCAGTGGTTTTGTCCCTAGTGCTTTTTTTAGGCACTTTATGTTCATATATATTTCAAGTCTATATTGTAGTGGTATGTACAGGCTGCAGAGGTCTCATGTCCAAAACACTGAGATTTTACAATCCTTTTACATACCCATCTGTGCGTGTCAGAGTCCCCTCCGCAGAGTCCTGCTGCCTACAGACGGATTTTTCAGGAATACCTAGAGTGGTACAGCTTGAGGCAGAGTGAATCTGCCAGCAGCATAGGATTTTCTGTTCCCAGGGCAGAGAGACTGAAGGCATAAATATTTATTAGCAGCACAGTGTTCTAGCCTGAGAGACTGGAATGACAACATGGGAATGATAGAAACTTCTCAGTGACCCAAATGTACCCCCTGTATTCAGGGTACGTGCGGTTTCTTACTTGTTTTTCTGCTCACTAAGTTGGTCTCTCATGCACAGAACTTTCTATCCATCTTTCCAAACTCAGTGTTTGATGAGGAAAAGAAGCAAAACCCTTGGGCTTGTCCTTTCGTGTTAGCATTTGTGTGCAGTGTGTGGTCCACATGGGCAGCTCCAGAAAGCCCAAGTCTGCTGAGCTGTGAGTGCTCACTGTACACACTGGTGTTGGTACTGAGATTTACAGCATCTTTTGAGTTAGACAGGAGACAGCAAGCACATCCTTGGTGGGTGCTGCAGAGAGACAAGGTAGCTGGATGATAATTCTGAGCAGTCAGCTCATATGTTCAACTGATGATGGTCAGACCAAAACCTCGGAACTGTGGAGAAAAGGGATGGGTCAAGCCTTGTATAGTGGCAGAGATTGTATAGTGTAGATACTAGAGGGTAAGGGCAATCATGCCCTTCTGCTTTTATCCAAAAAAAGCAGCAGAGCTGCTTTGTTGATCACAGAATTTCCCACAGGCAGCAGAGTGGAGAACATTTTCTTAGAGCTATAAAAAATGACCAATTTTTAGGATGGGAAGTATAGGCAGATAGAGACTTCTCAGTTGCCAGCTATGTGTTTAAGGGAAAGCTGAAGACGACAGAAATGGTGTGTGCCCATTCCTTTCCACATACACTGTGGTCCCAGAGGATTTGCAGAGTGGAAAGCGGGGACTTGATAAGCTTGAAAGTGTCAGAAGTGTTGACTGCAAAGGAGGGCAAAGGAAGCTGCAAGTGTCCATCTCCATCATGGTGCAACTGCACACTTTGCTGACTGTTTGGGATTATTTCCCCTCTGTAGTGAGTGTGGGCTACTGGGAAAGGTAGATGATGAAAAGGCATTGAGCTGGTGCACTGAGGCAGATGTTACATCTCTTAAATACTGCAAAATGGAAAGCAGTGATTTGAAAGAGAAGAAAATAAAAAGCCTGCTGAGCATGCCATCTTCCTTAAACTCCAGATTGCAGTTTAAAGTGTTTTCAGCTTTTCTCTGTGCCCCTCCATACTCACAATTCTCAGCACTCCTGCTCCACAGAGGTTCGCTGGAACTGATTTCTGGTGTGCAGAAACAGCACATGGTACACATTCTGTAGGACGTGGCTACTCCCAGCAGGAGAGCAGTTTCCAAAGTCCATTGTGTCAAGCCTATAGAAACAAATAAACTGGTAAGAAAACTCCCCACCATTCAAATACTGTGATTGTTCTTGCTCAGTTAAGCTGTGAACATGTGGGGAACAAACTTTGATTAAACTCTGGCCCCAGCCAAATGTTCATGCCGTGCCCTAACTGGGTGTATTTTTTCCTTAGGAATGAAGACATAAGGAGGCCTCAGGAACAAAAAAATCCCTTAAATGTATTAAATACCCACAACCATCTAGAGCCCCTGCAGCCACTCCTCAGCACTTTGATTGTGAGTGTTGTGTTCTCCCCAGTGAGCAAAAAGAAATCAGATCATGTGGCCTGAGACCAGTCACACTGTGGCTGAGATTTTGATGTCAGGGTCAGAGCTGAGTGCATTGGTCTTGCTGGAGGCTTGTGAAAAAGAACAAAATTGCCAAGTGAGTTCCAACAGCAAAAGCCTATAGTGAGTCTCAGTGTGCTGATGGGGATTCACAAGCAAAAGGCTAATCAGTCAAGTAATGTTTCTCTGGGTGGATGAGCTACAGAGAGAGAACTGCACCCATTCAGTATGCACAGAAGCAGAGCATGTTCATGCAGAGAGGCAGCTCCAGCAGGGCTGCCGTGGGAATGCTGCTGTTTTCACAGTGGGCATTGTTACTATGGAGTCCTGTGTGTTGCTGCAGAATGTGTATGAAGTGATGGATGGGAAATACGACAGTGCCTTGCCACCCCTGGGCCCAGTCCTGCTGGCACTGGGGATGCTGTCCCTGGTGCAGCTTGGTTTCCTCTCGAACCCACTTTACTCTGTGGAGGGCACAAGCCCAGCTGTGCATTCAGTGGTGGTAACCCTCACTGGCAGTGCTTTGTGACCCCCTGTGCGAGTCCTGGGTCTGTTGTGCAGCTCTAACGTGTTCCCCTGTGGGTCTGCTGTCAAGGTGCCGTGCTGCTGGGGCTGAAGAGCATCATTCCAAACACAGAGGAAGAATTGCCAGTGTTGACTTGTCTTATTATGGAGTCCATCACTATGTCCCCTGTCATTCCCACCTCCAGTGTCAGAGGCAGAGGTGCAACCTCCTCCAGCTGCCAGGCCTCTTCTGTAGTCGGTGGGGAGAGGAAAACACACCTCCAAGGATGGATTCATCTCCTTTTAATAATGGTCAATCTTCATGAACGAAGATTTGGGAAGGGCTCTCCCCACGTGCCCTTCGAGCCTGCGCAGTGGATTTTTTAGGTGAGGCACAGCGTGCACAGAACTGGCCCCACCGTTTAAGTCCTAAGGTTCATTTGCCACGGCCGAGCAAGCTTGGACAGTGACAGTGAAGACCTTGGGACTGTCACAGCACCCGGTACTGACCGGGGCTGACCCTGCTGAGCGACCTAGATCTGACGGGATGGGATGGCAGGGAGGCATTTACTGCCAGGGGATGGTCCCTACTGAGACTCGAACTCGTGACCTTCGGATTCGGAGACCGGAGTGCTCTCCACTACACCACGGGACCCTTTTAAGATGAATGTTAATCACCTTTTGAAAATCATCTTAGTTTGCTCTTGAGGACTATATGAAGTCTTTCCTGTTTTTTGGTCTAGAGCCCATTTTTAGGTTGCTCCATCTGAGTCCTCTGGTGCAGGACCAGACCCCAGTTCTTCAGAGGCATCTCAGAACATTTCTCCCTTCCCTCTCTTCATGCAAATGGATTTCTAATGTCATGGACAGGTTACTTACAAAGGAAAAGCTACTGTCAGCACATCAGCTTAAAACAAAAAATAAGGGCTAGTTTTGATTTAAAGTTTAATTTTAACAGTGTGAACCTGAGCTAGTCCAGGTGGTCAGGACCTCTTCTCTGCCACGTGGACTGCTGGCTGTGTGCTCGTCTGAGTCTCTGCTGCAATGCACCAGCACAGGAGATGGTATGTAGCCATCACACTATGTCCTTTTATGTAATGTGTCTATCCCATATCTTCCTGCAGTGAGCAGATCTGGGACTCCAAGGACTTGTTTGTTGTGTTCAGCAGCACTAGAAAGCTTCCAGCTCTTGGAGTGTCATGCTCTTTAGAAACAGCTGTATCCTGCCTTTTCCTATGCTAACAGAGAAAAGATTCTCCCTGAAGAAGCCTGGACTTGAGTGGTGCCACTTACCATCTTACACATCCCTCTTGGAGAGGTTCTAGCATGTCTGACAAACAGCCATGTCCTTTGTGTTATTTGGCCATTCCCATGTGTAGAAGCCCAGAAGATAAGAGGACTAGTTAGTGTGTTACTGCTCAAGCACTGATAGTTGGATGGCTGTAAAGCCAATCAGGGATTTCTGGTAGTAACAGCCAGGGATTGTTGGTAATAACACACTGTGAGAACCAACAGGATGTGGCTGGAAAGGGGCCACTTTTCCAGCACTTTTCCAGGACAAACATCTTTGTTGTGGCTCCTGGAGATAAGCCCAACACAGCACAGCACAAGTGCAGAAATGAGATCAAGAGGCAGGGAAAGGCTGTAGGGGGGGATCAAGGCCACCGAAGACCCCGGAAGCCTCTGACCCATTTCCTGAAAGGTCTGGAGGAACAGACTGTGCATGATAACTGAATTACACAGAAAGCAAGGAACTTACCTCCAGGGCAGGGAAAACTTACTGATAAAGAAGTCCCCCCACGAAGGCCATGCACATGTGCGCCCCAGGACTCTGGACACCCCATCAGCTGGGTCAGCACTGGAGACAGCACTGTTGATCTCGCCTCCTTTATTTCTCTCTCCTCCTCTTTAATTCATCTCTGTCTCTTTCTGTCTTCCCTTTCACCTTCCTTTATCCAAAATCCACTGCCTTGTATTTATAGGGAGGCCAGGCACTAACACGCCAATTTCCATGATGAGTGTGTAATTCGATAATAGAACTTTGTAACATTTTGTGGGCCTTCTTGACTTTTGTCCTTCCTTTTGACCACAAGTACATGAATGTTGAGTGCTCCCTTCAAGGGAGCACTGACCATGAATATCCTTTCCTTCAGCTTGGATTCTGATATGTCCCCTTCATCTGGGCATGTTTGAGACCAAACCCATGTTCCAATGACACCACACAAATGGATCTTCAGCTGAGGTCACAGAATAGCTTCTGACACAGAAAATCAGGATGCCTGTTTCAACTCCCATTGAAGGTCTCACCCTATGTTGTTTCCTCAAGAGAACAAGAACAGGGTGAGCCCGTGGTGGTGCCTCCCTCGTTCTCTTCCTCCAGCGATTTGGCCTGGGCTGGAATCATTGCTTTTGGATTGACAGATACTCCTTACATTCATTTTTCTCACTGTTTCCCGAGTCCCTTTTAGCACCCACAGCAGGACATCATCTGCTATATGGCAAAGTACTGAGTTTGTTCACAGAATCATAGAACCACCTAGTATGCTGAGTTGGAAGGGGTCCATCCAGCTCCTGGCATGGTGCAGGACACTACAGGAATCACACTATGTGTCTGAGCACCCTCTGAGCTCTGTCAGGCTTGGTGCTGTGACCATTTCTCTGGCATGCCTGTTCCATTGCCCATCCCCTCTCTGGGTGGAAAACCTTTTCCTGATATCCAACCTAAACATCTCCTGACACAACTTCAGGCCATTCTCTTGGGTCCTGTCACTTGTCATGAGAGTTAAGAGGTTGATTCCTGCCCCTCCACTTGCCCTGGTTTCCCCTTGTTTGCAGCTGCTGCTTGGTAACTGCCACTTGGGATCCCATGCTTGTAGAAAATAAGGATTAGCTGATCCCAATTCACGTTCTCACCACACTCAGGATTATTTTGACTTCCCTCAGAGCGCCCATCCATTGTCTTAGCCTGGCTGAAGGGTCCTGGTCTGTCTAACTGGTCATCTGATGGAACTTGTCATCCCAGATCTCTTCCTTGAGTGTCCATGGACAGCTACAGCTCATCATTTTCATTTATAGGCTTGGGATTGTTTCTGTGTACCACTTTCAGCTCCATTTAACACCAGCTGCTGTATTTTTGACATTTTGTCATTAGTGTGGTTATTAAAGTAGGATTTTTAACCTGAAATGCATGTAATTCTATGATTTATGCCTAATTGTTCTCCTGGAATCTGGCTTTTTGTTTTGCAACCTGTTCTTAGCTTTTTAACTAGTCATTAAACTGCTGCATACAAGAGCAGTGCAGCAGTGACTGCATTAGAGGAGAGCAGAGAAAATTGCATATGGTTCAGCATTGTCCCTGAATGCAAGGTGTTGCATTTTAAGTACTGTCAGAGTCTACTGGGTAGTGCAAAGGAGCAGAATTTTGATAAAACATTATAACCCTACATATGTTATTTAACCAGTTTCCACAAAGATGGAGCCTAATTCAAGAACCATGTTTTATCTCCTAAGCCCAGGGTATTAAAAAGAGGTAATGTGCACTGCAGGGAGAAGAAGGAGAAAGAGCAGTGGCTCACCAAGTGATTTTTTTACTGAGGGTGAAGCATGATGTTATCTTGCTTTGAATCTCAGGGACTCTGCTTTGCATACAGGTGTTAGTGCCAAATGATAAGTTGCATTTTACAAGAAATTATGTACAAAATAAAAACTCCAGAAACAGAGAGATGGACAAGATCAGTTCAGCAGTTTTGAATAGTACTTTCTAGTATTTCATTTATGATGCCTTGTTCCATTTCTTGCAAAATGATGGTTTACTCAGATATCAGACCCAGTGTTCAATATTTGTTGTGCATGTGCAGCTCTACCTATTATAAACCCAAATTAACGTACATATATAAGTATATACATGTTAAATTTAATTTCTAACTTCTAGGTGGGAATAAGTGAACGTGGTTTTAATTTTTCACTGTAGTGTTAAGTAGAAACAACAAAGTTTACAGTTTGCTATGAAAGGGCTTCAGATATTTCCAGCAGTGGTAGAACAGCCTGAATTGGTAGTTTGTATCTCTGAGTTCTTTGATGTGCTGTACCAGAGAGTTCAACATGTGGTCTGCCAGTAGGCATGATGGAGTAGAGTCTGTGTTTGGGGAGATTTGTTTTCTGTGGATGATTTCTGGGACAGGAAGAGGTGCTGTGCTGACAGATACTGAAACCTTTCCAGTCAGCCAAAATAGGTCCCAAAAGGGACCAGAAATTGAATTCCCCTACTCATACAGACTTCATTCCTTGTTGAGCTGGACTTTCACACAGACCTGTTCTCAAACTTTTTATTGCTAAGTTTGAGGTTGACTGGTCCACTTGGAATTTGGCTGAAACTGTAAATGTGTTTCATACAACCCCTCAAGGAGTCATCACATGAAAATTACTTGGGACTACAGCCAGCCAGGCTGGATTTGAACTGGTGACCCACCATCCACATTACATTCCCAGTACCATCCATCATGTAAGTCTGATGCTGAAACCATTTCCAAAGGTACTTTTAGCATACTAGATGTGCTTCCAGAGTTGTGTGTTTTGCCCCAAGGTTTCAGCCATTCTAAACACTGGCATGTTCTCTGCTCTCTCTGAATGCAAGTGGGGGTGGACTCGCCTAACAACCAGTTAGAGAAGAGGCTGCAGAACTTTTAGCTAAACTGTTCTGTTTTGTTTCCTTTTCTTTCTTAACAGGATCCAACTGCTGCAGCTATTTCGGACAGAGATTGTGATACAAGAGAGGGAGAGACTGTAGCCATGAACTATAAGCCATCCCCGCTTCAAGTGAAATTAGGTGAGTCTTTGCTGATGGAGAGTGAAAAGGCTGAATTCAAGGTCTGAAACACAGTGAGGTGTCTGTGGGATCACATGCAGATCTCCATGCGTGTGGCTGAGCACACGAGAGCGGCTCAAACTGCTCACAGAGCATTTTATCAGTGTGATTCTGCTGCTGAGGGAACTGACCTACAAACGGATAAAGACCCTCTGTCTGGGGATGTGGTGGAGGAAGGAAGCTGTGCCTTGAAAGGGAGGCATAGCTTTTTTAAACCTACACGTTTTTACCAAGCTAAGATCAAGGCTTGGCCAGATAAAAAATAAAGGTAATGTAGAGGGACTGTAAAAAGAAGAGAAGACAGAATAGTTGCAAACAAAAGGGAACGAATCAGAGAGTTGAAACAGTACCAGCAAAAGACAGAGCTGTGTTTCTGTGAGATGGAGTGCTTTAGGTTTGCAAAGGTTCTTACACAAATAGCCATGCTGTTTCTGAGCAATATATTTGAAGTCTTGGATGCAGAATCATCCAGTTCGCAGAATACTCTGCTTCCTTGCAAGGCTAATGCTTACAAGAGGACAATGATCCACACATGGTTGCCCTGCCTCCAAAACCTGAGCCACTGTTTGGGCACACAGCCTCAAGAACTTAAAGGCAAACAAGTCAAAGGAACAAGTGTGCCTTTTGCTAAAAAACAGAAATCTAAGTCTGGAAAAGTTCCCATTAGGCAAAGGAAGCAGTCCCCTCATTGTCCTTCATATCAGTACGCTGAGAGGATGCTGATGGAGCTGATTGAAGGTGACTGTGCCACGTTGGGAAGGCTTTGAGAGAAGTGGGAGCCCCCATGGAAGTGTAATAGCTCTGGCCCCTGCCAAGTGAGTGATAGAGAAGGTCAGCAGACAACTAAAGTTTGAAGAAGGTTTGGAAAAGTTGATGTAAGATTTTGAAGATAATGTTCTTGATAGATAGCTTTACCCAAGGACCTGCAGTACTCCTGCAAAGTCAGTGTAAGTCTCATTTGTAGGAGGAGCCTTAAAGAAACACCAGGAAAAGAGTGGGAGCCCTGTGAAGTCTCAGGCCTCTGCCTGCGTATGTGGGAAATTGGCCACAGCAGTGAAGAAAGGAGACCCAGAGACAGTAAAGGAAGGTCTTTAAATAGGCAAGATTTCACTGAAAGAATGACTAGGTAGGAGACAGCAGCAAGTTGGGTATACAAAAGCAACAAGATTATGCAGCCAAGTGGAGGACCTTGACCTACAGATACAAGATATGAGTGAGTGCGTTGGGGCAGTAGATCAGTCCTGCAGTCACAGCCATGAGTACTCCAAAACCTGTGGCTGCTTCTCAGGGAAGGGCAAGGAGCAGCAGTGTGTGTTAATGATGGCGCAACTCAGTTTGGTGAAAGATTATCACTGCCATATGCCATATGCCACCAGGATCCTTCTTCACTGCTAGGAGAGTTCTGTAATGATACCAGAGAGAAAATTACTACTGCAGGAGTTGTTTTGGAGAATTTAACACCTGGAAAAGAGGTTAGAGAGCAGTTAATGCTATTACTGGTAAGTCTGAGACATTCTGGCCTTTCTAGGCAATAAAAATATCCTCTAGAGATTCACTAACCTGAAAGGAAGTGGTGATTTTTTTAGACTTGGCTTTGGTAATTCATGAGAACTTTATAGAAGATCTGATAATGGAAAATAGATTTGGACTCAGTGTAAACAAATTCAATTCATACAAATTAAATAGAAAGGTAATTTGAGGTAGATTTTCAGCAAAGCTTAGTATTACAAACAAAGCCGGTAGAATAAGAAAGTCAGGAAGTTAAAACACATCAGGTAGTGTTGAAGGAGAAAGTATCAGAAGAAAGGACATTGCTAATTGAACTCTATAACAGTCATTTTATTTACATGTTCATTAATGACTTTTACGTAAAAAGTAAGAGTCAGCAAAGCAAATGTAGTCAGAGCATATTTGGGAGACACAAGTACATAAAGATGCAGAAATAGTAGAGAAAACACCTGAAAACTGGAATAATAGAAAGGAGAAAAATATTTTAGGAGAAACAGTCTTCTGTAAACTGGAATTTCTTAACTGCAGGTGACTGATATAGTTGACTGAAAGGTAACTAATTGTTAAAATGGACTAATACATGCAAATTGGCCATAGTCACATTTCTGCAGAACTTTCCAGCTTTTTCCCATGGATCAGATACAAGAGAATGATTAGCCTTTCTACCAGAACTTGTGCTTTTCCACATAGGGAGAATTCTGCTTCATTTAGCCAGTGCTGAACGGCATAAAGTAAAGAGGCAAAGGGAGGTATGGAAGAGTTTGCATAGTTTTTGCAGTAGGTAGAGGCATACCATTGCCAGGACCTCCTTTCCAACTGGTGCTTCTGCCCAGTGCTGACCAGTGTGGTTATGAAGATAATAGTGGGTGAAACCTACCTGCTTAATTGGAATTGTCTTGCAAGGCTGACAAGCCTCTTCCTGCCTTGTGTGTAGAAAGAGCTCTGCTCTAACACCTCTGCCTGTGGAAGCAGTGAGCCTCTTTAATTAGGTGAACACATGTCTACTGGCATTTGGACCAACTCTCTACTCTCAGCCATCCCCAGATGAGCTCTGGGTTATCTCAGGTAAAATGAGACTAACAGCACTGTCTGTAGCCACTGTAACATGCCTTTAATCCAAACCAGCTCATGCTGCTTTTATTCTTAAAATCTGCCCAGCCTTCACAATTTTAGAGCAGCTTGATCACTGCATCTCCCCATTCTGGCCCCCATTCCTCCAACCAGATTTTTTTGTGTCTTCTGCATTAAACTTGTCAGGATTTGGATTGGGTTTAATCTCTTTAAGGCTAGAAGAAATTAAGGTAGTACATAAATGTTTAAGAGTTTAACTGGCAGGGGCATTGCTGAGGATGATAGCAACTAGGGCTTTAATCCTGTTGCAGGTTTTCCTTATGGCTGGTGGCATTTTTCACTGTTAAATCCGAATCAATTGTTCAAATGTCAGATGTTCTGGTGGAAGGTTGATAAATGTCATTTTTCAGTTTGTGAAGATTCATGTATAAATCTGCATCATACGTGCTTGCTCTAAGCTTGGTTCAAGTGAGCTCAGTTAAATACCAACCCAGCATGAACACAACTTTCACTTGCAGACACCGCAGTGATTGAAGTGTGGCAGAAAGAGTGTGATGTGCTGCACACACCAAACACAGACTCACTCTGCTGCTTGAGCAGTCCTTTCCTTGGTTGTTTCTCCTCCTCTAAATAAACACATTTGGCCACACATTTGCTTGGGGGAGGGTCAGTTAGACTGAGGAAGAGCTTCACAGGTGTCTTACATTTCTAGTGAGATACACCTAGTTTGTGAGTGGAACAGTGGAACATACAGCTTGCTGCTAGGGCCACATTGAAAAAGAGAACCTCACACCAAAGATAAATCATCTCCCAGTTAGTAGTTCATAATTTCAAACCCTCACTGATATTGTATCCATATTAATTATGCATTTCTTACTTTTCCAACACCCCCATTTAGTCTGTCTTTCAGGAGCTGCAAGGTTCAGCCATGCTACTTTCTTCCTTTCAAATGCTTGACAAGGAGACTCCTGACAGCAGGGGTTGGGGGCTGGGTGTGCATTAGTGCTTAGGAGATGTCTCTAGCACATCCTTATTAGGAGTCATATCCAGATGGAACACATACCACAAGCCTTTGAAAACAGAAGAGAGTTACGATAAGGAGAGAAGGAGGAACGGAATAATTCCCAAGTGTAGCTCTCAGGGGCACCGCATCCACCGGAAGGCAACAGATCCTGCTGGGATTCCCAGGAGGCAAGATATTATTTTAATGAAGCTTATGCCATCTGCTTTTCTATTTTGCATTTTTAATTTCCCTTCTCTGCTCTGAAATCCCCACCCAGACAGTCTGTGTCTGTCTTACCTGCCAGTCAATGACGTTACAGTTTGTGTTAAAACAGAAGGGGCAATGCGGAAATTGGTTGGAGAGCTGCAAAACAAGCAACAGTTGTGATGAGGGGTTGTGGCAGTGGCAGATACACTCACAGCATCCCTCAGCCCTCTGAGGTGCCTGTTGCCTTAGATGTAAGTGCCTCATCTCCCTGGACTAGAGAATAAGGCACTCTTTTTGGAAGGTTTGTCAGCCGGGTGCCTAAAAGTAAGAGTGAGCTGAGGTCTCCTTCCATATGACCAAGAGGAAGCCTAATTCATATTGACACAGGGTTCAAAGTCTATGATTTTTGGTTTAGATTTTCTTTGCAAAGATTCTATTAAAAAAAATCACCTGAATTGCAAATGTAGCAGATAACTTCCCTGTTCTAGCTACTCTTTTGTTCCCCTCGCAGCTTAGCTCTCATGCTGGTATTTATCTTAACACCAAAAAGAATGGTACCTGGTTCTAGTCACCACTGAAAGGAGAACCAAGTGTCACAAAGCCACCTTTGGTGTAAGCTGCTGTAATTAAAAGTATATGATCCACCAACCTAACCAGAAACCTTTTGCTCCAAGAGGCAGGAAGCTATTGTAAAGCTAACAGTGCAGAGTTATTTCATTAATTAGTAGATACTAACACTTTCATCCTGCCAGCTGCATTGTAAAATGCTGCTTTTTCTCCAGGAGACAGTGGAAATCACTCTTAGAGCAGACCAGCCACAGCCCAGCTACCACTGGGAGGGAAATTCTACTTACTGGGAGCCTGGCCCAGCTTAGTAGGGTGAGCTTTTGGGTCCCTCCAGCCTGGGCTCTTGGCTGTTTTTGTGACAAGAAGGAGATGACAGCACATGAACAGTCATAGTGGGGCCTGAGCCAAGCACATGGCTCAGGGAGAGCTAAGAAAGTCATGGTAGAAAAGTCACACTCTGACAAATAACCACAGTGCTCAGCCTCCAAGGAAACTTCTCAGCTGAGACCCCCAAGGCCTCTTGTCTACTTCTGCTTCTTCCTGTATCAATGCCACCTCTTCATCTTACAATGTATAAACATCCCAAGATTTTACTTGGTGACAGCAGAGAAGTTCCTATCTCTGTCTTCCACAGTCTCTAGCTAGGGTTGAGGATTCTGCATGGAGACACCTATTAGTGTGTCCACTTCCAAGCACTGAATTATTTTAGTTGTGTCATTGGAATAGTTCTTGCTTGTTTTCAAGATTCTCAAAAACCTCAGGCAAGTCACTGAAATACTGTTTGCTTGGACTAAGCAAAAATGGTAGGGACTAAATGGCAACAAAAATGCTGTCACAAGGACATAGAGGATGTTGTTTCCTAGTGTGCTTTACTTGGTCAAAACTGAGGATCTAATTCATGACTGAGCCCTGTCTTGGTGGAGATTGAAGTGAACAGAGGAGATAATCCATTTGGGGACAGAGGCTGATGACATGTCTGTGGTGTTAACTCCTGCCTTCCAGCCTGCTGCTGTGCATTCATGGCAGATACTGAGTTGCTGTGTGATCAGGGAGGAATATTACTAGGAATATCAGCAGGAACTACAAAGCCCTCAGGGTTCTACATAACAAAATTGGTGCATTTCTGGCTGAAACTTTACAGATGGTCTCTGATCCCAGTAAAGTCAGACTACCTTTATCTTGCCATATGGCTGCTGAGACCGATTTTTCAGTTGGTGCAATTATTTAACCCCCTCTTCTAGGGCAGGGAGTGGGTTCAGAGCTTGTTTTAAAGCTCTCCATCTAAGAACCAAAAAGCACACAGCAGAAAGCACACAGCAGAGCAACCTTATCCCTTTGCTGTTCAAAGGGGTGCCATGCTCAGAGATCCCCTTCCAGCACTGCTCTTGCCTCAGGCCAGGATGCCAAGCTGGCTCTGGGAGATGCAGTCCCAAACAGAGCAGGGAGCAAGGATCTGGTGTAGGCTGGAAGGCCTGATACCTGCCCACATCTGTGTCTCCTCTCCTGCGTCATTGCTTCACAACTTGTGACTTCTTGAGCTTTTCATACAGAAAACAAAATCATAAAGGGAAGTTGAAGGAGACCGGACAAATCAATGCTATTAGTGTATCATTTTGTCAGTACTTCAAGTACTGTGCTATTCCCAGTTGCTCTTCTGTAACAAGGTGATTAATGCTAATTAGGTACAGCAGCTGTTGTTTCTGGGAAGATGCTCTGTAGGTAAATTAGGGAAACATTTTATAAAAAAAGCTGTAACTCTTAAGCTGGGTCCCCAGGTTCCAGCTCTATTGACAAAACCGCAGATTTCCATATCCATAACTGTTTGCGTGGCGACCTCAAATGACATCATTACCTTAAGTGCACAGAGCCATTCTGCTCCCCCGGGGGCACCCATTTCCTTGAACACAGCCTGTCTCTGTACAGGGGGTGGAGGGCAGTGTGGGAGCCAGAGAGCAGGAGTGGCTCAGCACTGCTATCGATTTTCTTCATGAAGATAGACGTGCAGCCTACCACTCGGAAGTCTCGTGGAGCTTGGGAAGCATTTATTTAAGCATTATTTTGTCTCTTATCACTCTTTTCATTTGTAAGAGAAATGGCATGCACAGGGTTATGGCAACATCCTTCCTGTAGGATATCTCCAGGCTCTTTTTGGAAGGGATGAGAGAGCAAACAGCTGCAGCACATTAAGGGCAGAAGAGCTGTCTGCAGACAGAGCAGCAAGGATGAGGCAGAATAATAGTTCTGACAGGCATATTATTGCAGATTAGTTAGAGGAGAAGTAGAGGGGCAGAAAGGAAGAGGTACATGAGACAGGCTTGGGTAAAGAGGAAAGTCACTTAGAGAAGCTGGAACAAAGCAATCACTGGAGTTAACACGGAGCTCCAGGCAGGAGGGAGCGTGGAAGGGGGCGAGACAGAGGGAAGTCAGCAAATCCCAGGAGCAAAGCACGAGCACATGAATATGGGAATGTTGTGGCATAAAGTTCACCAGATGACCTTGATTTTTGTGTCACTGCAATTTGCTTGGTTTGTTATGCTGGCCTTGTCCAGCCCTCTGCTAGGATATGTGCACCTCTCCTGTGACATCTTCCTGGGCGCACACCTCACTGGCCAACAGACTCACAGCCACCCACATCTTCTGCTGCTCACACTACTCTGGGCTAATATTCCCCCAGATAAAAAGGCAAAGGAGGAAGCTGTAAGGTAACTGAATAATTTTTAGCTATTACCTCACCATCCTTTAGCCACTCTGTATTTTTACAGTAACTACAGGTCTGATAGTCTAGGAAAGGGAGCTAATCCTGAAGATCATCTTCTACACAAATTATTTTATTTTGTATTGAGAATGGACCAAAGCATCTGGAGTCGGGGGTTTCATGCCTGAAGCAGAAGAGCAGAGCTGCAAATTACAGGTTCTCTTTGTCTGACCCACCATAGTCAGTCACCTCAAATATGAGAAGCAGCTCAGTCCGTTGTGAGGCAAAACAAATTAAGCAAAGTATTGAGATTCTCTGATAGAAGGGAGAATAAATTCAATTATTGAAGTAGTGATGATAATAAAAACTACCTGGTCTAGCAAAGCCTAACCCCAGCAGGCAGCACCACACAGTGGTGCTCAGAGGTCTCATTACACAAGTACCCATTACTCCCATCACTGTTTTCTGTGAACTATGTAGAAAGCTGGTTTAAAAGAGAGATGTCCCCAAAGGTGATTTACGGCTTGTTCCTGACATTAAGAAGATGAGCACATGCTGAGATGATAAGGCTGGCTGCTCAGGTGTTGGTATCTTTAACAAAATCAATACAGAAAAGGGCAATAGTACTGTTTTCTGGCATCTTGGAGCCCTGTGTCCTTAAATGTAGGTTACTCATGTTCCTCTGGCCCACCACAGTGTAACATTTCCCCCATTCTGAATTACCCAGGTGTTACTATTTCTGTAATTCCTTCTGATGTCTCCGTAGGTAGATGAGCTTGTGCATAGCACTGAAGGAAAGCGAGTATATCCCAGTGTAATTAATGTAAATTGGCTCCAGAACAGATGACAGTATCTAAGGACAGTACTGGATGATGCATTTTTTTAATGTGTGTGATTTATTAATGATGAGCCTTAAACTGTACCTGATGGTTAATTGAATTTGTTCTGATTTTTCAGTGATCTGGGCTCCCACTTTGTCTTCTCTGTGCTGCACACTCAGCTCTTAACAGAGAAAGGTTACTGTCTGCTTATTGAATGTGGGGACTAAAATGCTCCATCAGCAGATCAAGCTCTATTAAACAGAAATAATACACACTTCTCAAAAGGAAGGAGCTGGTATAGTAAGTTCACTGCCATTCTTGGTCTTTAACTGCTGTCCTTACCCACAGAGGATGTTCACAACATCCCGAGAACTTCATGTTGTTTCCCTGAGATCTTAAAGGATCCTTTGGAGACTCAGAACTCAGAAGAACACCAAAACCTTGGTGTGCCACAGCAGGAGAGCAGAGTAGATGAGGACACATCACGTGTCCTGTCAGTAGCAGTCCTTGTTAGGTGAGGGTGCCATGGTGGTCTGGGATGCAAACCTCATCTGAGCATGAAGAGATACATCCAAGCAACCCTTCTCCTGTGAACCCAGGGACAATCTTTGTCCCAGGCACAGCAGACAATGTGGCATCCAGCTGTGCACAGCAGAGATTCATCTGCCAGAGCCAGCCAGTGGTGCGGCCAAAGCACCACCTGCAAGGCCAAGCCCTGATGTGGCAGGCAGGGAGATGTGCCACATGGAATGGTGGAAGGAGGTGAGCTGGAAGCAGCAACCACAAACTAAGTACCTTTTTTGCCCAGTTAGCAGTAGTCAAATTTCATCACATCTGTTAATTTTGGTTCAGAGATCTGGGGAGCTGCAATGCCAAAATGCAGGGGGCAGCATGGAAGAACCTACATGGGTTTCCTCTGTAGTTCTTCATGGAGGGAGAGCTGGTTGAAGCAGGTCATGAATCAATATGGGCCTGTGCTGGGCACAGGCAGAAGAGGCTGTTTTCTGGGTTAGCAGAGTGGTAGGAGCAACTCTGTTGCAGCTTCAGCTGTTCTCAGCATTCCAACCTCTTACACCAACCAACATCACTCTTTATGGAGAAGGTTTAGGACTGGGAATTAAGATGGTGGGGCTAGTTGGGCAAAGTCTTGCCAAGTCTTGCAAGTCCTGATTGGGACTAAGAAGGGGCTTTGTTCCCTGACAGCTACTTCACCCCTGGCAGTGACAGGGCAGTGACCTCTCCAGGAAAGACCACAGTCTTCCTGCTCTGCCACACATAGAAAGTCTTCTGGCACCTCTCCTTTTCTTTCAAACCTCAAACTTTTGGCACAGCTCTTTTCTTGTTCCGCTTGGCAGGCGTTCTCCATAAAGCAGGTCACACTGAAAGAAAATAAAGCTGTTTTTATGGATGCCATATATTTACCAAGATAAGATTTTATTTAAGAAGTTATAAAGTCACAGCAGTAATTGGACAGTCTGATCCCATTTCTCCAGTTGTTAAACACAACTATCATTCAAAAAGCTTTAATTGCTGCCTGAATCATGGCTAAACAGCTTGTGCTGAGGGTATATTTTTATTGCATCACTCATGGAAATGAGATACTGCAGCCCAGTAGTGTGCAAAATAGCTGTAGTCTCCTTTTTGAAATATCTTCCAGAAGGAAAAACATGAACTGTTCATCAAATTGTAAAACATTTGAGCATTAATTAACCTACAGAAAAGCACACCCCATAGACAATATTTGTGTCCTTTCTCCTGGTCCAGTTACAAGGGTAGAGGAGGGGTAACATGTACATTATTGGCAGATGGACCAAGTCTTTACCAAAGAATCATCTCCATCTTCACCTGTACGACCATTGTGATCTGTTTGTGTCTGCCTCCTACAGGTAGTCGACTCCTGTTGTCTCCGTGCTGCTTTGCAAACTGCTCCTCTCCCAGCCTTCCTCCCACATTCCCTATCAGTGGAACCATCCATCCTCATTCTTGGGGGCTGCACAGCTGAGCCCCTGCTCTCAGTGACTCCTGCCTTCTTTCCTCTCCAAGTTCCTTTCGCCCCTGAGCTCTGCCCAAATCTTTTTATTTCTTTTCTTTTCTTAACTCTGTTGCCCCACTCATTGCTTACCTTGAGAAGAGCTTCACTTGATTCAGCCTGAGCCTTTGTGAATGGGGAACTGTTCCAACTCTTTGTCTTGTAAAGTAACACTGTTAATAGCACAATAAAATAAATCCTCTACAGGGTTTTAAGGTAATTCTACTGTAAACCCAAACCCATCACTTTATGTTTGCTACAACTTTGATTTTTTTCCTATATTGTGCTCTTAAATGGAAGACAATCCCCACTTTTTCCAAACAACCTACATACCCTCTTTTTTGATCACTGCTATGAAACTGGTACAATTAAGTCAGCAGGTGTTAATGTCTCCTGGAGGAGGGATGCAGTTCTTCTGTCTGGCTCACCAGTCTGAAGCTCATGAGTTTAAAAGTGCTTTCTGCAGTGAGCAAATGGTGAGCTGGCCATGAGGGGAAGGTTTAATCACACTGGTTGTTTCAGAGCTGTGGGCTGCTGGCAGCTCCTCTGCTGCAACACAGCTCCCAGGTCACACCAGCCACTCCCTGCCAGAAAACAGCCCCTCTCGGGCCCCCATCACTACCCAGCCTGAAAGGAAGAGCAGATTTTCAAAAAAGGGAAGATTTCTTGTGATTTAGTTTAAATACTGGTTGTAGGATTAGAAAACAAGTGAGACAATTGAATAATTTCATCTGAAAAACCATGTTTGACATATTAAATGACACTGCTAAAAATATGTCTTGAACAAGGCTAGCATATTTAATATTTAAAGTGATGCTGTCAAGCATGGGTAGTTTGGGTCCATAATGAAGGCTGCTTTTAAAATTCAGATTTTAAGGTTTTGCTTACTTTTTTTTTAGAGGAAAATAAGTATACTGGGCTTAAACTCCCTAGTAAACCCAATTTTTTTTTCATAAATTCACTAGAAGGACTGGTTGTTCCAAGAGTCTTCACAAATTTATATCTATTTCACAACGTGGTTTTGACTAAAAACTTCAGGGGACCCAGGTCACAAAGCAGCTGTGTCTCTTATAGCTACAGACTTTCAGCCGGAACATGAAAAATTCAAGTTCAGTTTCTTTTTCTGCCTGAATGCTTCAACTGTATGGTTGAAGTGTGGCTTTGTGCAGCCTCTGATCTGTTGGGCAGAGGGTGAAGCAAAATGTAAAAGCAAAACTTTGTCATAGTTATTTCTGTGCAGGCAGATGTCATGTTTTTGGTTCCTCCCAGCTCACACAGTCAAAGCACTTCTGCCCCAGTACACAACGGTCCTTGAATTTGGCTTTGAGGCCTTTGGGGTTTCTATCCTTGATTGAAAGGAGATGACCACCAACACAAGGAGGTGATCTTAGCTGCTTTGTTGGCAATGGTCTTCTTTCTATCTGCAGTTAAACATTCCATCTCCCCACAAGGCAGAGTCAGGACGGCATCTGTTAAGGCTGTGTCTGCTTTGGGTCTCACTGACTAAGTGAGCTGAACCACCACCAGGACATTCATCTGAGCTAGAACCAGGCTGTAATCTCTGCAATCTGTTTGGGGGCAGGGCAGATAGAGAAAGGGGAAAGGGCAGGAGTGAAGAGGCCAAAACACAGTGCCAGTTGTCTGCATTTACCTGATAATGGCCATCAGATGGGATATGACCAGGATATTCTGGAGAGTTCTAAAAAGAGTGGAAAAGCCTCACGTGAAACTTCCTCTGTGTTATTGAGGGTGGACACCAACATGCTGGATGTGGCAGTAAATTGCCTGGAGCATTGAGTGGGTGCTTCATTCCCAACCTGTTTCTTTTCTTCACCTTACAGAAATCTTTTTTCACCTTGAGGACAACCAAGCATGGGAAAACTTTTCCCAGGAAGGCAGTGTCCCCTTCAGCCTTGAGGGGTTTGAACATCTGGATGAATATAAAGCTCTGAGCATCCCAGTCTGATCCCGTAGCTGATGCTGCTTGGAGCAGGACATTGGACTAGGGAGCTCCTGAGGTCCCTTATAATCCCCCTGTAATCCTGTGATCCTATTTCTGGTTAGGATTCCACTTATTTTTTAGATGTCATATAGTTTCTACTTGCTACTGAAACAAACCTCGTTCTCTTAGTTATTCTTTGGGGTTCCCAGCACAAACACAACTGGATTTGCAGAGATAGACTTGGGTGACTTGTGTACCCTGGCACACAAAACAGTCCTCTGGTATGCCCTCTGGTAAACAAGAAAAACTGAATTGCCACTTGATTTTCATTCCATTATAAATATTCTTCTTTTTAAATTTTAATTATTGCTTTCTGTTCTTTCTCTTTAATTCACCAAACCTTCTTGATGTTACAGTTACTGAATTTAAAAACGTATCAAAACTAATGTTCTCCTTTGCTTGTACCTCTTACTGACTCCAGTGCACAGACGGGGAGATTTGTTCTTTTAAAGATATGTTTCCCAGCGTGCATTTTGTTTGTGGTTCTTAATGCTGAGTGATTTTTCAATACCAGCAAGCAGCTGATTACTTTTACTGACTATGTCCAAGGGCATTCCCAGAGTGTAGTGATGGAATATTACAAAGCAGAACCAAACCCAAGGTGTTTGTGCATGTGTTTGTGTGAGGTGACAATCAAGCTGCTACCAAGATGGTAGTACAGCACCTCCATTTCTAGACCAACTTGAGCTCTTCTTGGTGTTGGTGATGTCTCTACTAGATATTGGAAAGGCACTTAGATTGGCAGATGGATATTTTTTTGCTGTGATTTGGATTTTTAAGGGCACTTCACCGGGAAAGATCATGACCCAGAGGCTGGCTATACCACACAGATCCCTACCTGCTGCATGCCACCAATAATGCAAGAAAAGACAGAATAAAAAATAGCAAATGAGGATTCCCATCCCATGTTTTTCCATTTTGCATTCCATGGTTTTTTCCCTGTAGAAAAGGGGAATAAATTTGAATCAGAGAAGATTAAAATCCACCCTGAAGGGTGAGGTGGGGTATTTTACTAACTTGAAAAACATTGGTTTGATCTTCATGTGGAGATTTTAAGGTAGGAGTGGAGGCAGTGGGCAGATGTTCAAGGCAATTAGAGGTGTGAAGTTTGCCTTGGTCAAAAAGGGAATGTTGGTCTGTAGCAAACTGATTCTTTTTCATGGTTTTGGAGTTTGGAACAAAGCTGATTGCTCCTAAAAAAAAATCTAACAAGGGTACAGAACAATACTAAAACTTTCAAAAGCAGGATACAACAAAAACCCATCTTGTCAGACCTTATAGACCAGCTCAGTAATCCAGAGGCAGAATCATAGAATTGTGAAAAATCAACCAGAGAATATTTGAGGTCCTAAAATTGAAGACTCATGACTACATTTCTTCCGGTCCTTCACCTCAACAAGTTATTTACCCTGGCTCCTGAGTGCTCATCATGTGGATAGTGCTCAGGAGGGCCCTTAGCAGTGGTGAACAAACAGGGCTGTGAAAAGGCTGAGTGCTCTGAGCTGTGCTCAGTGGAGGGAATGAGGTTGTTAGGTGGAAGGGAAGTGTAAGCAGGGCCATGGCATGATTTGTAAATGGACATTACTGAAAAACTTGGTGTTCTGGGCAGTCCTTCAAAGCCTCTACAGACAGATCCCTCCACCAGTCCAGCAGTGTTGAGGTTACCCAGTTGACTTCAAGGGCAGATCATGATCCTCAGAGATTTCCAGAGGGAAAATGCCCCATAGGCACCATCTTCCCAGGCACTGGCCTTTGCTTTGTGCCTTCACTTGGAGACTTCTGGCTTTACTTGGAGACTGCCCAATGTACGTGGTAAACACAGACTCTCTCAGGGTGATGCCTTGCTGCATCCCCAGCACCTGGCACTGTTGTTGTTCCATGTTGGTTCACCTTCATGAAGTCTGTTCCAGATGATCAGGTTATGGAGCCAATGGTGAATCCTAAGGATGCTTTTTCACGTGGTCAGGCAAAGTAAGCTGAGAGCATTTAACAGTGCAAGTAAAGAAAAGCGTATGAGAGAGAATAATCAGGCATTGGAATGGGCTGCCCAGAGAGGGGGTGGATTCCCCATCCCTGGAGGTTTTTAAGGTGAGATTGGCGGTGGCACTGAGTGCCATGATCTGGTAAAGGGCCTGGAGTTGGACCAAGGGTTGGACTTGATGATCTCGGAGGTCTTTTCCCACCCAATCAATTCTATGATTCTGTGATTCTATGATATGGTCCCTTTTCCAGCCACTGAGGCCTATCCAGTGAGCAAAGCATGGTGTGTTCAAACCCCACATTTATCTCTCTGTGTTACTGGAATTTGCTGTTGCAAAGCAGCCTCTCCAGAATAGACACAGTTGGGACACATTCTTGAAAGGTCTTGTTAATTCCAATTCACTGCTTTTAAGCATGAAATCAATGCAATTTACAGAAGAAAATACTTTATGCCTCTAGTTCCCAGTACAGTTCTCTTCAGAGGGATGTGGAAGAGCGATGGCCTTTCCCACCAGACATTGCTGCAGACATGACACTGTCAGAGCTGTTCCAACAGCTTTGTCATAGTGTGGTCAGGAGAGGAGATGCAGCTTCTTTTCCTTTATATTTTACGGGACCCTGGAGATCTGGTAGGAAGAAACCTTGTTTCTGTCATCAGGCTGAGTCAATACAACTTAAGGTGCCCAGGGAACAGATGCAGGGGATAGAAAATTGCTAGTTTGAGTTGTTTTTCTTTTTGTCCTCATTTTTTATCCTTGTAAGCTCCAAGCCAGGACATGTCTCCTCAATCAGTTGGCTTTGCTGGATTGTCTTTTGGGTGATCAGAAAATGATGATTCTTATTGTCCCAGTGCACACACTGCCCAAGGAGAAACTCTGTTAAAGACAGCTCTGCTGATCAGAAATTGCCCCCAAATTTTGGTTTAAATGCCATCCCTGGAAAGGACAAGGGTGCCAGTCCCTTGGCTTCCTCCACATGTCTGCTGCAGAGAAGTTAAAGGTTTTTTATTCCCTGAAGCTTGGAATTGCCCTTCCATTCACCTCGTAAGTGCAGCTGTTAGAAGCCACAACGACCCGTTGAAAGCAGAGAGTATTTTCCTGCACTCTTTCCCTCTGCTCACAGCTTTTCCTGGTCCTTTTTCAGCACTGAGTGTGCCAGCATCAGTGGGCTGGAGAGTCTGTCCAGAAATTCTGAGTGTTAAAGCCATTTCTGTTTGGGTCTTAACAAAAGCCAGGCTTCTTCCAGCATGGTGTGTGTGAGAAAGATTCCAGACTTGAGAGGGTCCTCCCTGCACTCACTTCAACTTCTCTCAGGGGAACTGGTGCCTCATTCCCACTGCACGTCTCCTGCAGACATCCCAGTTCAGAGACAGTTCCTGATGTTGCTTCACAGTGAAGTTATCTTAAGGACAGATAAACCTGTCACCCTCATTTTCTGTCCCCAGAGTAATTGGAGATACAGTGTGACCTAAAAGTTACTAGTGCTTGTATGGGGAAAAAGTAGTGCAGAAAACAGCCATGACAGTTGATAATACGAGCCCTGCGTGCAGCTGGTTGGCAATAGAAACCTGTGTTCTTGATTCAAGTCAGATTTTGAACAGGAAAATTAGTTTCTCTACAAGAATGCATAGCAAAAAGAAAAACAAATCAAGCTTGTGTCTTTCCTTGCATCTTTGCAAAGGCTCTGTGAAATCACACCATGCCTTTTGATTACAACCCCCTGCTCTTCATGTCTTTTGCTTTCAATTGGAGTCTGTAGGATTTGGTTCGCTGCACATCCTGCCTGCTCCATCAGCAGCCAGCCAGAATCTCCCTGCTGTCACCTTCTCTGCCTGTCTGCCCAGCAGCACAACCTGACTGAAGGGCAGCCAGGTCGTTTCTTAAAAAGTCCCTGATGTATCTTGACCCTTATTAAAGTCCTTTATGTATCTTGATCTTTTTACAGTGCTTTATATCAACTGACCCTCCTCACTCCCTTTTTTCATCATTAAATTCAACCCCCCTCTGCTGTTCTTAAGTATCTGCGTATACAAAAGTTAAAGCTTGATGCATGTCTTAATTATTGCAAAATAATTCAACTGAAACCAAGAGGAACTGTACATCACTGAAACACCTGCTATCCTGGCTGTCTGTAGTGCTTATGTACAGTCCCCTTTTTGTCTTAATTTCCTCAGGCAAGCAACTGTGTCTTCTATACACAGTCATTAGTTCCTTAGCTCTACTGCAATAAAGCCTTGTTTGTTGAGACCTTCAGGCTGTTTCTCTGCTATTTTCTTCTAGTCTTACAAATCTTCTTTCCTTTCATCTCACCACAGCTCAGTCAGAAAGACAAACATTGTGCAACAATAAGCCATATGTTTGTATGCAGGTGGCTATTTTCGCTCTCAAATGCACCAAGTGAATCTGAAGGTGTGCACTCTGTGGCCCAACACATACCTGACTGAGGCATACAATGGGCATGAAATTATGATAATTATTTTATTGCTTTTACCTGTCTCCTTCCTTTTCTCTTAAAACTGCT
This sequence comes from Sakesphorus luctuosus, assembly GCA_013396695.1. NCBI lineage: Eukaryota > Metazoa > Chordata > Aves > Passeriformes > Thamnophilidae > Sakesphorus > Sakesphorus luctuosus. The sequence goes on from VWZD01006117.1 coordinate 82,143, forward strand.
GTAGGTAATCCTTACCTAATGGTCTTTTGATAGGCAAATCCAAGCTGGGATTTTTCCTCCCTTCAGTGCATACAGCTGGTCATTCCAGAGGGAAGTAAAAATGTTGGTCTGCCAGAATTTCTGCCTCACTGGTTCATTTAGGAGAGAGGGTCAGAAAGCAGGGATTCAGCAGCTGCAGCACTGCCAGCAGTCTCATTTAGTGCTCTGGTGTTGAGGGCAGGCAGCTGAGAGGCAGAATTAGGAACCTCCCCTGCCTGCAGTTGGGAGGAGGTGGGCCTTTTTGCCAGTCAAAAGGAATGAGTTTAGCAGGATTAGTAGTGTGTGGAGTGAGACATTCAGTCTTGGTTATACCTGCCTCCCCTTTGCCTAAACTCCCTTTTACAGACTCCCAAAAGCAGTGTTAAACCTTGCTCAGGCCAGCAGTGTTTCAGCACCCACGCTTTTTCCCTTGGGGGTGCCTGTGCCCAGCAGGAGCAGCCCTGGGATGGCAGTGCCGTAACTCAGCCCTGAAAGGACACACCAGCACCTGGCAGCTTGTGTTAGCAAACCTCTTCTGAGCATTGCTGCCCCATGCACTGTCCCAGGAAAGGGGAACAAAGGTGTGAAATAAATCAGCATTGCTGCCCCATGCACTGTCCCAGGAAAGGGGAACAAAGGTGTGAAATAAATCAGCATTGCTGCCCCATGCACTGTCCCAGGAAAGGGGAACAAAGGTGTGAAATAAATCAGCATTGCTGCCCCATGCACTGTCCCAGCGAAGGGGAACAACAGTGTGGAATAAATCAGCATTAAAATACTAGACTGTGGCATAAACTCATTGACATCGGAGTTCTATATTAAGAACTGCCATCATCTTTCTCACTACGTTACTGCTTTCCTCAGCATGAGTCAGACTTTCCCTGAGTCCCTTTGAGCTGTCCCTGCCACCGTAACTGCTGCTCCTTTGACAGAGGCTTCAGCTCAGCACACATCTGATTTGCAGCTGCAGGGCTCTGCAGTTTGGGGTGGCATCTGTCATTCCCCAGCCCTGCTCCCCCTGCTGCAGCACAAAAAGCAGCTGCAGCCAGAACCTTGTCTTTCATCTTGTCTTTCAAGGCTCTTTCTCAGGAGTTTCAGGAGGGACATAGGTTTTCTCTGGCCTGTCCTGTTTCCCTCTGCTGCAGGAAGCATGGCTGTGAGAGGTGTAAGGAAAAGGCAGCTGCCAAACTCTCAGCCTTGCAGCTATAAGGAGAAGGATATTAAGGAACATAAAATAGCTGGCAGCAGCATCCTGCCATCCGCTCTGCCATCCTGTGGTGGCTAACACTGACAGATAGCAGCCCTGCCTGAAAAAGCAGACAGGAGAGCCCATCCTTGAGGACAGGAAAAGGTGCAATGATTTAGGATAGTTTGGGACTAATTCCTGGGCCCAGTCATGATTTCTCTGCCAAAGCAGAGTCTGAGTGGGAGAAGGAAGGTGGCAGCACCCTGTTCTCTGCCAAGGCACCCTACAGGGAACAGTCTGCACACCCACTGAGCCCAGTGCTTCAGGACATGAGCCAAAGGGCAAAGCCAGAGGTGAAGCCATGAGCTTTCTCTAAACTCTTTGCAAAGAGAAAGAGGAAAGGTGCTTCCACTCCTTTCTGAGGTCAGCCACCCACCCCAATCCAAACATCAAAATGATAGGCTAGGCCCTTTCAAACTATACTGCTGAGGTCTCCAGCTGCCCTAGATAAATCCTGCCTGCCTCCCTCCACACTGTCTGGCGAGACTTCAGAGGAGAGGAATGGGAGCCTTTGAGCTGTAGCCAGGTGTGAGGACCTGGCTGCAACACTGAGCTGTCCCCAAGGGCCACCATGTCCCAGTGATCTGGCAGCAGCCTCAGGTGCCACCCAGACAACTCTTACAGATACCTCTGGAGCAGGAGAGAGAAGTGTCAGGGCATGCTGCACACAGGAGTTCACACAGACATCTCCAAGACAATAGGAGCCACTATCCCTTTGAAATAGAATTCCTGCCAACCCAGTTAATGAAAGCTTTATTGGCAGATTGGTTAATCAGAAACTTATTAAATAACTAATTGAGTTCTAAGGCTGTGTGTTGAATTTCCAGACTGTGGCAGCCTCTGTAAGGGAGTGATCAGGTCAGTAATCCTGTTAGGGGAGGTTTGCTCTCTGGGACGGGTCTGGCTCAGCCGCTGGTGATCCAAGTACCCGAGACTGGGGGCCAGTAATTGAATAGCAGGAAGAGGCACCCTGAGCTGACATATCCTGTCCTCCTGTAGAGGTTCAAAGTAAACAGGCAATGCATCTGGCAGAACAATGCCTGAAAGTCCTCTTCTGGGGAAGGTGCCCTCCAAATACTGTGCTCAGTAGTAATGCATTTTCTTTCCCTTTTCCAGGTAAGAAGACAGTAGATATTGTACTGCAGAGCAGAGATTTCTCTAAGTATGGTGGGGTGAGGAGTGTCCATCCATTCAGCCTATTAAGCAGCCTGGTTGCCTTTCTTCATCTGCTTTCTTACTAGATAGAAAATAAGGAATTTTGTTTGAAATGTATAGATTTGTGGAAACCCAGTGCAGCAGGTGATAAAGCAGAATGGATCAGATATATGACATTTTGCTGCTAAATAAAACTAGAAACATGGCTTAGACTGTCAGCTGCAGTCTAGTCCTGGGAAAAGGACTTTCCAAGCACATTGCTGGACTTAGTGACCTGCAAGTCCCTTCCAAGCTCATGTGCTGCCTGTGGCATTAGCCCTTACAACTTTGATTTGCCTACTAGGTGGGAACTCAGTGAGTCATCCCAAAGAGGGGCCTCTGCCAGTCTATGAAAGCTTTCTCAATTACAATGTATTAAAATTAAATTTAATCTGTAGTTTATATAGACAATACTACACATGCCCTCTGCCATAGGCCAGTCTTTACCATGCAGACTTGGACATTTGACTGAGTGCTTATGCAGTTCAGACCTTCTTTTGCCAGACTCTATTCAAGTGGATTTTATAGAAGTACACACTATATGATGACCTCCTGTGTAACCAAAGGCTGTGGATATTCAGCCAAGCAAGTTGGTACTGTTACTGTCCTAAATACACATCACATTTACTGCATGCATGAGTGACCTTAATGCTTCTTCACAGAACATCAGGACTCAGAACAAATGTGATGTAGGCAGTAATATTACCTCTGTTGATCTGGTAGATGATGCCTTCAGCATAAGTGATGTTTTAAATGAATTGAGCTATTTAAATTAAGATAGTTAAATTGCGCTTAACAGACTCCTTTTTTTCTTTTATTTTCCTTTTTATTTTGTCTGCAACATCATTTAACAGGGTCAAGCAAATGGATTTGATTTAAACCTGTGTTCAGTAGAGTAGAAATGATGGGGGAGCATTTGCAGATCTTTCCAGGTGAAATAACTTAATATTCTTTGTCCCTTTAAAGTATGTTAAAGGAGAGAGTAGCTCATTGAATGAATTATATTTTGTGAAGATCTGTTTATAAAGTGAAACTTTTTAGCTAGGCTTGTCAGGATACAAATGCTTCCCCGGGTATCTTAATTTTTTTATTCTGGCTGGCAGGAAAAATATTCTTTGAAAAGTACATGAAAATACCAAATAAGTCCCTTTCTGAAAGTAAATGTGGAAAATTGAAAAGAATGTATTTAAATATAACCAATACTATTCATATATTCCAGTTTTGACAGTGATAAATCTTTGTATGCAGTCTTTTGCAGCCATTAGGAATAAAAGTCTCAATCCTTTAAAATTAAGTGAAAAAGCACATGCTGAATGAGAACAAAACAAATGCCCTTGTGAGGTGGCAGCTGCGATAAGAGATGCCTTTGAAATCAGTACAGAAAGGTGTTCAAAGATAAAGAGAGATGAATTGCTGCCTGCTGCTACGTACTCACAACCTGTGTGACAAAAATGGCTGCAGAGACAGCTCAGGCTGGAGACTGGGAGCAGGATCCCCAGTTCCCTGCTCCCCTGCTGCCACAGGTGCTCCAGTGGCTTTGAGGTAAATCAGTTAAATGGTTTTTAGCAGCTGTAAAATACAACCTGCTGTTTTACAGAGGTGATTCATGATGGTGTTGTGCCATGAAGAAGGAGGATGCTCTATGTTCAAAATACTGTTTTATTTCCCCCAGGAGTACAGCCATAAGGGTTTCACTGCTGTGTGTCTAACTGCAGGGAATAACCTGCCCTCCTACATGACAAAACATGGTAGTGGGTGTAAACAGAGGAGTCATTTCTTCTTTATAATCACATGAGGGTCAGAAAAATAAGCTTTGGTTCAGAAAAATGAATAAGGGTAGGGAATGGGACATGCAGCTGGATCTTAAAGCTACTTTTGGAGATGTGTGTGGTGTAAACACATGACAGGTTTGGTCAGGACCTGGCCACTCATTTGCCTGTTCTCTGTGCTAAGAAATAGTGTGGTGCTTTGTTTTGATGTGTGTTTTCTGAAGGGAAATGCAAAAATAACATCAGCCAGGCCATCAGGAACCCCTCAGTAAGTTGTGCAGACAGCATATTCTAGCTCAGCATTACCCCAGAATGCATACAATGCACTGGTTGCTGCTTGTAGCAACTCCTGCACAAGAAGTGAAGAGCTGCATCTTTGAATAGTAAAAGACTAAAACATCAACTTTGTACTCCCTAGGTCACAGAATCACAGACTATTCTGAGTTGGAAGGGACCCAAAAGGATCATCGAGTCCAACTCTTAAGTCAATGGCCCACATAGGGGATTGAACCCATGACCTTGGCATTATTACAACCAAGTTTTAACCAACTGAGCTAATCTCAGGTCATTCACTAGTTCTTTGGTCAGGCCTTCTGGGGAGCTGAAGGGAGCCTAAAGCCACTCCCAGCACACGGGTGTCTGTGTCAGCTCTCAGCCGTGTCAAAGGCCCAGAGCAGCAGCCTCATCTAGACATGTGGAAATGTGGCTACTTGGATGCTTTAAACCTGGTCTGAGAGGGACCTTGGAAGACAGATTCATCACCTATTATTGCTAGCCAGTTCTCACAATTGAGAGTTAGAAACCAGAGAATAGCTAACTATCTTCCCCATGTTTGGCTGGGCCAGAAAAATGATGTGCTTCAGCTAAAAATACTGTGTCTCGCCCAAGTTGGTAGTTGGATGACTTAGCTCTCTGACTTCTGCCATCTGAACAGTCTCTTCTGAAACCAAGTGAAACAATCCTCTGTCAGATGGGCTAGCCTGAGTAATCAGTGCTGATGCCCAGTGCATATCAGCCTGAAACCGTATTCTCTGTATGCGCAGCAGGGGGCTGGCCACAGACAGATCCCTTTTGTTTCTGCTGCTCCTGTTCAGTAAAAATCATTGTCCTTTTGCCTTTCTTTCCAATGCAGGGAGGCACAGCCATCAGCTACACTAGTGGCACACACACAGTCATGCTTGCACTCCCCACATCTCCCCAGGCAGCACAGCTCTCCCTGGGACCAGCATGGTCCTGTCACACAGCCTTCTTACACCTTCCTCTCCCTACACCTGCAGGCAAAGCTCCTGTTGATGGACTACCCTGAAATCTCTCCAAGTAGTGGCACAATGCTCATTGACAAATACTCTCTGTCAGGGTGAAAGGTAGAGAAGGTTTCAGTGTCAACTAGATGCATGCTAATGTCCCTGAGCTGAGGGTGCTAGTGAGCTGAAGGCAGGAGCTGGGCTTGAAGAAGTTGTAGACAACCCTTTGTTCTTTCTCCCTCCATTTGCTCATGACTGCTTGTCATTCAGCAGGATCTGAACACGAGGATTAGTTTATTTACCCTTTAATTTAAATTCTCAGCTTGCTTGAGGAGTTAGAATTCATCAGGGAGCTGCTGCAGTCCTCAGCCTCAGAAAGTTTGGCTGACTGTGGGAGACAGAGAGGGAAACACATCCCAAAATCTCATCTCATAGACCTCAAAGATGGAAAAATACAATTCTGTCACATGGGATTAGTTTATCTTTGTCTTCCCACTGCAGCAAATGCCACGGGCCCATAGTACACTGTCCCCATAACACGAAGCTCCATCTCCTGGTCAGGCAGGTTCACCAGCAGCTGAGTTACTGAGGTTCAGCCAACAGCTCTCAGCAAAGAGACAGGAGCAGTCAGCATCAGCCTGCTCCCACCCCACGCTGCCAGGGACGCAAATTGGCCTCCTCTGCCATAAAACACCGTTTGTGCCAATCAGGCTGCCCCAGCTGAGGGGGCTGCACATAGACAAGCATGGTGACACTGAGGAATGGAATCCTAAGCCACTCTCCACTCAGCACTGTCTGATCATAGCCAGACTCAGTGTCTTGGGACGAACAGAGAAGGTGGATTTGGGGTGTCAGATCGTCCAAATAGTTCTTCAGCTCAGTACAGAGTTCTGTGGATCATTCAGCAGATTCCTCGGTTGTCTGCTTTGCCTCATGTCACAAAAGGAGCAGTTCTGCAATAGTCTTGATGGCTATTTTTGCCATTTCGGGTTTGGGGCAGAGTGTAGGCAAAAACAAGGTCCCCTCTCTGCATAGCAATGTGCACCAAATAAACTGTTCAGCCTTTACTTTTTAAAAAAATCAGGAAGACGTTACTAAAACTGTTACAATTTTGTTTAAATGCTGAAACTAGGGAAGTAATTTCAAGGATTCATTCAAGGCTGACTTTTAATTTAGACACGTTCATGTTAAGTCCTTTCTGTTTCCCATGCTCCATTACTATTTCCCCTCATCATAGAGCAGCTAGACACATCCTGCCAGCTGAACAGGTAACCATTTTAAATTGCACTGTCATCTCAAGCAGTGCTTGAAATCACTCATTAGGGCTGTAGCTCTTCCCACAATAAGGAAGGGGAGAATTCAGCCCCTCTCAATTTAGACATGGCGTTCTGTAAAGGAGGCTCCCTGTAGGAGTGTGCATCATTTGTCAGCATGCAGCTGTCTGCCCATCCAGCCTCTGACACATCCTGGCTCAGGCAGGTGAAACCACACTAGGACAGGGATGGTTTGCTGAATGCTGGTCATGCTGGGGCATCTGCTTACTGAGGACCTTTGGAGGCAGCTGTAACAGGACACCATTGCCAGACAGGGCACAGGCTGGGCCACCACAGTGCTGGCTGTGCCTGCAGCGTGTATTTCCTGTGCTCCTTTGCACTTGGGTTGTTATTCTCGCCTTGCTGAAAGCTCCATGAGCTGCTTTGGCTATTGTCACCAGTAAAGCTTACCTTGAAGCAGCACTTGGAGCAGATGCTGAATGGCTCAGATGGACTCAGCACAGGCTGGCATGAAGGCAGTGGTTTGTTCATTGAGGAAGTTCATCTTTCTTTAAATGATTTTAACACCATAAGGGGACAAAGTGTCTTAAAGATGTAGTGACAAGGTGGACAATAAAGAAGGGGCAAGATGTGATGTGTTTGGCAGATCCAGACAAAAGTCTGTTCCCCATGCTGTTCAGAGCAACATGGTGGTATTGAAAGGGTCCTGGATCCCTTCCTTGCACACACATACACATGGACACAGGCACCCAGACAGTCATACAGACAGACACAGAGACAGACAGACACGCACACATGCACACAGACACACACGCAAAGACACACACACACACATAGACACACAGACACACACACAGCACACACACAGACACACAGACACACACACACACACAGACACAGACACAGACACAGACACAGACACACAGACACACAGATACACAGACACACAGACACACAGACACACAGACACACACAGAGACACACACACACACAGAGACACACACGCAGAGACACACACACACACGCAGAGACACACACACAGACACACAGACACAGACACACAGACAGACACACACACACGCAGAGACAAACACACACACGCAGAGACACACACACAGACACACA